>JAFMOC010000250.1:102500-207500 GCA_019802505.1 Corydoras sp. C115
CCGGACACACGGCTCAGCCAATCGGATTTAAGGAGTGAAACTAAGCGTTTTATAATATTGAATATTTAACGATGAGAATTGTTATTATGTTTAAATCATCATGTTGTTTAAATTTACGTTCAGTCACTTTTAATCCAACGCGACTCACAATTTACAAAAACAAATCAAACCTGATCAATATCCGATCTGCTTCTGATCAGTCTGATCGTTAAATCGCTTCCTTTGATGATTGACGAAGCTTCATCACATCAAAGTCTGAAGCACGGTGTTTTATTCCTCCTGTTTCGTGGCTTTGTTTACTCTCTCTCTGTCTCTCTCTCTGTCTCTCTCTCTGTCTCTCTCTCTCTCTCTCTCTCTCTCTCTGTCTCTCTCTGTCTCTCTCTCTCTCTCTGTCTCTCTGTCTCTCTCTCTCTCTCTCTGTCTCTCTCTCTCTCTCTCTCTGTCTCTCTCTCTCTCTCTGTCTCTGTCTCTCTCTGTCTCTCTCTCTCTCTCTCTCTCTCTGTCTCTCTCTCTCTCTCTCTGTCTCTGTCTCTCTCTCTGTCTCTCTCTCTCTCTCTCTCTCTGTGTCTCTGTCTCTGTCTCTCTCTCTCTCTCTGTCTCTCTCTCTCTCTGTCTCGCTCGCTCTCTAACAGGTCCCTCGCTGGAAGCACCAGCTCTGGCAGCTTTGAAGCCTTCGAGCCTCAAAGCAGTGCATTCTCATCATCTCATCACGCTGAGTTATTGCAACTTGAACGACGGGAGCCTTAAAAGCCGACATGAAATTTACACAGTGGCATCGGCGTAACACGATTGTGGCGGCGTGCACAGGGTACTCATTTAGGTCCAATTTCCTTTAGAACTTTGACGCTCCGACTGAAGGGAGTGCACGACTTCAATACGGCTCGGTGACAAACAACAGGTTTGGATTTGATGAATAGCTTTTAGTGTGCGAGTGATGCCAAACTCAACCAACGGCGCCGGTCGAACAGAAATACAGAATAAATCAATACAATTAATTAAGTAGCAGAACGGGGCCGTGGTCTACATTTATTAAAAAAAACAACAGTTGATTCATCATCAGTGTTGATGACCTACAAAACCTAAGAAAGACTTTTGAATGGCTTGTTCATTTTATAACGACGTACACTCACCATTCCCTGTAGAAGGTTCCACGTTGGATCTTCTGCTGCCGTCAGGACGAGTTCTTTATGGTAGAGATCCAAAAACACAGTCCTTCAGGGGTTTTGGGAGATAATGACACAACATCTTCCAGCGTCATCTCCATGAGGTTCTCCCGGTTCCAGCACATCCCAAAGGAACTCTGCTGGATTGAGATCTGGCAACTGTGGAGAACATGTGCAGAACAGTGCCCTCAACATCATGGTCAAGAGTTCAAAATGTGATATAATTGCTGACTCCAGACAGTTGGAGATGGGTATTATACGTTTTTAAGGGGGGACGGCACGGTGGCTTAGTGGTTTGGCATGTTCGCCTCTCAGCACTAGGGATTCCCAGTTTGAATCCCAATCTGAGTGGAGTTTCCATGTTTTCTCCGTATCCGCGTGGGTTTCCTCCGGGTTCTCCGATTTCCTCCCACAGTCCAAAAACATGGATCAAGTCAATTGAGTTCTCCAAATTGCCCCATATAGAGTGTGTCTGTGTGAGTGAGTGAGTGTGTGCCCAGCGATATACTGGCGCCCTGTCCTGGGTCTATCTGCCCAGCGCCCGAAACGTTCTCCCCTGGATGGGCATGGGGACCCCCCCACGACTATAATAGAGGATAAAGCAGGAGATAATGAATGGATGGAACTTTTTCAAAGGTGGGAACCAAAAGCCAGCCCAACCTCTCCTGGTGGAACCCAGATTTTAAAGCAGATGTGATTGAATTCTGATTTCCCGTGCAAGCCACACCCACTCAATACCTCTCCACATTAATTGAGTTGAATTTGGAGAATGTTGATGAAATAGAGCGTGAGGATGTTCGGCTCATCTGCCGAGGGAAAGTTAAACTCTCAGCAGTGAAGCTGCCACATGGAACATCTGGCTGACGGAACCCACTGCCGTCTGTGACAAAACTATCAGAACCAACGACTGAACACCAACTGGCTTTAAAAACGAATATCTGATTATTATTAAAGTACAGAGTTTTATAGATCCTTCCACTTCAAACTCCCGGAGATTCAGCACGTTCAGAACAATGTGATGTCACATTAAAGGGTTATTTCCATTCCACTTAATCCATTCAAGGTGGCTGGGTAGATGGTAGATACACCTAGGACAGGGTGCCAATCCATTACTGGGCACACACTTACACACACAGACTACATAGGAGCAATTTAGAGCATTCAATTCACCTTGAATCCATGTTTTTGGACTGTGGCAGAAAATCGAAGAACCTGGAGGAAACCCACGTGGACACAGGGAGAACAGGCAAATTCCACCCAGCTTGGGATTTGAACCTGGATCCGCAGTGCTGAGAGGAGAACATGCTAACAGTACTTTGCACAAAGGTTTACAGATATTTATTTGTCTTTGGCTTTTTGTTCTTATATTTTATAATATTTTAGAAACCGAATATGGAGATTCATCTCGAAGACTTTAAAATGTTCTGCATATTTAATGAGATAATGAAATCTAATAAACATACGTTTACAAATTACTGCCTGCAACTTTTATTTTAAGAAATGATAAATTAAGATAACATTTTATCCAACAAGGAAAAAGTTATTACAGCAGCATCAGCGAGAGGAAAAGATGAATATACAAACATATTCATTCATTCATTATCTCCCGCTTTATCCTCTATTAGGTTCACGGGGGGGGGGGGGTGCTGGGCAGATACACCCAGGACAGGGGGGCAATCTATCACTGGACACACACTCACTCACACAGACACACTCTATATGGGGCAATTTGGAGAACTCAATTGACTTGATCCATGTTTTTGGACTGTGGGAGGAAACCAGAGAACCCGGAGGAAACCCACGTGGACACGGGGAGAACACGGAAACTATACCCAGATGGGGATTCGAACCGGGAATCCCTAGTGCTGAGAGGAGAACATGCCAAACCACTAAGCCACTTATTATTTACTTAATAAAAATGTATTATAATAAGTTAATGAGGCTGCAGGGTGAAAAGAGTTTAAAATGTACAAATTTTACAGAAAAAGTTCAAACACGAGACAAAATACATATTACAGTTCAGTTTTTTCTATGAACTGAATTAAAGCCTCGTGTCATCAGAATGTTCAGACATCGTTTGTCAAAATAGCAAAAATAAGATCACAGAGCTGCTGTACTGCCACCTGTAGATTAAAAACATAATTTAATTTTAAAGCTTAAACCGGGTCATAAAATAACAGATAGGGGGCGCCGCAGAGATAAACCATCGAACGAGACCACGGGAATAAACAGACAGGACAATGAACAGGTAAGTTAGAGTTAGGAGTCGGAACGCAGGTAGAGAGAACAAAGACGTTCATTAAGCAAACGATGATGAACAGCGGCGCACATCAGGCAGCCGGCCAGAGAGACAGATGGTGGTGGAGAACCGATACGGCAGGAGGGGTGAGAGAGAACCCGCGCCAAACACAGGTTCAATTATACAACATAACCCATATTCCATCACACACACACACTGATTAAAGATTAAAGGAGAACACACACACATCTTAAAGGTGAAATCAATCAACAGACTCACATATGAACCTTATAGAACTCTACACTTCAACCAAATTTTATTTAATTAATACGTTTTCTAGAAATCGATGTTAAATAAGGGGAACTGACACTGAATCTCTGTTCCAGTTCATCCCAAAGGTGTTGGGTTCGATTGAGGTCAGGACACTACATCCATCCATCCATCATCTTCAGCTTTATCCTATATCAGGGTCGTGGGGGGGGGGGGTTCCCCATGCCCATCCAGGGGAGAACGTTTCGGGCACTGGGCAGATACACCCAGGACAGGACGCCAATCTATCACTGGACACACACACACACTCAATTGCCCTTGATCCATGTTTTTGGACTGTGGGAGGAAACCAGAGAACCCGGAGGAAACCCACACGGACACGAGGAGAACATGGAAACTCCACAAAATCGTTAATAATCTGATCTTCCACGATGTAATCTAGTCTGGTTTTTAAAGCTGAGTAACAGGATTCCGGTTTCCCTAACAATCAAACACTGACAACTAGTGGCCAAATTACAGAACGCAGTTCATAAAAAACATTGGGAAATAATATTGTATTGTATATCACGCATCCATACAAATGTGAAGCGCTCAGAGGGGTGTGTTTATTTTGAGGTTTCGCCTCATTATCTGGAGGCGTGGTCATGCCGTCATCATGGTTCTGCTGAAGCTCTGCGGCTACGACGATTATGGGACGAAACCTGGATTTCTATTGGACCGGCGGTCCTGCAGGACGCCCTCAGTGGACTTAGAGTTTTCCAATTGTTAAATACGGGTCACATGATCACCACACAATCTGTACATGGCTGTCCTAAATTGTTGATGCTCAAGGAGGAAGAGTCCCTCACTGGGCCTCGGTCCTCACAAGGTTTCTTCCTTAATATTTCAACATAACAGGGAGTTTTGTCTAGCCGCTGTCTCTTGGTCTTGCTCTTTGGGGGTCTTTGAGGTTTATAACACTAAAGCTGCCTTGTGTAGACGTACTATTGCGCTCTCTAGAGGTGTGTGTTATTCTTAATGATGTCACGGCTGGACAAACGGCTCAGCCAATCAGATTTAAGGAATGGATAAAGTCTGTTTCTTTGAGACGTTGTACTAACGCTAAAAAATCAATTAAAGTTATTAAATATTTTTAATAAAACATTCCGACGTGCAGAGTGATGAGCGCTGAGAATTTCGGAACACTTTAGAACGTCCATCCCGAGGTGCTGAGGACACCCAGCTGCTATAATCACAGCTCCCCAGCGACAGCCTCATCAACCTGGGTCTGCTGCCCCTCCGGTGCTCCCGAGGACATAAATAAGAGGGAATCAGAGCGAGGGCCATCACCCGCTCTATCTGGCCGCCGGCGGCGAGAGCGGCCTCGGCTAATTTCTAATTGGAGAGCACAGATGGCGTGTGGAGATACGGAGGTGCTAAAATTAACCTCTCAGCACTAATAGCGCAGTTTGGTGTGAGGAGGGAGCGGGCCGGGGGCCGGGGCGGGGGGGGGGGGGGGGTAAAACTACACACCAGTCAAAGCCGATGTCCTAATGAGGCTTTTCCACGGCAACGGTTTGGATTCGACCATTCGCATTAAATTTAAACAGTACAGTTTCCGATTCCATAGAAGAGACTGAAGGCATTGATATCTGTTGGTCGTCCGATGTTCTATCGGGTTCCGTCGTTCGTGCTTTAACTCTGTTCCATCAGGACCATGGACAGAGCAGGGGTCATTCAGGTGGGGGCTTGTTCTCAGCCCTGCAGTGACTCTGATGGTGGTGGGATGTCGTCATGTTGCTTTCCTTTGGAAATCAAAGTCAGACAGACAAGAACACGGACCAAAGATGGGGCGGCACGGTGGCTTGTGGTTGACATGTTCTCCTCTCAGCACTAGGGATTCCTGGTTCGAATCCCCATCTGGGTGGAGTTTCCATGTTCTCCCCGTGTCTGCGTGGGTTTCCTCCGGGTTTCTCCGGTTTCCTCCCACAGTCCAAAAACATGGGTCAAGTCAATTGAGTTCTCCAAATTGCCCCATATAGAGTGTGTCTGTGTGTGTGAGTGTGTGTCCAGTGATAGATTGGCGTCCTGTCCTGGGTGTATCTGCCCAGCGCCCGAAACGTTCTCCTCTGGATGGGCATGGGGAACCCCGCGCGACCCTAATAGAGGATAAAGTGGAAGATAATGGATGGATGAGTTTCTGATTCCATAGAAGAGACTGAAGGCATTGATATCTGTTGGTCGTCCGATGTTCTATCGGTTCCGTCGTTCGTGCTTTAACTCTGTTCCATCAGGACCATGGACAGAGCAGGGGTCATTCAGGTGGGGGCTTGTTCTCAGCCCTGCAGTGACTCTGATGGTGGTGAGATTTCTTCATATTGCTTTCCTTTGGAAATCAAAGTCAGACAGACATGAAGACGGACCGAAGATGGAAGCTGGTACGATGAGGGCGTCACGGATTTAACAAAATAAAATAATAAAAATACCAAGTCCATCTCGGAATTTGGGAGTGTGACTGAAGCGGTCACTCTAAAAATCAACATTTCGAAGCGAAGAGTTGCGTACAGAACGTCATCAACTCCCTACAAAGGTCTTATTGAGAACTACAAAGCTTGCAGTGGACGCACTGACGGCGTCTCCGGCTCGGTGACGGATGAATCGGATGCGAGGCCGGGGATGCGGCGGACGGCCGGTCCCGCTGCTGGGTGACTGGAAATGATTTGCAACTCCACAATGTTTTAAAAGCAGAAATATGGGGAGCGAGATCGATGGCGGCCTGCTCGGAATCCTAACGAAGACGAATAATTCGGCGCGGCGCGGCGCTCGGCGAGGACGTCCTCCCATTGGTGTTTGATGTGCTCGTGTTCGGAGTCCCGACGCCGGCATTGTTCTCTGTTTGCTGTGCTGCTGAATTATCTAAACAATGCAGAAAGCATCGGGTTGGAAGCAATGACAAGACAGTCCAACAGGAAGTTAAGTCTGTGGACGCAGTGACTCGGCAGAACGCAGGACTTTCGATGAAATCAAAGGAAAGCCATGAGGAAGAGACACTCTAGAACTCTTATGTTCCACAGAGCACGAAGAACAAACGGAACTCAGAACTGCAAACTCCCGCAGATTGTCCTCATCCTCAGATCAACAACGTCCAGACTTCATCCTGAAAGGACATCAATCTTCACCGGCTTTCAAAAGATGGAATGAACGTCTCATGGTCCAATGAATCCAGGTTTATGTTGTTCCATGATGGAGGCTGGACAGACTGATACAGGGTCAAGAAAAGAGGTTCTCCGGGTT
The DNA here is from genome assembly GCA_019802505.1 of Corydoras sp. C115. Classification (NCBI taxonomy): domain Eukaryota; kingdom Metazoa; phylum Chordata; class Actinopteri; order Siluriformes; family Callichthyidae; genus Corydoras; species Corydoras sp. C115. Next base: position 109,446 of record JAFMOC010000250.1, read on the forward strand.
CTGTCTCTTTCTTTAAAGATATGGGACGAGTACAAAATCAGATCTAATTCCAGATACACCACGGACACTTATCTCTGGAACTTGTTCAGAGCATCTCATCAGATTTATGTAAACTGTAAGATGCCGTCCTGTCCACGTAGAACACAGTCCCTGGAGAACATCTCAACATCCCGTGGAATGAAGGTTTGAAGGTCTACAGTAACGATTTGTCTATACGTTGTGTTTTTTAATATATAGATATATGTTCATTACAACTTTAAAGGCTTTTTTTTGTCCGTCAACAGGACATTAATCATTTAATTTGTCTTAATAATCCTGGATTTTTTAATCCTGGCTTTCATATCCTGAAAAAGACTCTGGGCTTCCACGTCGTGTCTGGAGCCCAGTGAGTGTGATGAAGCTCAGTGGCGCGATGGAGATGTGGCTGACAGCTTTCGCGCCTTCCCAGAATGCCCTTTTGCTCAGCTCAATAGGCTTTGGAACAATGCGGGCACCGGAGGATGAGAGGCTCCCCAGATTAAAACCGAGGGAGCCAGAATAATGTCTCATCATCCATCCATGAAAAGAGCTTCCTCATGCTTCTGCGCTGAAGGCCCACGGGTTCCCAAGAGTTCCGGAGCGCGGCTGAAGGACCGGCCGACTGCGTTTGGGTTCAGAACCAAAACGAGGCTTTTAACGAGAACGTTCATGAATATCAGTGAGGGACGGAGACGGCGGACGATGCTGGGATTCATCAGCAGATATTTGTGGGGACATACACAGGATTACAATTCATTTAGGGAGATTTTCAACTTTAAACATATTTACTAATTGCCTAACTTCATCCATTATCTTCGCTTGATCCTCTATTAGGGTTGCGGGGGGGTTCCCCATGCCTATCCAGGGGAGAACGTTTCGGGCGCTGGGCAGACAGACCCAGGACAGGACGCCAATCTATCACTGGACACACACTCACTCACACAGACACACTCTATATGGGGGCAATTTGGAGAACTCAATTGACTTGATCCATGTTTTTGGACTGTGGGAGGAAACCAGAGAACCCGGAGGAAAGCCACATGGACACGGGGAGGACATGGAAACTCCACCCAGATAGGGATTCAAACCGGGAATCCCTGGTGCTGAGAGGAGAACATGCTAAATCACTAAGCCACCGTGCCGCCCCAATTGCCTAACTTCAACTTTATATTGAAATTGAAAGATATTCGAACCCTTCAAATGGTCCAGTTTAGTGATGTTTCTTTTTATAAAACAGGTCGTTCCGCTCCTTAAATCTGATTGGTGGAGCTGTTGATTTAGTCGTGACATCATTAACAATACCCCACCCCTCTGAGCTTCACATTCGTATCAGTGTCTGTGATATACAATACATTATTTTATAATACAGATTAATATAAACAGAGATCAGCACTAAACCTGTTAGTGAGAGATGTCAGTGTTTGATTGTTAGAGAAACCAGAATCCTGTTACTCAGCTTCAAAAACCGGACTAGATTACATCACGGAAGATCAGATTATTAACGATTTTGTCTTCAATAAAGACATTTCTGAATCAGAGCTTGTGTTTTATTACAGTGTGTTTGTAAGTGTTTTATTAAAGCAGTCAGACTCTGGAGGTTGTGTATTATTGTCAATAAATCACGGGAACGACTCACAGAATAATTCAGAACAATGCCACGCCCTCTCGCACCGTATTGCTTTAATAAAAGTCTATAGAGTTGAATTTGAGATGCTGAATGTCCTGTAGGGCTGTGTGTGTGTGTGTGTGTGTGTGTGTGTGTGTGTGTGTGTGTGTGTGTGTTTGCCCGGCGACGAGTGTGTTAAAGGTGTTAAGCGTGCATCATTATGTGATTTGTTAGGCCAAACCAACACACACACACTTCACAAATCAACAGATGGTCATCCACAGAGCCTGCAGAACATCTGATGATCCCTGAACCCTGACTGCTGGAGGGGGGGAGGGTGTGTGTGTGTGTGTGTGTGTGTGTGTGTGTGTGTGTGTGTGTGTGTGTGTATAATTACACCATGCTATTTTCGTGCCTCTGGTGCATCTGCTAACACAATGTACAGTTTCATTATTTTGACTCTTACTGCTCGGCAGGCAGCCACCGCGCTCGTTAGCTGATCTCGTTAGGTGGACCGTGCTCATCCAGCCTGCTGTCAGTCAGCTGGTCGTGAGAACAAGTTAAACTCTTCTAAATATATTCCACTTTACTAAATCCCCATCATCTGAACATCATCATGGGTACCCTGGCAACCATCATCACAGTAAAGATATAACGTGTCCATGGATACGTCATCCAAACGTTCCTCTCTTTCCAACTGAACTAATTATAAATGCAAAAACATTTCAATCTGAAATCAGGTTCCTGTCCAGAACATCTAAATAACACCCGGCACTGACCCTGCCATGCACACCAGAGTGAGCTCCACCACCGAGAACCACCACCAGGCTCCTCCACCGAGAACCACCGCCGAGCAACACCACCGAGAACCAGCACCGGGCTCCACCACCAAGAACCACCACCGGGCTCCACCACCAAGAACCACCGCCGGCACAACCGAGAACCACCACCGAGAACCACCACTGGGCTTCACCACCGAGAACCACCGCCGAGAACCACCACTGGGCTCCACCACTGAGAACCACTACTGGGCTCCACCGCCGAGAACCACCACCAGGCTCCACCACATAGAACCACCACCGAGAACCATCACCGGGCTCCACCACCAAGAACCACCATCGGGCTCCACCACCAAGAACCACCGCCGAGAACCACCGGGCTTCCACCACCGAGAGCCAGCACCGGGCTCCACCACCAAGAACCACCGCTGGCACCACCGAGAACCACCACTGAGAACCACCATCGAGAACCACCATCGAGAACCACCGTTGAGAACCAATGCCAGGTGCCACTGCCAACAACCACCGTCGAGAACCACCACCGGCTCCACCACCAAGAACCACCGCCGGGTGCCACCGCCGAGAACCACCGCTGCGGCACCACTGCTGAACACCACTGCCAGGAACCATGGGTTAAAGGACAGAGATCTGTCTGCCTATCTGTCTCCTCATGGAGCCAAATGTCTGGCAGTGCTCCTGGAGAACGTGTCAGGCCTCTGGTGGAGGATGGCAGCCAGTTTGTGGAGCAGAGGGAGGTTTGGCAAGGACAAAGCCAGAGCAAAGAAGACCAGCTGTCCATGAAATGAGCAAACACAGAAAAGGTGGCGGCGATCTGCTGAGCCACATAAAGACACGAGAGTGAGACGAGGGCGGGGTCTCGCTCCCGAAGACCTTCAAACGTCTTTAAAATTAATACAAACAATATTAAGGAATAGAATTAATTGGACTGAATTAATCACCCGTTCAGTTATAAAAGCCAGTTATTCAGCAATGTGTGACTTTATTATAACATACTGTAATCTCTATTATAAAACGGGTCATTCTGCATGTTCAATCTGATTGGCTGAGCCGGTGGTCCAGCCGTGACATCATTAACAATAACACACCCCTCTGAGCTTCACGTATCGTATCAATGCGTGATATACAATGCGTGATTTTCTCAATGCTTTTAATAAAATGCATTCCGTATTTGATTGTTAGAGAAACCGGAATCCTGTTGCTCAGCGATCAGCGTTCACTTTATAAACGAAATCAGATTAAATCAGATTATTAACGATTTAGTTTTCAATAAAGGCATTTCTGAATCAAAGCTTGATTTTTATTATAGTGTGTTTGTAAGTGTTTTATTAAAGCAATAAGGGGTTTATTCAGAATAAGGCCACGCCCTCTTGTACCTCATCGCTTTATTTTACAGTATGTTCTATGTCGATAAAATGAAAGCGCTGTTCTGGTTCTAACCCCAGATTAGAACCAGGCTGTGGGAATCAGATCAGGTTTATTTCATGCTTCGGGGTTCGACACAAAAGACTTTACGGTCTAAAAATCACCGAGGGAGCGACTCAATTTAAATCCTTTATGCAGGGGTTTCGTTTCGGCTATAAATGTTTAAACAAGTGCGACCTCAACAGATCGGTTCTCGCACGTCCCCGCATTACGTCCCTGCATTCGCTCACTCGAGGTCAGAACGTTCCAACGCGGTTAATAACAAGCACCATGTTTCTCACAGCTCCGAAAAAAGAACCAGCAATTACGCCGGGTTGTTAGTCCAACCACGGCGCGCCCATGCACCACCAGCTCCACCGCAGAGCGCAATCGGAGTTCGGAGGGGCGAGGGCAGGTGCTCCCGCTTCGGGCCGGGGAGCCTCCGTTTTAATGGCGTAATGAGGCGTGAGCGACATGTTGTAGGCATATTTCTCACAGCACGCCATCCATCGTCTCCGAGAGGAAGTTTAGAGACCAACTGTGAACTGAACCCACAGTGGGGGGCGGGGGGGGGGGGAGCATGCTGCTTCCTGGCCAGAGACACCCCCCCCCCCCGTCCCTCCAGCACTGGCACAATTCAGTCCACAGCAAATGAGCTGTCAAATATTCAACGCTGCAGCGCTGTCCAACATTAATCTGACCAAATGTCACCGAATTTATCAAACAGCCTACAGAAATACCACGGAGACGACTCGCAGAGTGCCGACCCTCATGTCGGTTTGGCGGTTACACAGTTACAGCGTCATACTTCAAAAAAAACTAATCTGCGGGACCGGAACACTGTGTAAAGTCTTCAGTTATTACCTTGTGATATGCAGACCTTACCTCCACACAGTCCAGGGGCTCCCGACCATTCTTAGCCCAGGATTCACATGTTTGCGGTTTACAGGTAACCGGAAGACGAACGATGGTTACCATGGCGACAAGAATGCTGCATGCGTCTGACACGTGCCTCTCTCTGGCTCATTTTTTCAAGATAAAAGACGGGTACACATTCAGAGCCAATTATTATTTGATTTATGGGGCGGGGGGGCGGGGGGTTCCCCATGCCCATCAGGAGAGAACGTTTTGGCCACTGGGCTTGATGTTTATTTGATGTTCTACAGTCTTAAAAACTGGAATATTTTATAAAATTTACAACTGAATGGAACTTTCATTTCTCAAATGGACTTATATAGGTTTCTAATGGTTAAATACGGGTCACATGATCACCGCACAATCTGTACATGGCTGTCCTACACTGTTGATGCTGCCCCCCGCTCCAGGAGGAGGAGTCCCCCACTGAGCCTCGGTCCTCACAAGGTTTCTTCCTTAAGATAACAAGACAACATGGAGTTTTTTCTTGCCGCTGTCTCCTCATCTTGGGTTTAAAGGCTTATGACGGCGTAAAGCTGCTTGGTGAAAAAAAAAAAAGTTAATTATTCATTCAGTCATTATCTTCCGCTTTATTAGGGTCGCGGGGGTTCCCCATGCCTATCCAGGGGAGAACGTTTCGGGCGCTGGGCAGATACACCCAGGACAGGACGCCAATCTATCGCTGGGCACACACTCACTCACACAGACACACTCTATATGGGGCAATTAGGAGAACTCAATTGACTTGATCCATGTTTTTGGACTGTGGGAGGAAACCGGAGAACCCGGAGGAAACCCACGCGGACACGAGGAGAACATGGAAACTCCACCCAGATGGGGATTCGAACCGGGAATCCCTAGTGTAAATGAGTTGAACTTATTCAGGAAACGGTTCATATATTCCAAATGATAGATAAGCGATGGTCAGCGCTGCATTAATCTATAAACGAAGGGCAGGGTGCGAGTGCAGCGAGTGCAGAGCTTCAGAAGAGTAACCGGGCGACGGAGCAGCGGCGCTCATAAGAGCATCGTCTGAGCGCCGGTAACGCCCGTGGCCATGCTCTGGATTCCAGCTCTCCTTAATTGATCCCACAGGTAGAAACGGAGGAGTAGTCACCTTTTAAATGAGACGCCCAGGGATCCAGAGCGCAGAAGAACAAATGAAGGTCCTACACACACACACACACACACACACACACACACATACACATTAAAATAAAACCTTGAATTACCATGGCTTTTGTTGGCTTATTATCATTTAGCTCGAAGTCGCCTCGCGTAACGCCTGCGCACGAAACACCGGCGAGGATCCGCCGTGAAAGCACAATCAGGGATCCTTCACGATGCAAAGCGGGCCTGCTCCGTCACCTAAATCCACTGCAGAACCACTGCAGAACCTCCACCGGTGGAGAAACGCCTCGTCGTATCCGCCTGGGAACCGACCCATAGACCTGCGTCCTCTGTAACCGACATTTGTTTTACAAACTGAATAGGGGGGAAACCGTATACCAAAGTCACGGGTCGGTTCACCTCACGGGTCGGTTCTGTTTGGTTCTGAGGGTTTTGGGAGTTACTGGGGTGTCTGGTTTTTATTGTTTTATTGTCGTCGTCTTCTTCTTTTGCCGTTTTTACTCTTTTTATTATTCAGGGGTCGCCACAGCGATGAACTCGCTATTTTAGAGTTTGGCCCAGTGTATTATGCCGGACGCCCTTTCTGACACCAACCCTCACCCTCTACCGGGCCTGAGGACACGTGTGCTTACGCTTAAAAACGTAGGTTTAGTTAAATTAGTGTGAAAAGTCATCGATGTGGTCATCGATGTGGATGATTCTGCTGAGTCAGCGTTAGCGCTATAGTCACTGACCCTGGCCTACAGGACCATTTCTGGATCTCCACCTTCATTTACATCAACCGTGTGGGAGGAGTTTGGGTTTCTGTGATTGACAGCAGCAGCGACGGTCCGAATTGAATGAAGCAGTGGGTGTAATTTGCGGGTTCAGGCTCCGCCTCTCAACTGAGCTCCAATCAGCATGGCACATGCCTCGAAGTGTTTAGCTTCGAAGGTGCAGCTCTGTTCAGGTGTAGGGTTTGTCTCTTAATTCTAGTTCCATCACCCATCACATAGCGCCACCTAGCTATTAACTGATAACGACTGGGACCAATTAGAATCGCGCGGTTGTTTTTTGAGTTTAATTTAATTGAATTTTGAAGGTTTAATTTTCTGTTGATCAAGAAATAAACACGCAAAATGTGTAGTTTGTAAATCGGGGGTGCAACGATAATTAACTACCAACAATATCCCAGGAGGGGGCGGCACGGTGGCTTAGTGTTTAGCATGTTCTCCTCTCAGCACTAGGGATTCCTGCTTCAAATCCCAATCTGGGTGGAGTTTCCATGTTCTCCCCGTGTCCGCGTGGGTTTCCTCAGGGTTTTCCGGTTTCCTCCCACAGTCCAAAAACATGGATCAAGTCAATTGAATTTTCCAAATTGCCCCATATAGAGTGTGTGTGTGAGTGAGTGTTTGCCCAGCGATAGATTGGCATCCTGTCCTGGGTGTATCTGCCCAGCGCCCGAAACGTTCTCCACTGGATGGGCATGAGGAACCCCCCCCCCCAACACGACCCTAGTACAGGATAAAGTGGCAGATAATGGATGGATGGATGAATATCCCAGGAGGTTTCCAGGAGGATATAGAAACAAACTGTCCTGCCGTGTCACTGAACGCAGTTCGGCTCGTTGGCTCGTCCTCAGAATCGTGGTTCTGATGAAAGCAGGAGAGCTGATCTCCTGACCCCGCTCTGATTACTCTCTCTCGCCCTTCAAACTTTGCGTTTGTGTCTCAGTGTATCAGTAAAAATAGGCTGCATTAACAGGAATGGTGTTATTTTTGTGTGTGTGGGACCGTGTGTCCATGTTTATCTGATTTACGGAGAGCTGCCTCCGTCGGAACACATTACATCCTTAATTATGTTCTGTTTGTGCCGCCATGCGCCATAATGGACGGAACCGTAATGGGTTCCATTGTCTATGTAGGTCACTATTAATTAAAAATGTACCTTTTAGAATGTTCTGTCTTCATTAAACGGGTGTCGTCGTGTACAGATGATGATTCTCATACAGAAAGAACATGTTCTACATGGGGGGGGGGGGGCTCATGGCCTCATGGTCCTCCCCCAGGTGGTTGTCCTCTGGAACCCCCTTTCTCTTTTATAGTCCAGAAATATTCATTCATAGGGTCACAAGACGGTGGTGGGGGGGGGGGGTTCCCCCAATGGCTCAGAACACTGGGCACACTCACTCACACACTCTATATGGGGCAATTTGGAGCATCTAATATACCATGGAAACCCATGTGGAACATGCAAACCTCCCAGATTGGGATTTAAACCCCCTGCTGGCCCAATATTATTATCTGCCATGAGGGGGGGCAGATACACCCAGGAAAGGGCACCAATCTATCACTGGGCACACACACACACACACACACACTCTCTATATGGGGCAATTTGGAACATTCAACATAACTTGAAACCATGTTTTTGGACTGTGGGAGGAAACCGGAGAACCCAAAAGGAGACCCATGTGGCCGTGGGGAGAACACGCAAACTCCACCCAGATCGGGATTTGAACCTTATTCCCAGCAGTGAGAGGAGAACATGCCAAATACTACACCACCGTGCCGTCACTATATTGTATTTCATATCCTGTAATTTTGCCTCGGCAATATGAATTGGATTATTGGTCATTTATTGTGGTGGAGTTTGATAACTACACGTCTCCATAGCAACGCTCTGTTCTCCGTTCTGCTGTGTTTTATTACATCACCATCCTTTCAGGTTTAATGGTGTTTTTTTTTTTTTTTTTGTAGAATAAAAGTCTATTTAAAATGCAGGGACTACAGAACTGGACTTAATCCATCCTTTTAAAGCCCTCTTTCTCTCGGCTCCTGTCCATTGTGTAGTTACTGCACTGATGCATTGTGGGTGGGAATAGAATTTGTGAGAATAAGCAGGTTTCCCGCCTCTCGCTCTCAGCTGGACGCCCGTGTTGCAGCGTTTCCTGCAGCTCTCTATAACCTCCTTCTGAAACTTTCTCTCCTAAGCTTTTCATTTCTTCACCTTGCTGCAGTTTTGTTGCTCTCATTAATTCTTTCTGGTCGAAGCTGCTGCCAGAGTCTGGAAATAAAACTGGACCACTCCCGGGTGATGGGCTTTTAATGTTAGACAGCAATGGAAACACTGTTTACACCATCTAATCGTGGACCTCTACTCAGGTTCTATCGCATTTACGATAAATATGTATTAGAAAACGGGTCGTTACACTCTTTAATTCTGATTGGCTGAGCCGTTCGTCCAGCCGTGACATCATTAACGATAACACACCCCTCTGAGTGTTACACATTCGTATCAGAGTCTGTGATATACAATACATCATTTGTTTTCCGATGTTTTTTTTTATAAACTGCGTTTTGCAATGTGGCCACTAGACGGCAGTGTTTGATGTTAGACAGCAATGGAAACACTGTTTACACCATCTAATCGTGGACCTCTACTCAGGTTCTATCGCATTTACGATAAATATGTATTAGAAAACGGGCCGTTACGCTCTTTAAATCTGATTGGCTGAGCCGTTCGTCCAGCCGTGACATCATTAACAATAACACACCCCTCTTCACATTCATATCATGCGTTACACATTCGTATCAGAGTCTGTGATATACAATACATCATTTGTTTTCCGATGTTTTTTTTATAAACTGTGTTCTGTAATGTGGCCACTAGACGGCAGTGTTTGATGGTTAGAGAAACCGGAATCCTGTTTCTCAGCGATCAGCGTTCACTTTAAAAACCACTCTAGATTACGTCGCAGAAGAGCAGATTATTAATGATTTTGTTTTCAATAAACACATTGTTTTAATTATAGTGTGTGTAAGTGTTTTAGGAAAGCAATAAGACTCTCGAATAACACCTCTTTATGGGATTTATTCAGAATAATGCCACGCCCCCCTCGCATTGCTTTATTAACACAAAGAAATAAAATGCATGATTTACGAATTCGTTTCTGATTTTGGTTTATTTGAGAGGACGGCACGTCCCACCTTTATAAAGACAGAGTTTATGAATCTTGTCGCGGTTAATAAATAAGACGTGTATTTGTGACCTTTTTCCCGGAGCTTTGAAGCTTTATGAAAAATGCATGGGGACGTGGCTGGCAGGCGGCGTGACCGTTCACCGGCGGCGGGCTGGAGGCAGAGCGGGAAACCAGCATGACCATGGCAACCACAAAACCAGCGCCGCGTTTCGAGAAACCGTTTCCAAAAAGGTTTTAAAGCAGAAAACAGACGGCAAATCAACAGAGAACGTCGAGGGGCGAGAAGTGGATGGGAAGAAAGGAGAAGCCGTGGGGGGGGGGATGGGGGGGGGGGAAATGTGGCACGGCGATGAAAAATAGCTCGCTTCAGGCCACGGCACAAGTCAAGTCCTTGCAGGTTTGATTGCTCGGGGCTTAATTAGCCTCGGAGAAGCGTGGCGAGCTACTTGTCATGTTGCAGTATTTTCTGGCGCGGCGCGAACCTCGCGGTGAGCCATTCAATCATCTGAAAGCCGGCGTCCCATTCCACCCTCTCGCCTCGCTTCTATTAATGAGACATGTTACGCCGCTTCAGGAAATGCGGGGAGACGTACACACGGTTCCAATAAACGCGAAACCAAAGGTCTCGGGTGAGGTGCTGTTTATCCGGGCGTGAGGATCAGCCTGTCCACCCTCGTACACAGACGTCCTCGTACACAGACGTGAGATAACCACCTGTTTATCGGATCGCCTTTTTTGCACCGGATCCGTGTGCAGGTTCTCAAACGTGTTCTCTTTATTGTTTGCGTGATGCTCTCTATGTTCCGTAAATATTGTTTTAATGTTAGACAGCAATGGAAACACTGTTTACACCATCTAATCGTGGACCTCTACTCAGGTTCGATTGTATTTATGATAAATATGTATTATAAAACGGGTCGTTACACTCATTAAATCTGATTGGCTGAGCCGTTCGTCCAGCCGTGACATCATTAACAATAACACACCCCTCTTCACATTCATATCAAGTGTTACACATTCGTATCAATGCGTGATGTACAATACATCATTTGTTTTTCGATGTTTTTTATAAATTGCATTCTGTAATGTGGCCACTAGACGGCAGTGTTTGATGGTTAGAGAAACCGGAACCCTGCTACTCAGCGATCAGCGTTCACTTTAAAAACCACTCTAGATTACGTCGCAGAAGAGCGGATTATTAATGATTTTGTCGTTAATAATATCGTAAATATTTGAAGTTGGCAATTACTTTTTTTTGGTCTTTGATTTTTTTTTTTTGGTAAGTGCTTGCAGACACTCGTTGTTTTTAAGCTGCATTTGATTTAAAGACAGGTCTCCAAAATTATTAATGTACAGAAAAAACCTATAGACCTGTTTATATATTAATGATCAGCAATACCTAATGAGTGGGAGGCCAGATTGTAGGATCTGTTATTAAAGTCAAAGCAGTAGGGTGTGAAAGGGCGTGGCTTTAATTATAAATAAAGCCCATAAAGAGGTGTTATGAGTCCCGGCGTGTAGAGTACAGCACCACCTCTTTACGTGATTTATTCACAATAATACACAACCTCGAGTCTCTGACCGCTTTAATAAAACACTTACAAACACGCTGTAATAAAAAAACAAGCTTTGATTCAGAAATGCGTTCATTAAAAACAAAATCGTTAATAATCTGATCTTCCGCAATGTAAACTAGTCCCGTTTATAAAGTGAACGCTAATCGCTGAGTAACAGGATTCTGGTTTCTGTAAAGATCATACTCATAAAAATAAAATAAAAAAAACACAGTTTATAAAAACAGTTGGGAAAATAATGTATTGTATATCACACATCGATACGAATGTGAATAACACGCCTCAGAGGGGCGTGTTATTGTTAACGATGTCATGGCCGGACACACGGCTCAGCCAATCATATTTAAGGAGCGGAATGACCAGTTTGATAATTAATTTAATGGGGGGGGGGGGGGTTCCCCTATGCCCAATGTCCAGGGGAGAACGTTTCAGACGCTGGGCAGATACACCCAGGACAGGGGGGCAATCTATCACTGGGTACACACTCACACACACACACACACTATATGGGGCAATTCATTCATTCATTATCTCCCGCTTTATCCTCTATTAGGGTCGCAGTGGGGTTCCCCATGCCCATCCAGGGGAGAACGTCTCGGGCAGATAGACCCAGGACAGGGCGCCAATCCATCGCTGGGCACACACTCACTCACACAGACACACTCTATATGGGGCAATTTTGAGAATTCAATTGACTTGATCCATGTTTTTGGACTGTGGGAGGAAACCGGAGAACCCAGAGGAAACCCACGCAGATGTGGGGAGAACATGGAAACTCCACCCAGATGGGGATTCGAACCGGGAATCCCTAGAGCTGAGAGGAGAACATGCTAATCACTAAGCCACCGTGCCGCCCATGGGGCAATTCAGAGCATTAAATTTACCATAAATCCATGTTTTTGGAACTGTAGAATGACACTGAAGAACCCTGAGGAAACCACGTGGACATGGGGAGAACATGCAAACTGGCCCGAAGCCAATCCCCGCAGACCAGGTGCAGTTAACGTCACATGGGGGAGGAGAAAAACGAATGAATGAAGTTATTTAAGGAGCGACGGCGTTCCGATCGTGTTCCACGTTGTCGTTTTGTACTAATGGAGTTGTGCAAACACAGCTCACCCCCTCATTACAGCTCCGGCTTTCATCCTCACTGACGAGCCTCTCCAATTAAAACATGACGAACCCGGACCGACCGGACGCCGTCGATGGGCATCTTTATAAAAATAGCTGGGACAGATGATTCGTTTCCCGTCTGCCGCAGCCCCCCCCCCCCCCCGCCTCCGCACCGCCGATCGATACGCAACACGACTCGAGACGAATGAGAACCACGCTGCGCATCAAACCCACCGCTCCACCGGCCTCTGCTCCTCATTCCAGCACCCCCCCCCCCAAACACACACACACACACACACACACACACACACCTGACAGGACACACACTGAGGATGTTCAACATTAAAGATAATTAAATCAGAATCAACCCACATCTCCCCGATCTAATTCATTATTTATTTTATTTAATTTTATTTATTTACGTTTGCTTTGGGGCGACACAGTGGATTAGTGGTTTAGCATGTTCTCCTCTCAGCGCTGGGGATCCAGGTTGGAATCCCGATCTGGGTGGAGTTTGCATGTGTCTGCATGAGTTTCCTCCCACAGTCCAAAAACATGGATCAAGTCAATTGAGTGCTCCAAATTGCCCCATATAGAGTGTGTCTGTGTGAGTGAGTGTGTGCCCAGCGATAGACTGGCGTCCTGTCCTGGGTGTATCTGCCCAGCGCCCGAGACGTTCTCCTCTGGATGGACATGGGGAACCCCACCCCCCACCCGCGACCCTAATAGAGGATAAAGCGGGAGATAATGGATGAATAATAATAAGAGAATGAAGAACCTTAATGAACTTCCACACTAATTGAACGTAACCTGCAGATGTGAAGCTCTCGCCGTCCGTCTCCTGAACGGAACGGAACACCAGCGCGATGGGGGAACCAGCAGAACCCGGGTGCTTCGGGTAAATACCATCAGGTCTGCCGAAGCGGAACGTCTGTGAAGCTGTAAAGTGCCAGCTCGGCTCATCATAACAACGGATCTGCGCTTCGGGGCAAAGCCTCGAGGCAGAAAGTGCTGAGGGTGCAGAGCGACTGTATACTTCACCGCTGCGCCTCAACTCTTTTAAGATGCCACAGCACCCCCCCCCCCCCCCCCCCGCCCCACCCCTGTTCCCCTGTCACCGATTCCCAAACACCGGCGTTTTGAGAAGCCAGCATCTTCCCTTTCTAACATCTTCTCTAGCTCCTCATTTAAAACCGATCAGCATCCGATCTACAACCCACCGGTCCTCCACCTCGGGCCGATGACCGTCCGATCTGAGAGCACGGCGATCGGACGACGGCCTGACCCGACGGAGAGCACGCTTCACACGGACGGACACGCAGCTCGTTACCCACGATGCATTCATTATCTTCCACTTTATCCTATATTAGGGTTACGGGGGGGGGGGAGGGTATTCATCCAGGGGAGAACGTTTCGGGCGCTGGGCAGATACACCCAGGACAGGGCGCCAATCTATCACTGGACTCACACTCACTCACACACACACTCTATATGGGGCAATTTGGAGAACTCAATTGACCTTGATCCATGTTTTTTGGACTGTGGGAGGAAACCGGAGAACCCGGAGGAAACCCACGTGGACACGGGGAGGACATGGAAACTCCACCCAGATGGGGATTCGAACCGGGAATCCCCAGCACTGAGAGGAGAACATGCCAAACCACTAAGCCACCGTGCCGCCCTCTTCAGCCGTGTTTGTTATGAAAAATAAATAAAGAAATAAATGGAGGTTAAATTGAGTTGATGTAAACGGAAGGGAAGTCCGACGCTCTGACGGCTCTGATTTCAGGGTTCGAGGCGCGCACGTCGGAATGGGTTCACACGCTCGCTTCCTTTTTTTAAAAAACTCTACATTCAGCCAAACGGTTCAGACTGCGATGTTTTATTAATGAGAAAAATCAGAGACGACGAGAACACTGCTGCTGTTCCGAGTTTAAATCCGGAGTCAGATCTGCTTTGCGCTCTAACGGCATCAAAAAAAAAAAAAAATAAAAATAAAAAAAGGAAGAAGAAGAAGCTGTCCGTCAGCGGATGGGTTCCTCCAGGCCGTGTCTCACGCCGACGTGGAGCGCTCTGTATGGAGCTCATAACGACCCGCACGGTGGTGCAAGTCCAAAACTACTAATGACTAGAAACAAGGCACCGGAATCTTCATTAAAATCAGGATGACTCATTATTATTATTATTATTATTATTAAGGTGGCACGGTGGCTTAGTGGTTTAGCATGTTCTCCTCTCAGCGCTAGGTATTCCCGGTTCGAATCGCCGTGTCTGCGTGGGTTTCCTCCGGGTTCTCCGGTTTCCTCCCACAGTCCAAAAACATGGATCAAGGTCAAATGAGTTCTCCAAATTGCCCCATATAGAGTGTGTGTCCAGCGATAGATTGGCGTCCTGTCCTGGGTGTATCTGCCCAGCGCCCAAGACGTTCTCCCCTGGATGGGCATGGGCATGGGGAACCCCCCCCCCCCCCCCCCCCGCGACACTAATAGTGGATAAAGCGGAAGATAATGAATGAATGAATTATTATTATTAATATTATTATATACCAATGTAGAGTCCTGAAAGTTATTATTGTTTGTTCTGTGCTTCATCAACACATTATTTTATTTTATTTTATTTATTTATGTTTGATTTGGGGCGATTAGCCGCGACCCTAATAGAGGATAAAGTGGAAGATATTGGATGGAATGTTTTGGATTATTATGTTTTGCCAAAATTAAAAACTAAAAACAATTTTTCACCAAAAAAAGGGCGACACGTAATTAAACTGTACTGCTGTTATGAAATTAAATTAAATTAAATTAAGTTGTAATGAAACATCATTACCGCGTCACACTCATTACAGTTTTATTCGCTACGCAAAAAACTCGGAGCATTTATTGATTTTAAAGGTTAATTGTTAAACTTAATTAGAGAAGTATAAAGAGTAACACCAATTATTAAATACAATCTATTTGTCATGTTTAAGTGAAATAATAAACATCAAACCCATAGTTCTGCTCCTTAAATGTGATTGGCTGAGCCGTGTGTCCAGCTGTGACGTCATTCCTAATGACACACCCCTCTGAGTGTTTGTAGTTTGGCCACTAGATGGCAGTATGATTGTTAGAGAAGCCAAAATCCTGTTACTCAGCGATCAGCATTCACTTTATAAACCGGATTAGAATACGTTGTGAAAATCAGATTATTAACGATTTTCAGACATTTCTGAATCAGAGCTTGTTTTTTTTATTATCGTGAGTTTGTAAATGTTTTATTAAAGCTATCAGACTCTCGAGGTCGTGTATTATTCTGAATAAATCACGTAAAGAGGTGACCTTATTAACAGTTATTTAAAAAGTAAGAATCTTAATTAGATTTCAGTCAGCTTTTCTGTAAATACGGTTTGTCTGCATTAAAAAACAATCGGATAAATGTTCTAAACGAGTGAAGTGAACGTGGCATGGCGACGGGGCGCGTGCGTATCAACCGGCTGGGAGTTTCTGATCCATTTGAAAGCTCATCAGGCCGAGGCCCGCGGCGTCCCATTCTAACATGAGCATCAACACGCAAATCAAAAGGCCTTTGAAGATAAAGAAAGTCATTATGTGAACAGCAGAGCGCTAATCATTATCACAAAGTTACCAAGCCTTAACCAAAAACCACAGCAGCAAAGTTAAGCACAGCACGTTAATTCACTCGCTCACTCGCTCGCTCGCCCTCTCGCTCTCCATTTGCACTTGTTCTTGACCCTCTCTCTCTCTCTCTACAGCTGTTTCTCTCTCACTTTATTTACATTGTGTACACAATCTCTCTCTCTCTCTTTCACGTCGTCTGTCTCTCTTTCTCTTTATGTTTATTTTTATCAGTCCAGCTCTTTTGACCTTTTGCAGGTTCCAGCCCTCTCTCTCGTTCACGTCGTCTGTCGCTTTTCTCTTTATCAATCCAGCTCTTTTGGTCTCTCTCTCTCTCTCCATTTGCACTTGTTCTTGACCCTCTCTCTCTCCCTCTCCTGCTGTTTCTCTCTCACTTTATTTACATTGTGTACATTCTCTCTCTCTCTCTTTCTCTCTCTTTCACGTCGTCTGTCTCTCTTTCTCTTTTTTATCAGTCCAGCTCTTTTGACCTTTTGCAGAGTCTCTCGCTCGCCCTCTCGCTCTCCATTTGCACTTGTTCTTGACCCTCTCTCTCTCTCTCCTGCTGTTTCTCTCTCACTTTATTTACATTGTGTACACTCTCTCTCTCTCTCACGTCGTCTGTCGCTCTTTCTCTTTATGTTCATCTTTTTTTTTGTCAATCCAGCTCTTTTGGCCTTTTTCAGAGTCCCTCTCTCTCTCTCACACACACACAGAGTGAAGCTATCTTGGGACAGCGGTATCTGCTGCTGCTGCTTTAATAACAAAGCTGGTGTTTTTTTTTAAGCGTAACATCGAGTCTCGCAGTGAAAATGAAAATGTTCTGAAGCTAAGATGACGAATCGAGTGACCCATTAATCTGTTAGAACCGCCGAAGCAGAACGGGTCTCCTGAAGTTAATGAGCTCTTGTGGTCAATCACGCATACCATTAATTATCTGGTCCTCATCAACAGATGAAAAACCGCTCAGTCCGCATTCTAATTCATCCCGATTTCTCCATCAGCGGCGTCATCGTGGCGTCCTGACGGGGGTTCGGCGTGAAGCGCGTGTAACAACGCAAACAGGGGTCATTTCGGTGTGGAGTTTGCATGTTCTCCACACCATCTCGAGCTGATTTTTTTAAAAATTACTAAAATGTTCGATGGATTTAAATAAGTGTGATCTGTGTGAAGTTTACCAAAAAGAAATCATCATGACATCATAAAAAATCATTTTAAAGTCTTATATCTTATTTTTTAAAAAATACATTATATATATATATATATATATATATATATATATATATATATATATATATATATATATATATATATATATATATATATATATGGCGGCACGGTGGCTTAGTGTTGAGCATGTTCTCCTCTCAGCTAGGGATTCCCGGTTCGAATCCCCATCTGGGTGGGGTTTCCATGTTCTCCCCGTGTCTGCGTGGGTTTCCTCCGGGTTAAAAAAAAAAAAAGCAGAAGATAATGAATGAATGAATGAATGAATGAATGAATGAATGAACAGCATAATCATAAAGCTGTGCCTCCATTTCTTCACTGGTGTCATTAGATCTTCCTCCCCAAATTGTGTCATCAATCAGTCTCCCATTAATTGCTTTTTAAATGTTTTAATTGAGGCTCTGGGCAGTTTAGAGGGCAATTTAGAGCATTCATTTCACCTTGAATCCATGTTTTTGGACTGTAATGACATCAGTGGAGATATGGGTTCACAGCGTTATGATTACAAACTGAATATATATTTTTTTGGTGAAAGGAAAAGCATGTTGTTGAGTCAGAGAGCACCTAATAAATTCTCTTTATGAGCTCCATCCTGGAGTTTCACATCCATAATTAAAGGCGTGACGGTGCAGCGCCGCCGCGCCACCAGGAAACTCCGCTCTGTTTACAGCATCTCATACTGCTGGACTGCGTTCCTCTGCTGGAACCTCCAGATTCACTTTGGTTAACATTAGAACCTCCTCCATTATACACTCATTCAGTTATATAAGCAGCATCAGGGATTAAACGTCCTGAACTGTTATATTAACGTATAATTTGCTGAATTAAAGAAAAGCCTGTGCAGTAATCTGTAGAGTGTTAAAGAGAATTGAAAGTCTGTCTTCTTTCTGCTGCGTCTGAATTAATGCAGCAAATTAAAGTCATAAAATGTTGCATACTCATCTTTTATCCCACGTCCTGCTTCCACAATCAGCGCACATATGCTTTCATCAATATCTCCATTTTATTACAGCCAATAACCTCTGTGATCAATAGGTTCTGTGGAATTCCAAGTGAGTGGGTGAGTGAGTGGGTGGATGAGTGAGTGAGTGAGTGGGTGGTGAGTGAGTGAGTGGGTGGGTGATGAGTGGGTGAGTGGGTGGTGAGTGAGTGAGTGGGTGGATGAGTGAGTGGGTGAGTGAGTGAGTGGGTGAGTGGGTGGATGAGTGAGTGAATGGGTGGATGAGTGAGTGAATGGGTGGATGAGTGAGTGAATGGGTGGATGAGTGAGTGGGTGGGTGGGTGATGAGTGAGTGAGTGGGTGGATGAGTGAGTGGGTGGATGAGTGAGTGGGTGGGTGGGTGAGTGAGTGAATGGGTGGATGAGAGTGGGTGAGTGAGTGAATGGGTGGATGAGTGAGTGAATGGGTGGATGAGTGAGTGAGTGGGTGGGTGAGTGAGTGGGTGGATGAGTGAGTGAGTGGGTGGGTGAGTGAGTGGGTGGGTGAGTGAGTGAGTGGGTGAGTGAGTGAGTGGGTGGATGAGTGAGTGGGTGGGTGGGTGAGTGAATGGGTGGATGAGTGAGTGAGTGAGTGAGTGAATGGGTGGATGAGTGAGTGAGTGGGTGGGTGAGTGAGTGGGTGGGTGGATGAGTGAGTGGGTGGATGAGTGAGTGGGTGGGTGGATGACTGAGTGAGTGAATGGGTGGATGAGTGAGTGGGTGGATGAGTGAGTGGGTGGGTGAGTGAGTGGATGAGTGGGTGAGTGAGTGGGTGGATGAGTGAGTGAGTGAGTGGGTGGATGAGTGAGTGGGTGGGTGAGTGGATGAGAGAATAAGTGGATGAGTGGGTGAGTGAGTGGGTGAGTGGGTGAGAATTACCCAACAGGTTATTAATTAAATTAAGAAATAAGAAATCTCTAATTAATCGGACGGGTCTTTAAACCCAGAATCACCAAAGGAACGGGGGGGAGAACATGCAAACATCACACAAAGGTTCTCATTCACCTGACCACTAATGCATACCTCTAGTCTGTACTGTATATGTTACAATTAATTACTATTAATTAATTACCCAATGGGTTAGTCAATTAAAGTAAAAGACTGCCCGCGTCCTTAGAGGTTGGCATGTTCTCCTCTCAGCACTAGGGATTCCCGGTTCGAATCCCCATCTGGGTGGAGTTTCCATGTTCTCCCCGTGTCCACGTGGGTTTCCTCCCACAGTCCAAAAACATGGATCAAGGTCAATTGAGTTCTCCAAATTGCCCCATATAGAGTGCGTCTGTGTGAGTGTGAGTGTGTGCCCAGTGATAGATTGGCGTCCTGTCCTGGGTGTATCTGCCCAGCGCCCGAAACGTTCTCCCCTGGATGGGCATTGGGGAACCCCCCCCCCCTGCGACCCTAGTAGAGGATAAAGCTGAAGATGATGGATGAATGAATGAATGATTGCCAGCATCATCAAAACCTCTATTGGTCTTCCCATCCTCACACGGCGGTTGGGGTTGTAGGGGTTCTGCAGACATTCCAGATACACATTTAGGAACAACTTGGCAACTCCAAATAATCTGACATGTCTCTGAACCCTGAATCCCAAAAAGGAACCCGCAGAGATGGGGGGAGGAGAACATGCCAACATCACACAAAGGTGGACCAACCAGTCCGAGATGGACTTCATTAAGATTCTACATGCTTCTCTTTTATTCCTCAGTTCTGGTCGTAGGTGCAAACGGACCCAGCGTACGGTTCTACGTTACTATAGTTCTGCCTCTCCGTCAGTCTGCAGAGTTAATTACAGAGAACTCCTGTTCCTTCTCGTGCTGTACACCCACGTTCACGACCGAAGGGCTTCCTTCCTAACCTGCATTATTTAACATCCAGCCTGATCATCTTTGTTTTTTCACTCCGTTCTTTTTTTTTTTTTTTTTTTTTTTTTTTTTTTTTTACCCAGAAGCTACCAAATGAATATTTCATGCCTGATGTAAGCCATCTGTTCCTGTACGCTTTCTTTTCGGCGCTGCTTTATGGAGGACCATGGGAAGCGAGACGGGCGAGTTGTAAACAGCTCTCGACGGCGTGATGCCCCGACGTCTGGCTGAGAGGCTCCCCAGAGTGGAACCTCCACCCTCCAGGTTCCTCTTTATGGACCTTCAGAGTTAAAGGTCGTGAGGTACGGTTCTCTCAGAGCTGATTCTGAGGTTGTTCTGTAAACAGGACATTCCATCCATCCATCATCTTCCGCTTTATCCTCCATTAGGACCACGCGGGGGGGGGGGGGGGGGGGGGGGTTCCCCATGCCCATCCAGGGGAGAACGTTTCGGGCGCTGGGCAGGTACACCCAGGAAAGGGGGTCACACACTCACTCACACAGACACACTCTATATGGGGCAATTTGAAGAATTCAGTTCACCTTGATTCATGTTTTGCTTTGTTTGAGGAAACCCACGCGGACACGGGGAGGACATGGAAACTCCACCCAGATTGGGATTGGAACCGGGAATCCCTAGCGCTGAGAGGAGAACATGCTAAACCACTAAGCCACCATGGCGTGATTTTTTTTAATATCCATCCATTCATTATCTTCCACTTTATCCTCTATTAGTGTTGCGGGGAGTGGGGGGGGGGTTCCCCATGCCGATCCAGGGGAGAACGTTTCGGGCGCTGGACAGATACACCCAGGACAGGGGGGCAATCTATCACTGGACACACACAAACACACTCTATATGGGGCAATTTGGAGAACTCAATTGACCTTGATCCATGTTTTTGGACTGTGGAAGGAAACCGGAGAACCCGGAGGAAACCCACGCGGACACGGGGAAGACATGGAAACTCCACCCAGATGGGGATTCGAACCGGGAATCCCTAGTGCTGAGAGGAGAACATGCAAAACCACGATGATGCCCCGTCATCGTATGGACAAAATAATCAAGCTCCACATCGTAAACATCTGAGTTCCCATACGTGCCCGGATTTGCCCGTCCAGCCGGCGCATCTCTGAGCGCGGGACGGTGTTCTGCTCTGTGATTGGCCGCTGACGTGGGCAGCCTGTTCTGTGGTGACAAAGCTGCCAGCGTCGTTTCTGCCCCCAGAGAGTGAGTCGGCATGATTGATGGAACCTGGCACCTATTTAAGAGATTAGCTTCCCACCTGACAATCAATCATCGGGCCGCCCGCACGCCGCTTTCCTCACCGGGTTTGGTGGGGGGAGAACCACGGCGGGAAACGAAATGCACCTGAAAGAAAGCAGAGCACGCAGCGCCTGCCTCGCCGCCATCAATAAAACGAAATAAAGTCTGCACGCCGCTCGCCGCGAGTTCCAACGGCGGGTCAAGGACGGCGTCGCCTTCAGTCCAGACTCGGATTCTGTAAACAACGTTTTCTAGAAGGTTACGCAGTTTCCAGAGTCACGCAGACGTCTAATCAATCATACTCTGAGAAACAACACGGGGACTTTATTCAACACAATCTAAACAAAACGCCATGAGCTCACACACACACACACACACACACACACACACACACACACCTCCACATCCAACCCTGAAGAATCTGATCCAATGGCATCAACAGCCTTTTTATTGGATCTTAAAGTCCACAGAGATCCCTCTGTTCTGATTTTACACTACTGACTTACTAAATTTAAAAAAAAACTGTGCTATGCTGTGCTGTGTTGTACTATGCCTTGTCATGCTGTGTTATGCTGTGTGTGCTGTGTACTATGTTGTACCGTGCAGTGTTGTGTGGTGTTGTACTGTGTCGTGCTGTGTTATGCTGTGTTGCGCTGTGCGGCACTAGGTTGTACTGTGCGGTGTGGTACTGTGTCGTGCTGTGTTATGCTGTGCTGCACTATGTTGTACTGTGTGGTTTTGTGTTGTGCTGTGCGGCACTATGTTGTACCGTGCTGTGTTGTGTGGTGTTGTACTGTGTGGTGCTATGCTGTGTTGTACAGTGCTCTTTTGTGCTGTCTTATGTTGCGCTGTGATGTGATGTGTTGTGTGCTGTGTTATGCAATGTTGCACTGTGCTGCACCATGTTGTACTGTGCGGTGTTGTGTTATGCTGTGCTATGCTGTGTTGCACTGTTCTGCACTATGTTGTACTGTGCGGTGTTGTGTTGTGCTGTGCTGTGTTATGCTGTGTTGCACTGTGCTGCACTATGTTGTACTGTGCGGTGTTGTGTTGTGTTGCGCTGTGTTACACTGTGCTGCACTATGTTGTACTGTGTGGTGCTGTGTTGTACAGTGCTGTGTCGTGCTGTGCTGCACTATGTTGTAATGTGCGGTGTTGTGTTATGCTGTGCTATGCTGTGTTGCACTGTTCTGCACTATGTTGTACTGTGCGGTGTTGTGTTGTGCTGTGCTGTGTTATGCTGTCCTGCACTATGTTGTACTGTGCGGTGCTGTGTTGTACAGTGCTGTTTTGTGCTGTGCCGTGCTGTGTTATGCTGTGCTGCACTATGTTGTAATGTGCGGTGTTGTGTAGTTCTGTGCTGTGGTGTGCTGTGATATAAATGGTTGCACTAATATTAGTGTAACAACATATACTGTTTAGAATAGAAGATGTTTATAAAGTTCCATATTGAGGATGAGGTTACTTAGGTTCTACGACTTTTGGTTCCAACACACAAAAATAAAAGTCTACGTCACTCAAGGTGCGATAAACACTTTTTAACCCCAGGACTAATGGCTGGACATTAAAGAATACTTTTTAAAGGTCATTACATTATTAAGTAGCTTTAAAAACACAAGCCTAACAGAGCGGGTCACGTCAAAATAAGAGTTTAAACGCAGCAGGGATAGGACAAAGAGAAGCCTGCGGTGGATCATGTTCATTTCACGTCTTAATTTCGGGATCTCTGATTTCAGATAAAAGCCCAGCTGAATGGTGTTGTCACTGATTTCACCGACGACACCGAACACTTCCCGCTAAAAAAAAAAAAAAATCAAAAGCTTTTTGAAAATGTTAAATCCTGATTTGATGCAGTGAATGAAAAGCGGATCGTGTGTATAATTCGTGTAACCTGCTTTTGGATAAAGAGAGAGCGCGGCGAACATAAAACACATTTAGATGATAAATACGGCCCATAAATTCCCCCCGCTATTACTGCTGTTAGAAGAGCTGCCATTATGTTTCGATACATTGCCAAATAGATTATCCTTTTCTTAGTTGCCCCGTTTTATTTTTACCTAATCACATTGCCAGGATGTGCAGCCGAACACAAGAGCTCGCTTTTAAATGCATAATGAGGCTTGACTGCTTTTCCTGACGACTGCTTTTGAAAATCATAATCGGGTTATTGCAGTTTGCGGCTGGCGTCGCGGGAGACGTACCGAGGCCTGATCCAAAGTCTGACGTTTCGCCTGTGGGTGCCTCGCGACGCGCTGCGGAGGCTGGCTGCCAAAAACGTCTCAACTGTAAAAATACATATATAAATGTAAATATATAAATATATACATAAACAAATAAAATGATAGTGAGACAAAGAAAAAGGTTAAGCTGCTGGTGCACACCGACTCGGCTGCGGGGAAGCCTCCGGTGTCACCAATTCACTCTGCTCTAAAGTCCTTTAACCGCCCAAATAAACAGCCATTAGGCGCCGGATTCGCCGTCGTTCCTCAATTCAGGACCTTTTTTAAGGGGAACATTGGGATGGTGGTCCGGGGTGAACGTCTCGGGAGCTGGGCAGATACACCCAGGACAGGACGCCAATCCATCACTGGGCACACACTCTATATGGGGCAAGCTGGAGAATTCAATTGACTTGATCCATGTTTTTGGACTGTGGGAAGAAACCGGAGAACCCGGGGGAAACCCACGCGGACACGGGGAGAACATGCAAACTCCACCCAGATTGGGATTGGAACCGGGAATCCGCATCGCTGAGAGGAACATTGGGATGGTGGTTCGGGGGTGAAGTAGCTCATTTAGAAAGTCTCAGTGTGGTTTTAGAGTTCCGCACCCGTCCCCGTCCCCCCCCCCGTCCTCTGTCCCCCGTCCCGAGAGCCTGACTGAAATCCCATGTGCTGCTGATCGAGGAGACCTGTGATTGGTCGAAGCAGTCGGGCTTCATTTGGCCAGCATCAGGTTTGAAGTTTTGGACCGGCGGCCGAGCCGAGCCGAGCCGAGCCGAGCCGAGCCGAGCGGAGCGGAGCGTCGGACCGACGTCCCTGAGGCTGAAGCTGCAGCTTACTGATTGATCTTTTCTTATTTGTATAAAGTGCAGCTACAGAAGTTCACCTCGAAGTCTGCGGACCTGCCGCCTCTCATCAGCCTCGCTGTGCAACGAGTTCTGACTGATCTCACAAATGCTGTGCTCTGCTGTTCTGTGCTGTATCGTGTTGTGATGTGTCGTGATGTGCTGTGCTGTGTTGTGTTATGCTGTGCTGTGTGTTATATTGTGCTGTGCTGGGCTGTGTTGTGTTATGCTGTGTTGTGTGTTATATTGTGCTGTGCTGGGCTGTGTTGTGTTATGCTGTGCAGTGCTGGGCTGTGTTGTGTTATGCTGTGCTGTGCTGTGTGTTATATTGTGCTGTGCTGGGCTGTGTTGTGTTATGCTGTGTTGTGTGTTATATTGTGCTGTGCTGGGCTGTGTTGTGTTATGCTGTGTTGTGTGTTATATTGTGCTGTGCTGGGCTGTGTTGTGTTATGCTGTGTTGTGTGTTATATTGTGCTGTGCTGGGCTGTGTTGTGTTATGCTGTGTTGTGTGTTATATTGTGTTGTGTTATGCTGTGTTGTGTGTTATATTGTGCTGTGCTGGTCTGTGTTGTGTTATGCTGTGCTGTGTGTTATATTGTGCTGTGTGTTATATTGTGCTGTGCTGGTCTGTGTTGTGTTATGCTGTGCTGTGTTATATTGTGCTGTGCTGGGCTGTGTTGTGTTATGCTGTGTTGTGTGTTATATTGTGCTGTGTGTTATATTGTGTTGTGCTGGGCTGTGTTGTGTTATGCTGTGTTGTGTGTTATATTGTGCTGTGCTGGGCTGTGTTGTGTTATGCTGTGTTGTGTGTTATATTGTGCTGTGTGTTATATTGTGCTGTGCTGGGCTGTGTTGTGTTATGCTGTGCTGGTCTGTGTTGTGTTATGCTGTGCTGGTCTGTGTTGTGTTATGCTGTGCTGTGTTATATTGTGCTGTGCTGGGCTGTGTTGTGTTATGCTGTGCTGTGTTATATTGTGCTGTGCTGGGCTGTGTTGTGTTATGCTGTGCTGGTCTGTGTTGTGTGCTGTGTGTTGTGTGTGTTATGCTGTGCTGTGTGTGCTGTGTCTGTTATGCTGTGCTGTGTTATATTGTGCTGTGCTGGGCTGTGTTGTGTTATGCTGTGTTGTGTGTTATGCTGTGCTGGTCTGTGTTGTGTTATGCTGTGCTGTGTGTTATATTGTGCTATGTTCCTCTGTGTTATGCTGTTCCCTTAAACCGTACACAAAATTAAAAACAAATAATCCATCTCTGTGAGTCTGACAGCTTTAAACAGATTTCTGAGATAATTTAAAGCATTCTGATGTCCTGAAGACGTTCACAACATTTTCTTAGTTTCCCTCTCCAGCTGTCGTTCGTTTAGTATCTCTCTCTTTCTCTGTCTGTCTCTCTCCGATCCATTCTCGCTCGCTCTATGCTTCTCTCTGGTTCTTTATATTATTTGTCGTCACGTTAACAAACAGCGAATCTGTCCCCGTTTCTTACAGAGAACCCGATCCACGCCTCCCTCCGTCTTTTTTTTCACGTTTAAAACTTTGTTGTTGCTTAATTCTATAGTACTGAACAATATCGACCTTCAGAGTGGAGGGAGGAAAGCTCGTTTCCTTCACGGCCCCCGTCGTCGGGAACGCACAGCTCAGTGCACTCGGAAGACATCGCTAACTGCCCGGTTCTGCCTGTCTGATCTAATGGATGTCCTCGGTTGCTTAACAACAATTGAGTAAGACAGAGGAGCCTTTCAGCCTCCTAAATAAAGCAGACTAAAACAGTTGTACCCTCACGGTCACGGGCTGCCGGTCACTCTGCAGAGAGCGCCAACGTCTTCCGTCTAATTAGGAAATAGTTTTAAATCGCTGTTTATTTGAATAAATATCTTGTGTTACATCGGGGGGGGGGATTCTTGCCAAAAACACTGCGCTGGTCTTAATGTCCTTCACCACGTCCTACGTTTGTGAGGACAGCGTTTTAAGGCTCTGGCTCGTTCACCCAAGGACGTTCAGCGGTCTTTAATCCACATTTAGTTTCTTGGCAGTGGGAACACTTACATGGCCGCCAGGATGCCATCACAAACAGTACAAATGACAATAATAGTTTTGACCAGCAGGGGGGTTTGTGAGCAAATGAAGCTCCGACCAATGAACCTTTTCTCCAACCAATTGGATTAGAGAGCTTGGAGGTTTCACGAGGCTCCATCAGCCCAACCCCACCTCCACCCTCAGCCGTGGCACACCTTGGGATTTAGTGCTCTTGGTTGCCAGATAAGTCTGGCATGTGCACCCTGCACTTTATTTTTCTCGGTTGCAAGATTGTTTAGTTTATGCACTGTAGCATTCTCGGTTGACAGATAGGTTCGGTGTTAAATATTCTCGGTTGCCAGATTGGTTTGTTTATGTGCGTTTAGCGTGGTTTCATTCTTGGTTACCAGATTGGTTTTGTATGCGCACCTGGCTCTTTACTATTCTTGGTTGCCAGATTGGTTTATTTAAGCACTGTAGTTTCTCGGTTGCCAGATAGGATCGGCTCGTCTAGCACTTAAGTGTTTTTGGTTGCCAGATTGGTTCGGTTATGCGCATCCTGTGGTTTAGTATTCTCGGTTGCCAGATTGGTTTATTTTATCACTATAGTTTCTCGGTTGCCAGATAGGGTCGGGATACATGCCTAGTGCTATAGTGTTCTCGGTTGCCAGTTTGGTTTGGTTATGTGCGTCTAGTGCTTCAGCCTTCACGGTTGCCAGATTGGTTCGGTTGTGTGGTTTATTTTGTATTTGGTTTATTTCCATATGCGTTTTGTTAAAAAACTCTGGTTCTCTTCACTTATTTTAGTCCCCGTTTTGTCTTTCGGCTACAGTAAGTAGCGCCAATGTCCCCTGGTCTGGTTGGCGCTGGCTTCATCGAGGGGCAGTCGTGACGTTATCCTTGGACTCTGTGTTAAGAATGGTAGGTTCTAACAGCCGCTGTAGGTGTTCTGATCTGATCTTTTGTCCAAATAGTGCAAGGGAGCCACTTTGAGTTGGGGAGGATGGGGGGGATGGGTTATTAACTTTTTATTATCCTTGTCCCAGCTACAAATCCAAGCACTACTGACTCCATAACTGAAGGACGGTACAGAGACAGGTTGTGACACGGAGTGTGTGTTTTTGTGAGGGTTTTGTGAAAGAATCATCATTTCGATCAGAGCTGAAGTGCACGGTCACCCCGTATCATCCTCCCATAAACCTCTCCTCGCTTCCCAGAGGTCTCGGGCTGAGAGGAAAAATCCCATTACTGTGCAAACAGCCGCCGACACTCCAGCCCGGCCAATTACAGCTCTCAGAGTTAAAGCTAACCGGCGTCCACCATGTGTATTTGAAACAATCGCCGGGCCTGCCAGCGGGGGCGCTCATTTAAAGATAATTTGATATGATTGTCTCGGAGAGAAAAAGAGAAAACCCGAAATACGGCGAGGACAGAAAACTTTATGAAATTGCTGCTCCAGCGCAGCAGCTGCTCGGCGGGAGGACGCGAGGACGTCCACCAAACAGAGAGTGGCCATCTTTGACGATTGAGACGTCGAAGACGCATAGAGGGAGATATTTATGTCAAATTAAATGGCACATTCGGGTGGCGTTGTGGTTGGCATGTTCTCCTCTCAGCACCGGGGACCCAGGTTCGATCCAAGTCTGGGTGGAGTGTCCATGTTTCCCCGTGTCCAAAAATTAATTCTGTAAATTGCCCCATATAGAGTATGTAGTAGGTGCGTGTGCGTGTGAGTTATAGATTGCCCCCCTGTCCTGGGTGTATCTGCCCAGCACCCCGAAACGTTCTCCCCTGGATGGGCATGGGGAACCCCCCAAACCTACTAAATGAATGAGTGAATAAACAACAAGGTGCAACACAGAACCGTTCCAGCCACAGTAGTATAACACTGATTCAAGGTAAATCGAATGCTCTAAATTGCCCCATATAGCGTGAGTGAGTGTGTGCTCAGTGATAGATTGCCCCCCTGTCCTGGGTGTATCTGCCCAGCACCCCGAAACGTTCTCCCCTGGATAAACATGGGGAACCCCCCCCCAACCGGCTGGGTCTGATCCCTGTACCAGCACAGCACACACACACACACACACACACACACACACACACACTAACACACCACCATCACATCAACGCAGTTTAAAGGATGATCCACCACCCAAACAGACCCTGTCCTGTAGGGGACAGTCACCCCATCACTCCCGTCAGCGCCCGTCGTTTTCTGCGTCCATTTCCATCGCAGCGGCGACTAATTGTCTAAATTAATTAGCCGGGTCTTGGCATGGGGGGGGGGGCGGGGGGGGGGCTCTGTTGCTAAGTGACGTGTACATTCGCCGCAGTCCTCACACTGGAGTATCGATCTGAACGCGAAGATCGTAAACGCACACCGGAACTGCTGACGTGCAGCGTAAGTGATATTAGAACATATGGGTGCTCGCCGTCGGCGCCGCCTTTTCACGGATGGATGTGACGTCGATGTCACCGAGGTGGCCCCTCCTTCCGAGCTACATTAAAGGCGGGTAAGCGTTTTAATTATTATTGCTCCTCCGGCGCGTGGAGACCATCCACACCATCGTCTCTGCTCCGAGAAAGAAAACTAATAATAAAGGAATGAAGTTGTGTTGCATTCAAACATTATTTATACCTACAGGACATCCATCCATTATCTTCCACTGTATCCTACATTAGGATCACGGGGGGGGGGGGCAGATCGCCAACACGGACAACTATCACTGGACACACACACACACACACACTCTATATGGGGGATTTGGAGAATTCAACTGACTTGATCCGGGGATACACACGGACACGGGGATACACACGGACACGGGGAGAACATGGAAACCGTGTTCTCACCACCCAGATTGGGATTCGAACCAGGAATCCCTAGTGCAAAACCATAGAGAACATGCAAAACCACTGAGCCAACGTGCATCCCCACCTACATGACATATAATACTTAAAATTCCATTCATTCATTGATTCATTATCTTTAGCTTATATAGGGTTGCGGGGGGTGGGGGGGGGTTCCCAAAGCCCATCCTGGGGAGAACGTTTTGGGCGCTGGGCAGATACACCCAGGACCTGGGCACACTCAGTCACTCTGTATGGGGCAATTTAGGGGATTCCTTCCATTTGGTCGGACTTGTTGGACGCTTAGTGGTTTCATTAATTTATTTATTTTTCGCTGGTCACCCATTCATTATTTTCCTCTTAATCCTCTACTGGGGTTGCAGGAGGGGGAGGGTGGTACACCATCACTGGACACACACACACACACACTCTATATGGGGCAATTTAGCGCATTCAATTCACCTTGAATTTGACCATGTTTTTAGGACTGTGTGAGGAAACCAGAGGAGACACGGGGAGGACATGCAAACTCCACCCAGATTGCGGTTCGAACCGGGAATCCCCAGCGCTGAGAGGAGAACATGCCAACCAACGCTCCATATCTACATTACAAAGTTTTTTTTTTGAAAACCCTTACATCTGACTCACCTTCACTCTCACAGCATTCAGTGCCTCTGTCCACGGCACTGGCCTTCTGCCGCCACACTGCACCCCCCCCCCCTCCTCCCCCCCCCCCCCTCCACACCCCCCGACTGAGGCTCTAAATTAAACCCCCACAAAGCGCAAACTCATTCTGGCCGCTCTCCAAACGACCCAGACGTGACGGCCGGCCCCCGTGTGGAGACCCGCCGCCGTGTGAGAGGTGACCGCAGCACCTGTTCTCTGGCCGGCGTTCTATTTAACTCCAATTAAGCCGTTGTTTATGGGTTCTCATTTCCGGAGTCCCTGCCAAGGCACGCCGCTGGAACACAATCTAATCGGACGGTTTGTTTGAACGTGTCACAGAGCAGAACGCAGGGGCATTTAGGCAGGTCATTCAGAACCGGTAGGAGGCGCCTCTTAAATCACGCGTTTCAAAAGAATTTGGACTAGAACTGGACGCCTCCATCTTCAGTACAACAAGGGTCTCGCTCAAGGACCTGCATCGGTAACTTCAGTGGACCTGGGATTTGAACCCACAACCTTTAGATTGATAGCCCAACATCTGTACCTCTGAGCCACCAACATTATCTTCCGCTTTATCCTCTATTAGGGTCGTGGTGGGGGGGGTTCCCCATGCCCATCCAGGGGAGAACGTGCGCTGGGCAGATACACCCAGGACAGGGGGGGCAATCTATAACTAGACACACACTCTATATGGGGCAATTTGGAGAACTTAATTGACTTTGATCCATGTTTTTGGACTGTGGGAGGAAACCGGAGAACCCGGAGGAAATCCACGTTGACACGGGGAGGACATGGAAACTCCACCCAGATTGGGATTCAAACCTGGAATCCCTAGCGCTGAGAGGAGAACATGCTAAACCACTAAGCCACCGTGCCGCCCTATATATATATATATTTATTTATAATACCAACAGTAGTTATGACTTCTCAATTAATTGTTGTTGTTGTGATACCATCTTCAGCGAACACAGATATGGAACCCAAAACCTTTTTTTAATTACTCTTTTTTTAATTACTCTGTATGGATCGAGCAAATAAGCCCGGCTTTAATTAACTGCATTTCTAAATTTCCAAACGTAATGACCCGGTGATGGTCATCGTGTCCGTCTCTCTATCGTGGCTTCGACAGAAACGCACGGCATTCGCATGACCTTCGTTCGGAAGTTCGTTAAAATGGATGTGTGTGTGGGGGGGGGGGGTCACTGAGGTGTTCAGGTGAGCGTCTAACGACGGTGTCAGGCCTCGTCACATGAGCGTCATCGGTATAACGACGGTGATTACGTTCCGAACTGATCGGAAGGTCGGCGGTGGACGGCTGGGCGCTTTGGCGTGTTCTCTCTGAGACTTCGTCACGTCTGCAGAATGAGGGCAGTGTTAAATCATGCATGGTCCGCTCACTGGTGGTCTTTATCATTTAAAATATTTGTTGAGAATGCTTTTAAGCTGCAGCGTATGTATAATGTATGTGCATAAATAGCTCCACCTCCACCACTCCACATTCTCTGTCCGAGGACAAAGAGACAGTTGGCGAGGCGGCCGAGGCGGACGTCACATTCCTAATGCGGATGGGAATTGCTCATATTCATCCTGCATTGCTTCTGCACGCCTGACTTTTATATTTATACATAATGTATAGCTCCAGAGCATCACTGCAGCTTCCCTGCAAACGAATTAAAGCAGGTATATTAATGTCCGGCACGGCTGCCGTGGAAGGACGCCGACCGGACAGGGTAATAAGGAGGTGTGGGACTGCATGGTGATGGTCACGGCAGCTGTGTCTGCACAACCAGAGCTCTAAATTAGAAACAGAAATGTATAAAGTACCCAACACATTAAGGGTCATTTTTAAGGGTCACTATTTAAAGACGGGCAGTTCTGGTTCTTAAATCTGATTGGCTGAGCCGTTTATCTTGATATTAATCCGCATAAAACAGCGAGCCGATTCTCCATCTGCACTAAACGCTGTTTTTTTATAAGCTGTATTCTATAATTTTGTATTTGTATAAGTATTTGGGTTTTTAGAGAAACTGGAATC
Source organism: Corydoras sp. C115 (assembly GCA_019802505.1). Classification (NCBI taxonomy): domain Eukaryota; kingdom Metazoa; phylum Chordata; class Actinopteri; order Siluriformes; family Callichthyidae; genus Corydoras; species Corydoras sp. C115. Next base: position 141,539 of record JAFMOC010000250.1, read on the forward strand.
CTGTTACTCAGCGATCAGCGGACTGGATTACGTCGCAGAAGAGCAGATTATTAACCATTTTGCTTTCAAAATTGAAGCTTGTTGTTTTTTTATTATAGTGAGTTTGTAAGTGTTTTATTAAAGCAATCAGACTCTCGAGGTTGTGTATTATTGTGAATAAATCACGTAAAGAGGTGGAGCTGTTCTCCACTACATGCCGGGACCCAGAACACCTCTTTATGGGCTTTATTCAGAATAAGCCACGCCCGCTCGTACTGTATTTCTTTATTACGCAACTACACAAAGACACAGCCAGCCACACAGGGAAATAGATAAACTACAGAACTACAATCAAAAATTATTTATAATCATTAAATACAACGATTTGCTGCTTAGATGTTCGATCCGTTCCCTTCTTGTCATTTTTTTATTGAAAAGTAATGAAAATACAAAACGCGTGGAAACACAAGACGTTTTATAATATTATTCTTTATGGAACTTTTATTCTATATTGAAAATCTGGCGCCTCGGCGGATTTCCGGTGATAAATCAGGTCCTCGTGATAAAGACTGTTATTTGTAGTATTTCAGTCGATGGCACGTTTCTCAGAGTGCAGTTTTATGGTTTGGTGAAGGCTGTGTTCGGAGGACGGTGCGAGTGCAGGAGCAGAACACCGACGACGGGAGCATGCGAGGGTTTTGCGAGGTGGAGGTGGGGTGGAGGCGGTGGGCCTGGCGTGTTTACCCTGAGCGAGGTGGGGACTGATTCACCGTGTTGTGATTGAATATTAATCACAGAGACGACGCGAGGCATCGCACTCACAGCTCCTCACTGAATGTTTACTGAGCAATCACTGTTTAATTTACAGCATTATCCAGCAGCTGCTGCACGTCCACCTCCTCCATCACACACACACACACACACACACACACACACACACACACCTAAATCAAAAATCTTTTGCTTAAAAGTTTATGAATAAAAATAAAACTGTTTATTATTAAAGATGCTGAGAATCTAATTTATGCTTCTATAATATTAACATTAAAACTTAATGAGTAAACATTATTTAAATATATAATTATATATTGGCTTGAACAACATGGTTTGCAAATTTACATTGGCTCAATTACAAAATTATAGGTTGGCATGTTCTCCTCTCAGCGCTGGGGATCCAGACTCAAATCCCGATTGGGGTGGAGTTTCCACGTTCTCCCCGTGTCCGCATGGGTTTCCTCCAGGTTCTCCGCTTTCCTCCCACAGTCCGAAAATGCGCATTCAAGGTAAACTGAATGCTCTAAATTGCCCCCATAGAGTGTGTGTCTGTGTGGGTGAGTGTGCCCAGTGATAGAGGCCAGCCTCCAAAATGTTCTCCCCTGGATGGGAATGGGCACGACCCTCTATTAATCCTCTATTAGAGTCATGGGTGGGGTGGGTTCCCCATGCCCATCCAGTGGAGAACGTTTGGGGCGCTGGGCAGATACACTCTGGACAGGATGCCAATATATCACTGGCACACACTTACTAACACTATATGGGGCAATTTAGAGCATTAAATTTACCTTAAATCCATGTTTTCGGACTGTGGGCGGAAACCGGAGAACATGCAAACTTCACCCAGCGCTGAGAGGAGAACATTACACCACCGTGCCGCCAATAGAAACATTATATAATGAAATAATCTCATTAACGATCGTTTCATGGTGTAGTTACGGCGTCTTTGATGATCATGAGGAGACGAAGAACATACCAACTGAGGGAGCCTGAGATCACCAGGAGGGAGACGAAATGAGAAGCAGATAAGTGGATTACAGACGAGCGAGAGTTCTCATTGTGGGGAAATGAAAGGCTGAATGAGGGTGACCCTGAGGGAGAAAGCGCCGAGTCAGCATGCAGAGATGAAGAAGTGTGAGAGCTGAACGGGAAGGAAAACATTTGGTGTGATCACGGCGTTTGTGACCGCGACGGAATGACAGTAATGAGAACCGGGGCTGACGGGTGGAGAGCCTCAGCTCCCCCGAGCGGGAGGTGCGCCGCCACGTAAAGCTCCCACATCCCCGAGGAGAGGACCGAGGAGGAGGAGGAGAGGAGAACCACGACTCCACTGTTACACTCACATCCGGTTACCAACACTGATACAGACGTCACGACATTACAGAACGGACAGCTGCTCTCGCTCATATATCCATCCATCCATTATCTTCCACTTTATCCTCTATTAGGGTCGCGGTGGGGTTCCCCATGCCCATCCAGGGGAGAACGTTTCGGGCGCTGGGCAGATACACCCAGGACAGGACGCCAATCTATCATTGGACACACACTCACTCAAACACACTCTATATGGGGCAATTTGGAGAACTCAGTTGACTTGATCCATGTTTTTGGACTGTTGGAGGAAACTGGAGAACCCGGAGGAAGCCCACGCGGACATGGGGAGAACATGCAAACTCCACCCAGATGGGGATTCGAACGGGGAATAAAGAGGATAAAGCGGAAGATAAATGTGTATATATATAAATATATATATAAATATAAAATATCCTGTACACATTTTAATACACATTTATTAATTTATTAAGATTATAATAATTAGAAGGCGGCACGGTGGCTTAGTGATTAGCATGTTCGCCTCTCAGCTCTAGGGATTCCTGGTTCGAATCCCCATCTGGGTGGAGTTTCCATGTTCTCCCATTGTCCGCGTGGGTTTCCTCCGGGTTCTCGGGTTTCCTCCCACAGTCCAAAAACATGGATCAAGTCAATTGAGTTCTCCAAATTGCCCCATATAGAGTGTGTCTGTGTGAGTGAGTGTGTGCCCAGCGATGGATTGGCGCCCTGTCCTGGTTCTATCTGCCCAGCGCCCGAGACGTTCTCCCCTGGATGGGTATGGTGAACCCCCCCCCACGACCCTAATAGAGGATAAAGCGGGAGATAATGAATGAATGAATGAATAATAATTAGTAACGGGAGTTGTTGTATAGCTTTTTAATTATGATGCTTTAAAACTTTGTTCTTCTAAATGATTGTGACGATTGTATGGCACAGTGGTTTAGCATGTTCTCCTCTCAGCGCTGGAGATCCAGCTTCGAATCCCGATCTGGGTGGAGTTTGCATGTTCTCCCCATGTCCGCAAAGTACAAAAACAAGGATTGAAGGTGAATTCATTCTTAATCCTCCAAAAAAAAAAAAAAAAAAAAAAAAAAAAAAAAGAAAGAAAGAAAGAAATATAATTGCAGTTCTTTTGCGTCGGCTCATTTAAAATAACGCCGTGTGTCTGAAGAAGGCACGTGTGATTTATCTTTTGCACTTTAGCCGCTTATTTATTAAATATTTCAGATAATTAGTTAAAGAAACGTTTTTAACGTGCATTTCCCACAGAAGCTCATTAGTTCCACCGCCGCCTGGCTGAAATTCAAATGTAATTTCCAGCGTCCACGCCGCGCACCGCCGAGTCATTATACTCAGAGTGCAGGGGACACAAACCGGGACGAAAGAATATTATGGGATATGAGAATCCGCGGGAGGATCGCCATCGTGTTTTTAGCTTTAAAGCTAAAAAGAAAAATAATTCTTGGACTTTTTGATATTTCAGGAAGCATGGCGTCGATTGTTTACAGTATTATTTTCATGTTTCGGAATCCAGTGAGTTAACAACCATCATAATGACGAGCTATAAATAAAATAATAATAATATTAAACGATGCAAATCATTCCTGTAGGATCATTATTTAATGTGGTATATAAAAAAAGCAGCATGGTGGCTTAGAGGTTTGGCATGTTCTCCTCTCAGCGCTAGGATTCCCGGTTTGAATTCCCATCTTTCCATGTCCTCCCCATGTCTGCGTGGGTTTCCTCCGGGTTCTCCGGTTTCCTCCCACAGTCCAAAAACATGTATCAAGTCAATTGAGTTTTCCAAATTGCCCCATATAGAGTGTGTATGTGTGAGTGAGTGTGTGTCCAGCGATAGATTGCCCCCCTATCCTGGGTGTATCTGCCCAGCGCCCGAAACGTTCTCCCCTGGATGGGCATGGGGAACCCCCCCCTCCACGACCCTAATAGAGGATAAAGCGGGAGATAATGGATGGATGGATATAAAAAAATTTTTTTTGAAAAATCACGCCATGGTGGCTTAGTGGTTGCCATGTTCTCCTCTCCGCACTGGGGACTTGGGCTTGAATCCCAATCTGGGTGGTTTGCATGTTCTCCCCGTGTCCGCGTGGGTTTCCTCCGGGTTCTCCGGTCCAAAAAACAGTCCAAAAAACATAGATTCAAATTGAAATGCTCTAAATTGCCCCATATAGAGTGTGTGTGTGTGTGTATTTTTGTGCCCAGTGATTGATTGGCAAAATGTTCTCCACTGGATGGGTATGGGCATGGGAATGCCCCCCTCATAGTGTGTGTCTGTGTGAGTGAGTGTGTACCCAGTGATAGATTGGCGCCCTGTCCTGGGTGTCTCCGCCCAGCGCCCGAAACGTTGACGGCGGTTGTCGTTAGTTTAACGTGGAACAGTCGATTAGACATTTTGTAAAATGTATTTTAAATGTTTCCTAACGGGATTGTTTATGCAAATTAGCTTTAAAACGAGTTCGTGTGTGGGATTTCATCTTTTAAAGGGCTGACTCCGTGGTTTCTTCACATCGGCTCTGAGGTTACTCCAGAGCCGACTCTTAAAAACTTCTGAGGAACGAAAATGTCTTTAAACTCTCCGCCATTCGTCTCCTCTCTTCAAAAGGCTGCTGGGTAATTTTCCTGCCGGTCGGGTCAGTGAAACTGAAACGTGGGCGAGTCAGATCTCCGGGCCCCGAGTCTCCAGAAAGCTCCGAAACTTATCATTATAAGAAAGAAAGTCTGTTTTGAATCTCAACATTACGTTTGACTCGTTCGGCGCGGCGCTGCGCAAAAAGAGACGCTGCCGTGGGGGAGCGCGAGGACGGGAGCGCGAGGACGGGAGCCGGCAGACATTCTCCAGAGGAGGGCCTCATAACGCAAAGATCTCACGCTCCATTCCAGCCCCTCCAGCCTGACGCATTCGTCTCCCGAGACCTGGAGGCGCTTCGTCATTAGCTTCTTTTTTAAGGCTCTACATTCCTCGACGCTTCTTTTCAGGCGTCAAACCGTACAGCGCGGCTCTCAGTCTCAACGCCACCGCGAGTCCCGGCAACCTCTCAGAGACGACGGCTTTAGAACACATACAGATGATTACAGCTCTTTAGATACAAACAGAGCCTCACACATAGAGCCTCACACATTGAGCCTCAGACATTGAGCTTCATACATAGAGCTTCACACAATGAACCTCATACACAGAGCCTCACACACAGAGCCTCACACATTGATCTTCAAACATAGAGCCTCACACATTGAGCCTCAGAAATTCAGCTTCACACAATGAGCCTCACACAGAGCTTCACACATAGAGCCTCACAAATTGAGCCTCAGAAATTCAGCTTCACACAATGAGCCTCACACATAGAGCCTCACACATTGACCCTCAGACATTGAGCCTCAGAAATTGAGCTTCACACTATGAGCCTCACACATAGAGCCTCAGAAATTCAGCTTCACACAATGAGCCTCACACATAGAGCTTCACACATAGAGCTTCACACATAGAGCCTCAGAAATTCAGCTTCACACAATGAGCCTCACACATAGAGCCTCACACATTGACCTTCATACATAGAGCCTCACACACAGATCCTCACACATTAAGCTTCATACATAGAGCCTCACACATTGAGCCTCACACATTGAGCCTCAGAAATTCAGCTTCACACATAGAGCCTCACACACAGATCCTCACACATTAAGCTTCATACATAGAGCCTCACACATTGAGCCTCAGAAATTCAGCTTCACACAATGAGCCTCACACAATGAGCCTCACACATAGAGCCTCACACATTGACCTTCATACATAGAGCCTCACACACAGATCCTCACACATTAAGCTTCATACATAGAGCCTCACACATTGAGCCTCACACATTGAGCCTCAGAAATTCAGCTTCACACATAGAGCCTCACACACAGATCCTCACACATTAAGCTTCATACATAGAGCCTCACACATTGACCCTCAGAAATTCAGCTTCACACATTGAGCCTCACACATTGAGCCTCAGACACAGATCCTCACACATTAAGCTTCATACATAGAGCCTCACACATTGAGCCTCAGATATTGACCCTCACACATTGAGCCTCACACATCACAGTCATTTATATTGCACACGATGTGCTGATTAAAACCTAAAAAAAGAAGGAGGCCTCACCTGAGAGGTGCAACTTTTCTCCTCTATTTTTCACCAAAAGCGCTTTGAAAAGCAACATTGGGAAAGGGTCGAGATAAAAATGGGCTGACATGACGTTTTAATTTCACCGTTATCCCTCCCATCTCGAAGGCAATTATCGGAGCAAGAAAAACTCAAATTGCCTTTGATATGGGTAATTTTTAATTTCACAGCGCCACAAAAGCCGATATGAAATCTTTATATTCGTGACTGAAGCCCCACACACACCAAAAAAAAGACAAGGGACGAGGCTTTCAAAGGGGCTTTTCATCTCAGAGGGCCGTTTAGCCATTCAGCGCACCTCTCCACCGTAATTCACTGCGTTTCCAGATTAGGACGGGACCGGCCACGCTCACACCACGATCGTTTTAAATTCATAGGTGGTCGTTGACATGGCGCAGCGTAGCTCCACGCCGTTATAAATTATGTATGGCTTTATTAGCACGTCCCGCCGAAATACGCAGAGGGAAATGTTTATATTAATGAATGAAAACTACGTCTCCACAACATGACGAGAGGAACCCACGTTCAGCATCTCAGGTGTGTTGGATCTTTTGGTTTCTGAAAAAGAAACGAGAAAGAACGAGCTGATGAAAAAATGGTCGTCTCAACTCATTTATTGAGAACAAACAGAATTCTTCATGAAGATCGTCAGTAACTCAGGCTGGCCGGCGGGTCTGCCTCCCTCAGCGTTCAGGTGCTGTGAGTGAGAGGGAGCCCCCCGCAGTGCTTACCTGTGTATATATATCCGTTAAGTCTAGTTCCCGCCCCTAACTGCCTAAGCCAATCACAAATTACTGCCCTAGGTTTTAAATCAGCCAATCCCAGCCCAGTATGGGATTGGAAACTAGGGGAACGAACTTGCCCCACCCCACTTCCCAATGGCAGCACGAACACATAAGAGTCCTTTGTTTGAATACAAACTTTCGGCCATTTTGGGACTCTTATTATGTGCAAGCAATTTAAAATTCCTGACAGGTGTTGTACGGTAGGTAGAGATGATGACAGAATCATGTGACACATACAGGAGCCTCGCAGAACAGAGAACGGGTTCCGGAACCTTCAGGGGACCCACGCCAATCCTCATCACCACACCATACGATTACCATATATAGCGTGGCCCGGTGGCTTAGTGGTTTCAGGTTCAAATCCCAATCTGGGTGGAGTTTGCATGTTCTCCCCGGATTTCCTCACACAGTCCATAAATAAGGATTCAAGGTCAATAGAATGGTCTAAATTGCCCCATATAGTGTGTGTTTGTGTGAGTGTGCTTAGTGATAGATGATAGAACACCTCCCCCCCACACACACACAAATCCACACAGATGCTGAGAGGAGAACATGCTAACCACTAAGCCCAGAATTGGATTTAATAACTAAAATAGAAAATAAAGCTCCTGTTGGTATAATAATAATAAATAATAATATCTTAATTAACATAAAAAAACACCCAAAAACACTTTTCTTCAGCTTTCTAACTTGAGCTCGAACTTAAGCTTGGGCGGTCTGGATCGTCGGCGTTAAACAGAGGCCTCTTGGGGAAAAAAAAAAAAATCCCGAAATCCTTCACCGTCCTCATCATGTCTTAGCGTCTCCGTCTGTACCGCAGACGCACGGCGGTGTTTTGTTAATCAACTCGAGGTGGTAATCTGTCGAAAGGTCGGAGACCCCCCCCCGCACCCCCCAAATAACAGAACGTTATCTTTGTAAGTCGTGCCTCCTGTGATTATTAATCAAGCATCTGTGCATTAACTGCCCCACTGCCTGCTGCAAATCAGGAGCAGGAGGCAGACGGAGACACCCGAGGTGGTGGTGATGACCGGGACACGGCGCTTCACCACAGATAAGACCTCCCTCACTCCGCAAGTCCCGCTGCACCACCCGCCCCTGGCATTTCAGCACCCCCTCATTAAATCAAAACACAGTGCTGTATTAATAGCCCGTCGGCACTGTTAGCATTTATTTTATGTGAATTCACTCAAACCGTGGGCTTTTAACAAATGGCACAGCTCACGCCAATCTCCACGTGAACAATTCGCCTGGCTCTATTTATATATATATTTTATTTATTTTTTTTTTTCCCCCGAACCACCACCCGCATACAATGAATTTCACTCAGCAACATGACGGCCGACACCTTTGCACTAAGGCCTATGAAAAACGGCTGCGTCGATGTTTCTCAGACACATTTTAACATTACACCCGCTCCATTCGCTCGGCGCCACGGCCAACGCCAGGCGGAACCCAGAAAACAATCACGATAAATCAAGGAAATTTCATCTCGGGGCAGAACGGGTTCCGGGTTCAGGCACGTGGCATGCAGAATGTGGGATGTAGAGATAACCGCGGTTCAGACACGGAGCGCAAAACGCGAGAAAACGATGCCGTTATAAAACGATGTTTAAGCTAATAAGATGCAAAGCCCTCACTCACTCACTCACCTCCCAACTTCCCGTGGAGGCAGGAGGCTGAAATTTGGTAGGTTCGTTCCTCACAGCTCACTTATAAAAGTAAAGCAGGTTTTAATTTACTTTAATTTAATTTTTATTTAATTCGACCCGAAGCGCTCAGAACGGTTGAGCCCGTCAGCCGGCTTGAACTTTCTTACTTATGGTACCATCTTCACGAAATGAAGAACCAAAACCCAAAGAGTCGTCCATATTGATCTTCCGCACACCGGGCGCCATGATTAAACTCTCTTATTTATAGTACAACTGAATTATACTAATTATAACATACACGGCCAACTGGACGCTGCACGCTCAAGACTGATATTACCACCAGAGGGCGAACTGATGACGTGGTACACAAGAACAACCTTAAAAATAAATATTGGTATATTTTCGGTTAGTTGAATTATAGTTACGCTAGCATACAATATAACTAGGTTGTGAACTGAATTCCATAACAACCAAATGATGACAACGTAATAGACAACAGGATTGGCACACCAAGCATACACCCCCCCCCCCCCCCCCACCTCAAAAAAAGTCTTTGAGGGAAAAAAGAGAGGGTAGGGACACCAGGCGACATTCCTCACTAGAACGTAGAGAACGAGCCGGAGTGCGTTTTAAAATCTAGAGTGAAGGTCAGAGGGGCCAGATCCAGAGATCATCCTGAAGATCAGAGTCAGCGTCTCGTACTGAATGCTACAGCAACAGGGAGCCAATGAGAGAGCAGAGGTGGAGTCACATGACCTCGCTTGGGTGGTTGAACATGAGTTTTGAATCAGTGCTAGAGGCCTGAGAGAGCGGCAAGCTGTGAATTACAATAATCGAGCCGGGATAGGCTGAGGGCTTGGACTAACAGCTGAGTAGCATGTTCCTGTCGTTCCACAGATGTTCTGCCGTTTTGGTCACCTGATCAGATTAGGAAACCATGGTTACGCTTTCAGAACGTCAGATTTATGAGAATCGAGTTAAATTCAATGTAATAATAAATTAAATTGCGTTGTTTAACTGAAAACTCAGACCACGAAGAGTTAAGACTTATAATTTGGGTATGAAGGTAATTCTGATGTCATTTATCGCGAGCTTAAGAAACAATAAGAGACTAAACGAGTTCTTTGGCAGCGTGGAACCGGGGGGGGGGGGGAAACCCGCCGTCGTGGAGGATATTGACAGAATGATAAATAATGTGCGCCTTCATTTTTCTTGTCCGAGCAGTTTGAGAGCTCTAATCTCCCACACGGTCCTTAGCAGGCTTCCCCGGAGGGAGGGACGGCACGCGGGCTCGGCCCATAAAGGCTACCACTGTCCATCACAGTGACTAATAATGCCACCGTTCCGTTTCCCTCATAGAACACAATTCATTCCACACGGACACACCGGCCGTCTGCCCCGCCGCCATCCGCCCCGCCGCCATCCGCCCCGCCGTCACCCGAAGGCGTCCGGCCCGTTTAAAGACTTTCAGACAGGGAGGTAAAGTGTTCCCGTCTCCAGGATCCATACGGAACGCTCAGGGTTCTGTGACGGGTCGGATCCTCGAGGACACGTCTCGGCGCTTCAGAGACGACTTTGTCATTCGGTCAGCGTCACGAATCAGAGCGGCCTGTCCCTCCGAACGCATCCCCGCGTTTTTAAAGGTGATAAAGACTGAGAATATTCATGAGCTAGACGCTCCACTGGGAACGGTCCATCGGTAGCCGTCAAACGCCTGGATCTCCATCTCGGTTCTAAGTTCCTCTGAAAGGCTTCGGGCGCAGGTTCTGCGGGCGCCAGACGATGCCGTGACGTGGGCACAATGCTGTCCTTTTCTTTAGGAGTGAGGTTCACGTCCATGAAAACAAAACCATGAGGTGGAAAGAGCTTGGTGAGGTTCTTAAACCGACCGAAATTTACATTTAGTCCTTTAGCGTTCTGTTACCCCTTCATGGGGGGGGGGGGTTGCCCGTGCCCATTCAGTGGAGAACGTTTCGAGCGCTGGGCAGACACACCCAGGACAGGGCGCCAATCTGTCTATACACACACACACTATATGGGGCCATTTAGAGCATTGCGTTTACCTTGAAAGCACATTTTTGAACTAGAGGAAACCCATGCAGACACGGGGAGAACATGCAAACTCCACCTGGAACCCCAGCTGTGAGAGGATAACAGACTAACCATTCATCCATTATCTTCCATTTTATCCTCTATTAGGGTCGCGGGGGGGGGGGTTCCCCATGCTCATCATCATCTGGATCATGACCCAGATACACCCTGGACAGGGGGGCAATCTATCACTGGACACACACTCACTCTATATGGGGCAATTTGGAGAATTCAATTGCCCTTGATCCATGTTTTTGGACTGTGGGAGGAAACCGGAGAACCCGGAGGAAACCCACGTGGACACGGGGAGGACATGGAAACTCCACCCAAATGGGGATTCGAATTGGGAATCCCTAGTGCTGAGAGGAGAACATGCCAAACCACTAAGCCAACAGACTAACCAGTTTTTGGTTTAGTTTTTGTTTCATTGTTTATTATTATTATTATTATTATTATAATTATTATTATTATTATTATTATATAATGCGTCCAGCGGTAGTCCTTGGCAGGAACCCCTCAGCCGTCGCCGTGGGAACGTGATGTATAATGTCTATAATCATGACCTTAACGAGGGACAGCAGATAATTACAGTTCTGAAATCCGCAGCATTCCTCCCGCTCGCTGCCCCGCGCCCCTGGAGAACCCTCCTCATTTTTCTGCTCATTAGAACTCGAACCTGCGCCAGCCGAAATATTCCTCCTCACAATGTTTGCTTTCAGTCTAAAGGTTTCCTGCACCCTCCCGCCCCGCCCCACCCCGCCCCGACCATCCCTTTAATTATCTTTACTCAAACAAACACCATGAAGACCATTAACTCATGGCTTAGTAATTAGCATGTTCTCCCCTGCATGGTACTGCTGGAGATCAAGGTTGGCTTTAATATTTATGTTTTAATGTCGAGACCTGTTGATACTCGTCAGGTTCATTTCGTGGAATCGGCGAAGAACAGACTCGGCTCCGGGTTGCCACGTCCACAGAAATCGCTCTGATTAAAACACAGCAGGGAGAGAACGCGCTTCTAGTTCAGCCTTTGGCTCAAGGACACGAAACATGTTCCCCCTATATGGCAACCCACCCCCCCGCGCCTGCGATCTCCCTGCGACCTGCGTTCTCCATTAATAAAGGCATCATAGACATATAACACAAAGAATAATAGAACATATAGAACCCGGCTGCAGGGCATGCTGGGAAGTGGTAATAATAATAATAATAATATTAATTGGTCATGGTTATGGTAACAATACGCCAGTTAATGACATTGACCCGCCCACCTTTATAAGCAGTTTGGATGTAATGGATATTTAAATGAGATGTGATTGACGCACGAGGGGCGTGGCTTCGCACCAGTTTTGGGAATATATATATATATATATATATATATATATATATATATATATATATATATAGAGAGAGAGAGAGAGAGAGAGAGAGAGAGAGAGAGAGAGAGAGAGACTGCAATAAAAGCGCTGATGAGCAACGTTAACGTTCGTTAATCTTAAACCTGTGGACTGATCTACACTGAGCCAACACATGGTGGCGCTGCTGAAGCCCTGCGGCCACGACGATTACTGATGGAACCTGGACATTAATTGGACCGGCGGTCCTGCAGGACGCCCTTGATGGACTCACAGTTTTCTAGTTGTTCCATTTGTTAAATACGGGTCACCTGATCTCAACACGATCTGTACACCGCTGTCCTACACTGTTGATGCTGCCCCCCCCCCCACCCACCCAAGGAGTCCCCCACTGAGTCTCGGTCCTCACAAGGTTTCTTCCTTAAAACAACATAATTGTAATTAATAATAATTAATTCTGTAAAGCTGCTTTGTGACGATGTACGATTGTAAAAAAACGCTCTATAAATTAATGACTTGAACTTGAACTGTGGACGGTGGCTTAGTGGTTTAGCATGTTCTCCTCTCAGCGCTAGGGATTCCCGGTTCGAATCCCCATCTGGGTGGAGTTTCTATGTCCTCCCCGTGTCCGCGTGGGTTTCCTCCGGGTTCTCCGGTTTCCTCCCACAATCCAGAAACATGAATCAAGGTCAATTGAGTTCTCCAAATTGCCCCATATAGTATAGAGTGTGTGTGAGTGTGTGCCCAGCGATAGATTGGCCCCCTGTCCTGGGTGTATCTGCCCCCCCGACCCTACTAGAGGATAAAGCGGCAGATAATGGACGGATGAACTGTGGACCGCCGTCGATGTATTGGGTATAACTGCCCCAAACGGTTCCAAATGAGATATGAAACACCCCCCCACACACACACACACACACACACACACAACCATGTGACAAAACAGATAAACACACAGGGACAGACCCGTAATAAAAAGAGGACGTCGCCGTCAGAATGTTTTATAGAGCCTCACAGCCAAAAGACTGAGCTCTCAGTGTTTTCATTTCCTAAAAGCTCCGCCCGGCCTCCTGAAGGCTGGACCCTGAAACATCTCTGGAGCTGTTTGGCTCGACCTCTGGGCACAAACAAGCCCCGCTGCCCCGCTGCCCCGCTGCCCCGCGTGCCGCCGGCGGTTATTAATTCCATCAGCTGCTTTTTAGTTCGCTCTTTCGGGCTCTTTTGTTTGGCCCGCGAACGCCGCCGCGCGGCTCGAGAGCCGGTCCGTCGGGCCTGCCAGCCCTCATATCAAACAGCACTCACATTCGATCCCCCAAGCTTTCCACACCAATCTCATCAACTTCAGCTCGCCGAGAAAAGAAAGATAATCAGGGGGAAGGTGTTGCTCGGGCGAGCGGCGGGAACGGCGGGGATCGATACCGACCTCGGCTCGCTGTACAGCATTGTACTTTAAAAGCAACGGCGGCGCGAAGGCAGCTCTTCAGATTTCAAAATTAAGACGAGCGACAATAAGAATTAAATACAGCGACATTTCCAAGATGAATAAAACGATGGACAGAAAGCATTCTTAATATGTTTCTTTTGGGGGGTTGGGATAAATAAGTTTGAAAATGATGCTTCAATAAAATGTATCTTTAAAGTCATACGGTGCGAGGGGGCGTGGCCTTATTCTGAATAAAGCCCATAAAGAGGTGTTATGAGTCCCGACGTGGACGTAGTGGAGCTCCACCTCTTTACGTGATTTATTCACAATAATACACAACCTCCAGAGTCTGATTGCTTTAATAAAACACTTACAAACTTACTGTAATATAATTTTTGGTTTAGAAATGTGTTTATTGAACATAAAATTGTTAATAATCTGATCTGCTGTGACGTAATCTAGTCCGAGTAGCAACATTCCAGTTTCACTAATAATCAAACACTGCCATCTAGTGGCCAAATTACACTTACAAACACACTATAATAAAGAAACAAGCTTTGATTCAGAAATGTGTTTATTGAAAGTAAAATCATTAATAATCTGATCTTCCGCGATGTAATCTAGTCCGGTTATAAAAGTAAAGGCCGATCGCTGAGTAACAGGATTCCGGTTTCTCTAACAATCATACTGCCATCTAGTAGCCAAGTCACAGAAAAAAAAAATTGTGCGTCATTGTCAACAACTCGGCCAATCAGAATGAAGGAGCATAACGAGACGTTTTATAATGCATTTTGTAGTCTGCAGAATCATATCACTTTAAAAACCGGACTAGATTACGTCGCGGAAGATCAGATTATTAACGATTTTACTTTTAATTAACGCATTTCTGAATCAGAGCTTGTTTTTTATTACAGTGTGTTTGTAAGTGTTTTATTAAAGCTATCAGACTCTGGAGGTTGTGTATTATTGTGAATAAATCACGTAAAGAGGTGGAACTGTTCTCCACTACACACCGGGACTCATAACACCTCTTTATGGGGTTTTATTCAGATTAAGGCCACGCCCTCTCGCACCATATGACCATCATACACTCACACTTATTTCATGTTTGTCATATGTCGTTCCATGACAAAATATCCAGGTCGTAAATGACGTTTTGCAAAGTTTGAGATAAAAATTCCTCTTTGATGTAAAAATTCAGAAAATATATTACTATACTAATAAATACTATACTAATAAATACTATACTAATAAATAAATCCAACATGTCAACAATGCTACAGCAGAATACCATCCGTTCATCAGACATTCAGGTTTACAGAGTGTAACCAAAATGTTTAAAAAAGTTAAAAAAAAATTAAAAAAAACTTTAAAACTTCGCGTGGACTCCGTCACGGCCGAACTGAGCATCGAATTCATGTCTTCCCAAAACTATTTACAGTTTATTATGCACATATTCATGCACACTGTCTGCCCAAGTGACGGAGGGCGTGGAACAGAGGACAATAAGACACATTTAGAGGAAAGAAGTATCAAAAGCCGTTACTACAGGAAGGGGGAATTAAATTAGCGTGGAAAATATGCAACGACGGAGCAATTTGCGGACGGCCAGAAACACCGAATGCAAACTTGTGCATTAGAAATCTCATTAAGACGGAAACGTTGGTTGTCAAAGGTCAACATGCAGCTGATTAGGAATTCATAGAGCCCGAGACGCCGGTGGGCAGCGTTGGTATGCTTTAAAACTCTGCAGGGCTTCGTTTGCCCTTTTAATTAAGAGAGAGCACGTCTGGATGCTTCTCTTCACAATCGCCAAAGATAAAGTCTGGCGAAGTGGCCCGACCTATCGCCGTCGAGTCCGCTCGGCCCGTCTCGGCTCTGACGGCTGCGGCCCCGAGAAAATGCTGATTTGTGGTGCATCATGGTCTCGAGAACGTCCGTCTGACGTACGCCATCTGCTCGTGCGGCAAAGTAAATTGGAAGATGGGCCTGTCTACATCAATCTCTTAGCGGTTAACAAACGGGCAATGATTGATTCGGCTGTAAAGCGGGGGGAGGGGGGGGGAGGCGGGACTTACCTGCTGTGTCAGCAATTAAAGTTGCTCAAAAGCAAAACAACAAACGCGTGAAGCTGAACTTACAGTATATCAGTAACATCACAACGTTCTCCGGCCCTGATGACATCACAATTCATGTTTGTGTGTCATCGACGTGGGTCGTGATTTATTTATAGTCTTAATATTAATAAATTTAATTTAGTTTGGGGTTTGAGGTTTTTTTTTTTTATATATTTACAAAAATAGAACAAAAATCACTGAGGGGATCAGGTTGTGTAGCGCCACCCAATTCAATTCAATTCATTATCTCCCGCTTTATCCTCTATTAGGGTCGCGGGGGGGGTTCCCCATGCCCATCCAGAGGAGAACGTTTCAGGCGCTGGGCAGATACACCCAGGACAGGGGGGCAATCTATCACTGGACACACACACTCACTCACACAGCCACACTCTATATGGGGCAATTTGGAGAAATCAATTGACCTGATCCATGTTTTTGGACTGTGGGAGGAAACCAGAGAACCTGGAGGAAACCCACGCGGACACGGGGAGAACATGCAAACTCCACCCAGATGGGGATTCGAAGTGGGCATCCCTAGTGCTGAGAGGAGAACATGCTAAACCACTAAGCCACCGTGCCGCCCAATTGAATTAATTTATTAAACATTATTGAGAAATATCTAAAGTACATCGTGTAAAAGCTTAAACCTGAACGTCTTAACCAAACTCAGTGGTATAAATAAATATAATAACAATAGAAATACATAAACTCTAATACAGTTCTGTGCAATTAGCAAATTAGGCATATGAATACAAAATGAATGCATGACAGCCCCCTTTAAATCATCTGGAAACATTTTAATTAGCCAGTTACAGACCAGCAGAGACATATTAACGGAGTCCCCGGGTGGTTAATGACAATTTAACGATTCTATCTCTGACACTAACCTAAAGTTAACGCGCTCAAAGGCTTCTTACCAGCAAACAGGTGACGTGGTGGATATCGCTGACCTCAGATCAGCAGATTAAACGTCCACTGGATCAAAGCTGTTGTTACGGCGATTACCAAGAAAAGGGAGGGAGGCTAATTATTTAAATATAAATGAACTTAACACATTTAATTTCATTATTTAAAGTCCTGTTTACATACAGAGTGTTGGAGAAATGCAGCATTTGGTTTTGATTATTTAAAAATGTATATCCTTTGCTTTATTGTAAAAATATTTTAATTGCTAATTAATAAAGTTTGTATCAGAGACAGAGCACTTTAAAAACTAAATAAATCGACGACCTTTAACATGAAGAGTGAAAAAATTAGGGCAACAGTGCCACCCAGTGTTCAAAACTAATATTACTTCCCTACAACCCAATGATTTATTCCCCCACAGTGACGCCGGCAAATAAAATTAAACAGCAAATAAATTCGACATACGCGTTTATTGCTCTCATTATAATAAAAACAAACAAACAAAAAAACCTTATTATATTCCTTAAAGAGGAGTTTAAATTGTCTGGTCTTTTATCTTAATTTGCAGCCACACCAAATACAATGTAAACTATAATATTCGGAGTTTAACTGAACCAAACAACCGTCTAATCTGTAAAAAACTAAATCAAATAAAAAGGAAATATTTTAAATAGTTTTCATAAAGCCGCAGGTTCACTTTACATTACAAAACACCACCGTCTTAATGTTAACAGTATTCCATACAGACGGCCCGTGTTTTTCTGCTTTTGTTTGTTACTGTTAATGAGTTTGCGAGCGTTTAATTGTTATAATTTACGAATAATTAAATAATATATCACATAAAAACAAATAAAAACTGTATTTATTATGAGTTTATTATTAAAAAAAAAACAGCTGTCGGTGCTGTTTAGTTAAATAACTAACTGTAACTCGGACAGTTTTCGCGAGTTTAACACGAACTGAAAACGTAACGCCGACGTTATTGTTTAATTATTCATTAATCATTAATTAACGCCAATTTAATATTGAATAGTTTTTTTTTTACCTTGCAGTAAGGTGTCCGTCCGGTGAACCGTTCGCTGTGCGCGAGCCTCGCTTCTCCTTTTATTAAATAAAGTAAACGTTCAGTTTATAACGAGTTTAAAGTTAAGAATTAAAAAAACAAAAAGTCTAAACTCTTTAAACATCTACATGTTCTAACGTGTACAGAGCGTCAGACTTCATTCACCGCGTTAATAACTGTTAATTAATTATCCTAAAGTGACAACAGGTGTCGATAAAACAACTGAACACCAGGGGGAGCCAGCGTCACACAGACAACTCTAACGCGTTTAATCAGCTGCTCTGCTCATACAAACGGGGTTTGTAGTTCTGGAGTTCTCATGTCCATCCAGGGGAGAACCTTTCAGACACTGGGGCAGATACACCCAGGACAGGACGCCAGTCCATCAGTGGACACGCACACACACACGCTATATAGGACAATTCAGGACATTCGATTGACCTTAAATCCACATTTTTGGACTGTGGGAGGAACCCCATGTGGACATGGAGAGAACATGCAAACTTCACCCAGCTCGGATTCGAACCTGGATCGCCAGGGCTGAGAGGAGAACATGCCAACTGAGCCGCCGTGCCGGCCTTGTGTGTATATTATCCATTATCTTCCACTTTATCCTCTATTAGGGTTGAGGGGGGGGGGTTTCCCATACATGGGGGGGGGATACACCTAGGACAGGGGGGCAATCTATCACTGAACACACACTCATTCTATATGGGGCAATTCAATTGACCTTGAGCCATGTTTTTGGACTGTGGTTGGAAACCGGAGAACCCGGAGGAAACCCACACGGACACGGGGAGGACATGGAAACTCCACCCAGACTGGGATTCAAACCGGGAATCCCTAGCATTGAGAGGAGAACATGCCAACCACTAAGCCACCTGTGTTGTATATTAATGTGTTCAGGGGGGCAATCCATCACTGGACACACACACTCTATATGGGGCAATTCTATTGACTTGATCCGTGTTTTTGGACTGTGGGAGGAAACTGGAGAACCCAGAGGAAACCCATGCGGACACGGGGAGAACATGGAACCTCCACCCAGACTGGGATTCAAACCAGGAATCCCCAGCACTGAGAGGAGAACATGCTAAACCACTAAGCCACCGTGCCGCCCGTGTGTATATTGTGTTAAAATAAAAAATAAATACAAAAGCCTTAAAATAGAAAAAGTAATTTATTCCGAGCATGTTTTAAACGTGATGGAGGTGCTGAGTCAGCACGGAGGACGCTCTCTGCTAAACAAATGGAATGTGGTTCATCGACCGATAAGCATAAATACATTTATTAGCTCACAAATTACAAATACAAAAGGAATAAAAAAAAAAATAAAGAAAACAAACAGGGAACTAAAAAGTGGATCTAATTTACACTGTTCTAATCAGAGCACGCCACCATGAGGCATCATCATACAGTACAGAGGGGAACCCGTAACGAACGCTCGCTCGCTCTCCGTCCGTCTGCCGGCCGTCTCACAGCTTCAGCTTCTTCTTCCGGCCGCGCCCGTCCGACATCCCGTCCTGCTTACGCTTCTGCGCCTGAAAGACAGAGACATTCCAGACTCAAGATCATTTTATTATCATTAATATCAACTAATAACAACTATGAAAATATAATATACCACTACAAATATAAATAAAATATAGAATATTTAACTATAAATATAATATATAAATATATTGTATATACAGTATATAAAAAAAAAATATATATATATATATATACACATACACACACACATTCATTCATCTTCAGCTTTATCCTCTATTAGGGTCGTGGGGGGGGAGGGGTTCCCCATGCCCATCCAGGGGAGAACGTTTTGGGCGCTGGGCAGATACACCCAGGACAGGGGGGCAATCTATCACTGGACACACACACACACTCTATATGGGGCAATTTGGAGAACTCAATTGACTTGATCCATGCTTTTGGACTGTGGGAGCAAACCGGAGAACCCGGAGGAAACCCACGCAGACACGGGGAGAACATGGAAATTCCACCCAGATGGGGATTCGAACCAGGAATCCCTAGTGCAGAGAGGAGAACATGCTAAACCACTAAGCCACCGTGCTGCCTTATATTTAAATATATATATATATATATATACACACACACACACACACATTATATATAAAAAGTAGTATAGAATAGAATATATATATAAATATAGCAGCATATAAATGTGTATAATGGTAATAGGGGGTGGTAGCTCAGTGGTTCGGGCGTTGGGTTATCAATCTGAAGGTTGTGGGTTCAAATCCCAGGTCCACTGAAGTTACCAGTGTGGCTCCTTGAGCGAGACCCTTAACCCTCATTGCTGCAGGGGGCGCTGTGATGAACCCTGTGCTCACCTTGTAAGTTGCTTTGGATAAAAGTGTCCAATAAATGACCCAATGTAATGTAAATGGTACATGTGAGGTGATGGTGAGGTATTTTGGTGGTGTGATGAGAACATGTGAGAACGTCTTGTTAGATGGAGGTTGTGAGTCTCAGGTTCTGCTATGAAGCTGTTCCTCAGTCTGTTCTGCACTTAATTCGGATCAGGACCTACAACATCAAAGCAGCGGTGTGTGATAACGAGAGGACACTGACCGATGACGTGCGAGGGCCTCGTTTCTTCTTCTCGGCCTTCTCCTTCTCCTCCAGCTCCATGTTCTCGCGCTCGATGAGGGTGATCAGGGTGTTGCACCTCCTCTGTAACTCCTGTTGACGAAGCGAACGTCAGCGGTGGGTTTAATGCATCACGCAGCCGTTTGTGCGGCGAGCCGGGACGTGGGCGGTTACCATGGCGGTGCGGGACTTGAGGAACCAGTCGAAGCGGAACTGGGGGGAGTTGCGGATGCACTGGCGCAGCTCGTCGTACACGCTCTCCTTATCGAAGCCCAGCTTGTGCAGCATGCAGATCAGAAAGCGGTCCTCCTCCTCCGTGTAGTTCTTCCCCTTGTTGGTGCCGTAAGAGATCCGGAGCTGATGGAACGGCGCCTTGTAACGGCCGATCTGAGACGATCAGAGAACAAACCCCATCAGTGTACGAGTTCCCAACACGCATCCCTTCATTAAAAATCCACTGAAACTCCTCCCCACTTTGGAATCCAGTGCTTTTTTGATGCTGATCCTCCTCTGGATTCGGGCTTCGCCCCTCTCGATCTGAGCCATGATCTTCTCGATGTCTTGAAGTTCGTTGCAGCGCTCCCAAAACACAGCTACACACACAAATTAATAATAATTAATAATAACATGGGCGGCACGGTGGCTTAGTGCTTTAGCATGTTCTCCTCTCAGCGCTGGGGATTCCCGGTTCGAATCCCCATCTGGGTGGAGTTTCCATCTTCTCCCCGTGTCCGCGTGGGTTTCCTCCGGGTTCTCCGGTTTCCTCCCACAGTCCAAAAACATGGATCAAGGTCAATTGAGTTCTCCAAATTGCCCCATATAGAGTGTGTCTGTGTGAGTGAGTGTGTGTCCAGTGATAGATTGCCCCCTGTCCTGGGTGTATCTGCCCAGCACCTGAAACGTTCTCCCCTGGATGGACATGGGGAACCCCCCCGCCCGAAACCCTAATAGAGGATAAAGCAGAAGACAATGGATGATAACCAGAGCACAGGTCATGGTTCTCAGTCGGAAAAAAGGGTAGAGCATCCTCTCTGGGTCAGGGATCAGATTTTGTCTCAAGTGGAGGAGTTTAAGGTTCTCGGGGTCTTGTTCACGAGTGACTGTAAGATGGAGCGTGAGATGGACAGACGGATGGGGGCGGGGTCAGCAGTGATGTGGACCCTATACCGGTCTGTTGTGGTAAAGAAGGAGCTGAGCCACAAGGCAAGGCTCTGGATTTACCAGTCGCTTTACGTTCTGACCCTCACCTGCGGTCATGAGCTTTGGGTAATGACCGAAAGAACAAGATGGCCAATACGAGGGGCCGAAATGGGTTCTCTCCGCAGGGGGTCTGGGCTCTCCCCTTAGAGACGGGGTGAGAAGCTCGGTCATCCGGGAGAGACAGTTGAGGTGGTTTGGGGCATCTGGTCAGGGAGGTGTTTCAGGCAAGTCCAGCTGGGAGGAGACCCCAGGGAAGACCCCAGGCTACACCTCGGGGTCTCCCCAGCCGAGCTGGTGGAGGTGGCTGGGGCGAGGGAGGTCTGGGTCTCCCTACTTCAGTTGCTGCCCCCGCGACCCGAACTCCGGACAAGCGGAGGATAACGGACGGAACCTGAGCACAATATACGATTCTGCACACGACACCAAGCTTAAAGTACCAGAGTACTCCATGACTTCCTCCGGCGTCTTGCCCTCAACCTCACGGGCGATGTTCTCGATGTCGTCTCGTCCCCATTTCTCGTTCGCTTTGATGAACTGATTAAAGTCCCGCTTGTTCCAAATGGTGAAGCCCTGTGAACAAACGAGAGACGTGAGGGGGTTTTAATGTTGAAAACAAAAGCATCACGGAGGCGTAGAGGTGAGCATGTTCTCCTCTCAGTTCTGGGGATCCAGGTTCGGATCTCTTGGATGGAGTTTACATGTTTCCTCATTAGTACTCTTCCACGAAATGCTCTAGTATTGGGGGTTTCTCCATACCCATCCAGGGGGGGAACCTTTTGGGCACTATGCAGAAAAAAAAGGACTGTGGGAGGGAACGGTCAAAGTGAGAACATGCCAACATGACTGCCAATCAAACCTGGATCTCCAGTGCTGAGAGGAGAACATGCCAACTACTAAGCCACAGTGTTGCCCTCAAGGTATATTGAATGCTGTGTGTGCCCAGTGATGGATTGCCCCCCTGTCCTGGGTGTATCTGCCCAGCGCCCTGAATGGGCATGGGGACTGTAGAACTACAAACCCCATCTGTATGGAGGTGGAGCTGATAAAACTGGTGTGTTCATTAGAGTTGTCTGTGTAACACGTGCTCCCCCTAGTGTTCAGTTGCTTTATCAACACCTGTCGTCACTTTAGGATAATTACAAGTTATTTTAATTATGACCCCCGTGACCACAATAGAGGATTAAGGGGAAGATAATGGATGTAAAAAGGTTAGTGCTGAACATCATCCTCCACCCAAAAACAATTCCGTAGGTTAAGTGAATAAACTGGACGAGGATTAATAACGGTTGTGTTTGAGCAGAGACCTGGGACAGCAGGTTCTCCTTCTCCTCCAGCTCCTCTTCATTCAGAGGCTCAGCCTCGTCGATCTTACCCTGCTCCTCCTTCTGCACCTGGGTGGAATTGGGCAGTTCCGGATTCCTCGGCACCTGGCGGTCAGTGAAGGGATCAGAGGGTGTGAGTATTTATACAGGACTCTGAATGGACTGCAGAATGAACCTGGACACACCTTGTACCCGATGGTCTTCCTGTAGTACAAGATCTCCTTCTCCAGCAGCTCGAAGAGTCGAGGCGGAAAGAACTGGAAGTCCTGGACGTTGGGCTGTTTCGGTGGTCGGGGGGCCTGAGGAAGGGGACGGGGGCTCAGTAGGTTTTTAATGAGGTGTGTGATTGGTTAGTCAGTTATAGTGATGAGGGACCTACCTTGGGCGCTTTGGGCTCACTGACGCGCAGAGCCTCTCTGAAATAAGCGTCGACGGCGTAGTTTGCTTTGCGCTCTCGCTTCGGTGGTTCGATCCAATTAGTTATAACCTGAAAAAAAAAAGAAATTATATTACACAGCATGTCCTGATGTGGGCTGTAGGGGGCGATAGAGCCTATAATCACACAAGTTATCAAACCCTGGCACCACACGCCTCCCACTGAGTGTTCTAAAGCTGCTCGGTAAAATAAGAATACCTTTTTCTTCTCTCTGTAATCTTCACCTTCGAAATTATAGACGCTGTTCTCCGTGTCCATGGTGAAATTCCTCAGTGAGCTTTCTCCCAGCGTGGACATCTTCTCCTTCAGCTCCATGGTCTTAAAAAACACACAAATAAATAAAGGCCGGTCAGTGGGATAACCTCGGACTCCGCCGGCTCTCTGTTGGATGTTAGATCAGCTCTACGGTACCTTCTTCTCGCCGCGCTCCAGAATGGCGTTGATGTCTTCATCTGTGATCTCACTCTCCTTAGAGGCAAAGACGTGAGTGGCACCGTGACGGATGATGGACAACATCTCGTCCTTCCCCAGTTTGTTCATGCTGGGATCGACCAGCCTGCCTGCGGGGTGGAGACGGGACGTCAGTGGTGTATGAAAGCGGAAGGCTTTAATGGCTGTGATGAGGGTTCTCACCCTGTTGGATGACTATGGAGTCCAGACGGAGCTTCATCTCGGCACGTTCCACGATGCGCTCCTCCACCGTGTTCTCGGTGATGAAGCGAAACACTCGCACCTGCTTTTTCTGTCCGATCCTGTGGGCGCGGTCCTGAAAGACAAAGCAGGTGTGAATAAGTTGCCGTTTTAAAATCCAGCAGACGCAGAGTTTAGCAGCCAAGGTACAGACTAAAAAATTTTTTTTATAATAATAAAACTTTAAAACGGCGAGGTCTTCGTGAGACTGACAATCTGTATTTAAACTATACGTCATCATTATTTAACGTGCATCAACACTTCTGGCGAGTTTCTATCATTCAATAAACTGAAGGCTTTCCTGCCTCTATCATTTTTTATTATTAAAGTAGTGTGGTGCGAGGGGGCGTGGCTTTATTCTGAATAAACCCCATAAAGAGGTGTTATGAGTCCCAGCGTGTAGTGGAGTACAGCTCCACCTATTTACGTGATTTATTCACAATAATACCCAACTTAATAAGATCCTGATTTCTCTAATGATTAAATACTGCCATCTAGTGGCCAAATTACAGAACACAGCTTATAAACATTCATCCATTCATTCTTCCGCTTTATCCTCTATTAGGGTCGCGGTGGGGTTCCCCATGCCCATCCAGGGGAGAACGTCTCTGGCGCTGGGCAGATAGACCCAGGACAGGGCGCCAATCCATCGCTGGGCACACACTCACTCACACATGCACACTCTACATGGGGCAAATTGGAGAACTCAATTGACTTGATCCATGTTTTTGGACTGTGGGAGGAAACCGGAGAACCCGGAGGAAACCCACGCGGACACGGGGAGAACATGGAAACTCCACCCAGATGGGGATTCGAACTGGGAATCCCCAGCGCTGAGAGGAGAACATGCTAAACCACTAAGCCACCCTCAGTTTATAAACAACATTGGGAAAATAATTTGTATATCAGGCATTGAGACGAATGTGAAGCGCACAGAGGTGTGTGTGTGTGTGTTATTGTCAATAATGTCACGACTGGACAAACAGCTCAGCCAATCAGGTATAAGGACCGGAACGATACTTTATAAATGAAATAACCCAGTACACAGAGAAGAATCTAATGTATTGATGAGAATAAAGACATACCATGGCCTGCAGGTCCACCTGAGGGTTCCAATCGGAGTCGTAGATGATTACGACGTCAGCTGTGGCCAGGTTGATCCCCAAACCTCCAGCTCGGGTGCTCAACATGAACAGAAACTTGCTGCTGTTGGGTTCATTAAAGGCGTTTATGGAGATCTGAGAACAAACAGATGAGCGGTACCAGTTAGTTTTAAAGCACTTCCATCTTTATTAAGTTTGAACACAAAGTGGAACAAATTAGAACAGATGATCGGTCATACCTGTCGTTCTTCGTGTGGCGTTTGACCGTCCAGACGACAGTAACAATAGTTACGCCACATACAGTAGTCCTCCAAAATATCCAGCATCCTCGTCATTTGGCTGAAGATCAGCACACGAGAACCTGGTTCAGAACAGAACAGAGCGCAGGTCAAAAATAATGAGCAACGTTAGGAAAATATACAAGATTAAATCCAATACAATTTACAACCCATGAATGCTTTTATCCCAAGAAACTTACTGAGTATCCCATCTTAATGATGAAGGATCAGAGATACAGCTCATTCCTGGAGCAAAAGAGGGTTAAGGCCCTTGCTCAAGGGCCCACAGGGGTAACCTCAGAGAACCCAACCTTCAAATTGATAACTCAACACCCTAATCATTGAGCTACCACACCTTCACTAACACTCATCCGAACCCCATCCAACACTTTGGAATAACCTTTCGTCCAACATCGGTGTTTGACCCACAGACCCACCTTGCTCTTTAAGTTTAGGAAGCAGTTTATCCAGGACCGCCATTTTCCCAGCGTTCACCACAAGATGAAGGTCAGTGGTATAAGGTGGCCCGGGCTCCGCCCCATCGAACAGGTACGGGTGATTGCAGCACTTCCTGAGCTGCATCAGAACGTTCAGCAGACGCATCTTGTCCATCTTCCCGGCGGAGTTCAGAATGTCTATGTCCTTCATCAGGATCTTGGTGTACCTGTTTAAAAGGGAGCTCACGTTCAGGTCACGGTTCTGAACTCGGTCGTTACGATGCAGATGCTTGAAGAAGAAGAACATACCACTCTCGCTGCATCTTGCTAAGCCCCACATACATCTTAACTTCTTTTTTCGGGAGAAGAGACTTCTCCACGTCGGCTTTGATGCGTCTCAGTAGAAAAGGACGCAATACCTGAAGAATGAGGACATACCTGAGTATGGTGTAATGTCCATACACGTGTGTTTAGGTTTAAATCAAAGGACCCTGTGGGTTTCTTACAGTGTGCAGACGCTCAACGAGTTTCTGGTCACCAAGACAATTATTCGTGTCGAACCAGGAATCAAAGTCCTACGAGCAAAAAAGAAAGACGTGAGAAATTCAGTGATGTAAAATGTCCTAAAGACTGATATCAATGTTCAATGAATTAATCAATTTAATTATTTATGAACATGAAACAATATATTTAGTTGAATTAAATCAACACAGTGTTACACGGCTCGACCACAAGCACGTCACACACTCCCTAATTACTAACGAGCCTCTGAAATGAGTGAGGACGCTACCTCGGAGGAGTTGAAGACATCAGGGAGCAGGAAGTTGAGCAGAGCCCACAGCTCATGGAGGTTGTTCTGTAGTGGTGTTCCAGTAAGCAGAAGTCTGTTGGTGGTCTTAAACTCGCGAACGATTTCGGACAGCTGGAATACAGAACAGATTTACACTTAACAGAGTTAAACTTTTAATTAATATTTGATCATTTAAATGACACCCGTTTGGTCCAAAGAAAAGTTTAACCTTGGATTTCTCGTTCTTGATTCGATGAGCTTCGTCGATGACCAGGTATCTCCAGTTAAACTTCTTAAAAACAGCTCTCTCGATGATGAGCATCTCATAGGAGGTGACGCACACGTCCCACTCGCCTGGTAACAACGTGTCCCGAATAAACGCAGTCTACAAAAGGGGGGGGGGGGGGAGTAAGAACCACAAGTATAAAGATGCAAATAAGAACAAGATCAGACAGCCGCACATCAGTACGTCATCAGATCACACCGATCAGTATGGCTCACCCTTTCGTCCCGATCGCCGATGAGACAGACGGCTCGCAGAGACGGCACCCACCGGTTGAACTCATTCATCCAGTTATACAGTGTAGACTTAGGAACCAAAACCATGTGAGGTCCAGGGATGTTCCTGTAATGTTTCATGTATCCCAGCAGAGAAATGGTCTGCAGTGTTTTCCCCAAACCCTAAGATGTGAATGTGGTCAGAGGACATACAGTTATTACTCATTCAGCTCATTCAAGGGGGGGGGGGGGGTTCACTTGTCGTTTACATCCCATGCGGTACATGAGTGGAACGAAACTGCAGCAAATTTTTAAAAGAAAAGAATAAGCATGTCAAAATTTAAATACAAAGGTTTTAAATATACATTATTTAATGTAAAATACAGCAGCAAAAGCACTGCACTGCACTTGGTAACCCGCCCCCCTCAGATTAACAAGACATTTGTGCAATAACTACCTTATTCATCATGTGCAATACTTTGTTGCCGTGCAATCTATTGTCCTTTATAGTGTTTCATAAGTCATGTACATAATTGTGAATTGAAAACCTATATTATTTATGAAGTATCAGCAATTGTAAAATAAAAAAATCTAGCAGCATTTTAATGTTCTGATGTTAAATAGATGTGAAGATGAATGTGACATAAGGAATAACAAAAGCAGCCAGTACTGTAAATTGTAAAAGATGTAAGAGATAATAGTGTTCGAGTAAAAAGACAAAGAGCCCAAAAGTGAGGAAAAAGTGTCCTGGTGCGGTGACTGAATGTCCTTGGGAAATGTCTACGGTCAGGTAGAGTTTACAGCTGTGTTACAGCTGCTGGAGTAAAGCCGTTATTTAATCTTAAGGTTTTGCATGTAATGCCCCGCAGCCTTCCGCGGGACGAAAAGTGAAATAATGGGAAAACGACTGCGGACATCGTGAGTGAAACGTAGTGAAGGGCACAAACCATCTCATCGGCGAGAATGCCGTTGATTCCGTTCTCATAAAGAGAAATCAGCCAGTTCAGTCCACGGATCTGATAATCTCGGAGTTTACCCGTCTTCACGTCTGAAAGATGTTAACACACAGGGGTTTAACGCCGTTATTCAATATCAATAAGACTGTGTGTGTGTGTGTGTGTGTGTGAGACTTACAGGATGGAGACTCGTCAAAGCGTGTGCACACATTAGCAGCTTTACTGCTCTCACTGAGCAGCTCCTCGTCCTCCTCCTGTTCAGTGCGACGGTGACGGTTACTGCAACAATTAACAAGCTTAAGACATCTTTAAGGATTAAAACCACAAAACCATCATCATGACAGAGGGACAGATTATACGTCATGACGTCCATGGTGCAAAATGTTCTTCAAAAAAGCTCACAGACCGTAACATGGCAATTAAAATCATGTGCCTAATAAATAAACCATCAGACGTATAAACTAAAAAGAAAGTGACTGATAATAAATCAAATATCTTTTGAAAACACAGAACATGCTTTAATATTAACAAGATCTTACTCTCCAGCCGAGAGGAGGTTCTGCTTCTCGTCCTTCTTGATGCGAGGCCGACCAGGCTTCATCTTCAGAGGTGACGTGGGGGTCTTCTGTGCTGCTGGTTGGATGAAGTGAGCGAACACCTCGGTCTGCTTCAGCAGGTACTCGAATCGGTTGGTGCGGTCAGTTTTCTAAAGCAAACCATTAATGCGTTTATTAATTCTCAGCGTAATTCACTCGAACCACGTCTGATTCTGCAGAAGTTGAGCATTGAGCATTACCACTTTCTCTTCATAACCGGCGGGCGGCTCCGCCTTCTGTATCTCTGCATCGGGTGACGACTGGTCACCTCCATCCTGCGCTGCCTCTGAAATTTCGTCATGACTGACGGCCAAGATATTGTCTTGAAGACAGGTCTGAGACACAGATCAGGCAACGGGTCACAAAGAGTCGTGTTATTGTGTCTATATCACAAAGACGCGGTGTTTAAGGTAGAACATTTCGAGAAGAACGATTCAACAAAAGACAGCTGGTGACAGATTAACTACATTCTGTGTCTTTAACGACTGTTACGTGTATTTTAAAGACCTGTGATGGTTAGCCACAGGGACTGAACGCATCTTAATGGCATTGTGCGCACTGGATACAGGGACATTTAAACTGGAGATGGAGATCCACAGGGTCGGCTCATATCCTCAGGTCGTGCTTTACTCTCTTTGGTCCTTTCTTCACACCAGCATGGGACAGAGCCGAGTGCCTATAATGTTCATTCATTCATTATCTCCCGCTTTATCCTCTACTAGGGTTGCGGTGGGGATCCTCATGCCCATCCAGGGGAGAACGTCTCAGGCGCTGGGCAGACAGACCCAGGACAGGGCGCCAATCCATCGCTGGGCACACACTCACTCACACAGACACACTCTATATGGGGCAATTTTGAGAATTCAATTGACTTGATCCATGTTTTTGGACTGTGGGAGGAAACCGGAGAACCCGGAGGAACACGGGGATGGAAACATGGAAACTCCAGCCAGATGGGGATTCGAACCGGGAACCCCTAGCGCTGAGAGGCAAACGTGCTAACCACTAAGCCACCGTGCCGCCCCGCCTATAATGTTAAATTAATTAATCCATGTGGACGGAGGTCACACGCACATGTAAATGTACGTCAGATTTTTCTTATTTTTTCTCTTTTCTTCTGTAATTTCCGGCTGGTGATTAATAAAATATTCTGATTCTTTTCTGTATTGATCCAATTTAAACATAAAAAACACCAAAGCATTTGTAATTAGAATAAATTAATAAATGGAATTAATGTAATAAATGGAGGCTTAGTGATTTAGCATGTTCTCAATATGGGTGGTGTTGGCATGTGCACATGGGTTTCCTCCGGGTTCTCCGGTTTCCTCCCACAGTCCGAAAACATGGATTCAAGTCAATTGAATGCTCCAAATTGCCCCATATAGAGTGTGTGTGTCCAGTGATAGATACACCCCCCCCCCCAGCGCGACCCTAGTAGAGGATAAAGCGGGAGATAATGGATGGATTGATTATAAATGTGGTATCGAGAAATACAACATCGTTTTTTTTGACCGAATAATCGATGGCGTAAACGATTCGATCTTTTCGCCTCCGTTTGCCTTCACAACTTTCAGCACGTTCTTTATGACGTCACAACCGAACCGGGGTCCCACTGTTTACATTCAAACCGACTGTCGGCAGGACGTTCGGCCGAAGGAATCGGGCCAGAAACGGGTCCAATTAGTCCTAATTAACACCAACACACAGATCTGCTGGATGAGGCGTTACAAAGGCGCGCGACTCCGGGACAATGCGCGCGAGTGTGGGGGGGGCGCGCTAACAGGCTAACGCGCGAGCTGATTCATTAAAAAATTAATAATAATAAAAGTGTAAATTGGCGTCTGTAGATCAAACAGTTCATCAGATAAACGAGGTGTTCGATGCCGCCGGACGTCGTCGGCAGGAGGCCGCGCCGCGGCGCTGTGTGAAGTGCGAGCGGGGAATCACCTCAGCGCCGCCGGGCTGAGGCGCCTCGTCTGCCCGCGGTGTCTCCACGCTGCTGCCCTCCGTCTCAGACATCATCCGCTCTCGCTTTACTCCACAATCAACTCCGCGCAGGCGTCGATATCAACCGAGGTCCCGATTACGAACCCAAACGACACCGAGATCTCCCGAAGACCGACCTCAGAGGAAGCAGAGCCCGCGTTGCTCTCCGGCTCACCGGCTTTCTGTTGCTGCCGTTTCCCGCACAAGTGGGGCCTGCTGCAGATATCGCGAGATCTCTGCATCACAGATAGGAGTGGGCCGAAACATCGCGAGACTTCAAATCGAACGGAGAAGCCGACATATGTACCGAAAGTTCTGTCAGTAATAATAATAATAATAATAATAATAATAATAATAATAATAATAATAATAATAATAATAATCATTAAGTTCTAATAAGAATTTATTACATTTCCATGTAATAACGTGACACCCATATTCATTTATAAAGTAGTAGAACAAAAAAAGAAAGTAATAAAAATGGAATTAAATAAAACGTAAGGGCGGCACGGTGGCTTAGTGGTTTAGCATGTTCTCCTCTCAGCACTAGGGATTCCCGGTTTGAATCCCCATCTGGGTGGAGTTTCCATGTTCTCCCCGTGTCCGCCTGGGTTTCCTCCGGGTTCTCCGGTTTCCTCCCACAGTCCAAAAACGTGGATCAAGTCAATTGAGTTCTCCAAATTGCCCCATATAGAGTGTGTGTGTGAGTGAGTGTGTGTCCAGCGATGGATTGGCGCCCTGTCCTGGGTCTGTCTGCCCATCGCCCGAGACGTTCTCCCCTGGATGGGCATGGGGAACCCCACCGCAACGCCAATAGAGGATAAAGCGGGAGATAATGAATGAATGAATAAATAAAATGTTGAATTTTAAAGACTACGGAACGTGTTCTAATAATTCCATAAAGCGTATTGCCATTAAAACTCCAACGTTCCAAAATAAATGTGTCACAATTCGGTGTAGGAAGAGGACATGAAGCTGTGGTATCGAGAAATCTAGTTTAGTTTCTGGACTGAATAATCGATGACGTAAACTGTTCGCTCTTTTCGTCTCCGTTTGCGTTCACAGCTTTTAACACGTTCGTTATGACGTCACAACCGAACCGGGCTCCCACTGTTTACAATCAAGATGTTACAAGATAGGGGCGGCACGGTGGCTTAGTGGTTTAGCATGTTCGCCTCTCAGTGCTGGGGATTCCCGGTTCGAATCCCAATCTGGGTGGAGTTTGCATGTTCTCCCCGCGTCCACGTGGGTTTCCTCCAGGTTCTCCGGTTTCCTCCCACAGTCCAAAAACATGGATCAAGTCAATTGAGTTCTCCAAATTGCCCCATATAGAGTGTGTGTGTGTGTGTGTGTGAGTGTGTACCCAGCGCCCTGTCCTGGGTGTATCTGCCCAGCGCCCGAGACGTTCTCCTCTGGCTGGGCATGGGGAACCCCCCCCCCCCCCCCCACCCCCCCCCCCCCCCCCCCCCCCCCCACGACCCTGATAGAGGATAAAGCGGAGATTGATAATGAATGAATGAATGTTAAAGATGGGACACACTAATGAGCTCTGCAACAATATTCATATTTGGAATATTTAAGTTTTCATTTTGTGTATAATAAAATAATAAAGTATAACACACACACACACACACACACACACACACACACACACACTATATAGGGCAATTTAGAGCATTCGTAGACATGGATCAAGGTCAATTGAGTTCTCCAAATTGCCCCATATAGAGTGTGTGTGTGTGTGTAAGTGAGTGTGTGTCCAGTGATAGATTGCCCGTCCTGTCCTGGGTGTATCTGCCCAGCGCCCAAAACGTTCTCCCCTGGATGGCATGGCCCCCCCCCCCCCCCCCCCCCCCCCACGACCCTAATAGAGGATAAAGCGGAAGATGATGGATTTTAATTGCCGGGGGGCGGGTGTTGGGTTATCAATCTGAAGGTTGTGGGTTCAAATCCCAGGTCCACTGAAGTTATCAATGTGGGTCCTTGAGCGAGGCCCTTAACCCTCATTACTCCAGGGGGCGCTGTGATGAACCCTGTGCTCATCTTGTAAGTCGCTTTGGATAAAAGCGTCCAATAAATGACCCAATGTAATGTAAAGTAATTAACGATAAAGTCATAATATCTTCAGAAAAAATAACAAAATATATATTTTTTTAATTTTTATTTACAGTCACGTGTTTCTCGTTGGTCCGGACGCGGGGTGATGACGTATGCGTGCGCATCAGCTGTTTGTAAATCATTCGAATCAAAACATTGCGCTGCGTTCGCTTTAAACGCGCTCGCTTTTCGCCGCTCCAGCGTTTTTCTCCGTCCGACGTCAAATCTATGATGTGGCTTACGATGGTGAGTGACGTTTGATGGCTCAATTTTACAGTTTAATGAGAGCAGCCCGCACTTAGTGCAGAATCATGGCCTGGAGAGCGCCTCGTCGTTTCGTTCCTACCCGTTTTCCGTCGAGTCCCGCCCCTCTCGCGCTGCCATTGGCCCGCAGCCCTGGCCGTCCGTCCCTTTCATTGGTGGAAAGGCGCGAGCGACCAACAGGGGCCCGGTAACCTGGGTCGTGTCGGAATACGGGTAGGCCGAACGCGCTGTCACTGGGACGCGGCATGGGGCTTTGTTTGCATTTTGTCCGATTCGCGTCATTAAGTTCACTTTTTAAAATCATAACACACGTTTTTAAAACCTCCTCCCTGATCGTCGATGCTGTCTGTGACGTTATAATATGTTTATGTGATCGATTTCGTTGCCGTTTGCTCGCTTTTTCTAAAAGCTAAGCTAATCGGTGCACGATACTGCCAAATGTTTCGATAAAACTCGATTAGTTTGTTAAAAGCGACAGTTTGGCGTCGATATTTTCTAGATTTTTATGTTTATAGTCGACTCTAAAATGTCATTAGAAAGCCTCGTGTTTAAATGCCCTCTATATGACGTCATTAGTCAACAACAATAAGGATTATTAGTCTTATTATCTAAATCTTATGAGGGTTCGGGGACCTACTTTGTCACAGAAGGCTGTAGTAGCTGCTGAAGCTCTTTATTAAGCTTTGATGTTTGATATTCTGTTGCCGGTTATTAATTGCCCCTATATAAATAAATAACACGGTCACCTTTTTTGTGGCGCACAGCTGCTTTTTTATTTTTCTCTCCACTCCGTGCTGAAATAAAGTCTTAGAATGGATAAGATTTTGGAAGGCCTGGTGAACTCGTCTCACCCGTTACCCATCAAGCGTGCCATAGTGAAGAAGGTGGTGGATGCGGCTGAGAAGGAGGTGACCGAGGAGCAGTGCCAGGCCCTGTACCAGCTCACGGCTCGCCTCATCCTGCTCGGCGAGGACTCCTTCCAGCGGCAGGTGGGCGTCCAGGTGCAGGAGGCGTATGCGCGCTACCACCGCGACCAGTTTGCGCGCTTCCTGAGTAAGGAGTACGTCCAGGAGCTGCTGCAGCAGGGCTACGGCCCGCTGGACCGCCGTAACCCCGTCATCCTGGACTTTCTGCACGGCTGCTTGCGGCTGCTCATCAGCTGCCCCGCCGTGCTCGATCTGGCGCCGACCCTGCAGGCCGAGGTTCTGCACATGGTGTGCGAAAGGCCCGACGCCGATTTCTGCGGCAGGCTGGCCGTCCTGCTGAGCGACTTCCCGCAGTGCGTGCCGCGCAACAAGGCCGCCGTGCCGCTCTGCCAGCAGCTGGTGCGCACGTTCGCTCACTTCCAGTGCTCGGCGGGCGAGGAGGCCGAGCTGAGGCGCTATGTCGCGCAGGTGGGCTACGTGGCCACCTTACTGCATGGCATTTGGAAGGCGGAGCCTGCCACGCTGCTGCCGTCTCTGCAGGAAATCTTCGCCGTCATCTCTTCTACGGGTCAGAGCTCGGTATTTTTTAAAAATAGGACTTTTTTTAATTTATTTTTTAGCCTTCACTTTGTTTAATGACACAGATGTTTGTCCGCAGATCCCTCCTTCGAGCCCTCCATCGCCCTCGCCAGCCTGGTGCAGCACATCCCTCTGCAGATGATCACAATCCTCATCAAAAGTCTCACCACGGACCAGAACGTCAAAGATGCCAGCATGACGCAAGCCCTCAGCAGGTCTCCATCATTCCTATTACATTTACATTACATTTAGTCGTTCAGCAGACGCTTTTATCCAAAGCGACTTACAAATGAGAACATCACAAGTCAGAATCTATGGAGAAAAACTGCACTGTAAATTCATCAAACCTGATTGTTATTCGATTCTGCGGCCCCTCACCCCCTTTTTTATTTTATTTTATTTTTATTTTTTTCTCTACAACAGGTATTAGATTTCTATTAGAGTTAGGGTTTATGGAACCACCCTCCCACCCTCATGCTCATGTGTCTTGTGACCTACCTGTGTCCCTCAGGATGATCGACTGGCTCTCTTGGCCTCTCGCTAATCATGTGGACACCTGGATCATTGCTCTACTGAAGGGACTGGCTGCCGTGCAGAAGTTCACCATCCTCATCGATGTCACGTTGCTTAAAATCGAAATGGTGAGTATGGCATCGCATCACGACACGTTTGAGATGAACTGGAACAGAGATGTGAGCCAGGTCCTGAATGTCTTCAACATCTAAATTCCGTATTAATTCCAAAGGGAGGACACTTTATGCAACTGTACCTCTGCCGGTGTTTAAGTCTAAATCTTTTTTTTTTTCATTCTCTGTTTTTGTGTTTTGAAGGTTTTTAATCGCCTGTGGTACCCCATCGTGAGACCGGGAGCTTTATCCGTCCTCTCTCACATGCTGCTCAGTTTCCAGCACTCTCCTGAAGCCTTCCACCTGGTAAGACCTCCACAAAAGCCGATCATGTAAATCTTTTGGTTATCTTTTTCTTTTTTTTTTTTTTTTTTTTTTTTTTTTTTTTAGCAGACGCTTTTATCCAAAGCGACTTACAAATGAGAACACCACAAGTCAGAAGCCATGGAGAAAACCAACTATACTGTAAATTCATCAAACCTGATTGTTATTAGATGCTGCGGCCCCTCCCCCTTTTTTAAAATTTATTTATTTTATTTTATTTTATTATTACAACAGGTATTTGTTAAAGAGATGCGTCTTCAGTAGTTTCTTCAGTAGTTTTTCTGATTGACGCTTGTTAATTTTTTGATGAAACCTGTAGTTTTGATGTGATGTGTGAGAGGTTCAGTGTTCTGCATGTTTGCATTGAAGAGACGTCTACAGAGGTGGGTTATTTTTAAATTCACCCAAATTAAATTCATCGTTTTTGGAACCAGGTCGTTCCCCACGTGGTGGTCCTGGTGAAGTCTTTGCAGAACGATGGCCTCCCCACCAGCAAAACGTTTCTGCTGCAGTTCACCGAGCTCACACACTGTATGATGTACCAGTACTCCTGGCTTTCCCGATCTCTATGACAACATCCTCGAAGCTGTCAAGGTAAAATTAATATCTCGTTACGGTTTAACGCACAATGTGAAAAGAAACACATCATTATTATATTATTTTTTCCCTGAATAAGTTTTTAGAGGACGGGGGAAAGTCAGCATTTCACATCTTTGCAAAGCGGATACGAGTGTTAAGCCTGTCATGATTTTATCTAATCTGCAGGGTGGCTGATGTTTTTATGTCCCGTTTCTCAGCCTAAGCCTTTTAACGGGAAATGTAGGACCTGAAGTGAACATCGCCAGTTGATTCTTTATGTTAACCTGAATCTTTGCAGGAACTTCCGAAACCCAGCGAGGAGAAAATCAAATTTGTGTTAAACCAAAGTGCCTGGACGTCGCAGTCTAACTGTTTCGCGTCAGGATTGCTGAGGCTGACCGGCAAATCCGAGACGGGGAAGACTGGCCTTGTGAATTTGGGCAACACGTGTTACATGAACAGCATCATTCAGACTCTCTTCATGGCCACAGAGTAAGATCATGCTGGTTAATCAGCATAGAGATGTTCTTATTACCAATATACAACATGCATATTCTTCTTAACACGGTGTAATGCCAGTTCTAAGGTTGGTTTGGACTCTTTCTGCTGTACAGTTTCAGGAGGAACGTCCTATCCCTGCATCTGAATGGCTACAACATGCTGATGAAGAAGCTGCAGCTGCTGTTTGCTTTCTTAGCACACACTCAGGTTTGTTGTTCACCAGTTGAAATTAATTCTGCATTAATGTGCACTGAGAAATCCAAAAATTACTGTTTTTATGTATTTTTGTAATTTATGGACTGTATTAATGTAATATACCAAATGTATTTATTATTTTGGTTTTGTCGTTGCACTTTGTTTCCACCAGAGGGCAGCATACGCACCCAGGAGCTTCCTGGAGGCGTCTCGACCCCCGTGGTTCTCTGCGGGGTCCCAGCAGGACTGCTCTGAGTATCTGCGTTTTCTTTTGGACAGGTGCTTTAAATTCCATATATTTAATAATTTAATCTTATTATTTCCTTTCTATCTGCAGGTTATGCTTTAGAATTAAATTTGTTTATAGAATTGTGACCTTTTTAATTACTAAATAAAATGATGTATGTGATGTAAATCTTAAAGTGAAATATAAAGTTAAAGTTAGACGTGTGATTCCAGGGTGTGGCATAACATTTTAATAATGATAAACATGGGTTCTATGCCCATCAGGGAGAACGTTTCATGCACTGGGCAGATACACACTTATTACTTCTATAGGGGCAATTTGGCTGTTGAAAAATATGTTGAATCCATATTTTTGGACTGTGGGAGGAAACCCATGCAGACATGGGGAGAACATGCAAACTCCACCCAGATTGGGATCCGAACCGGGATCTCCAGCATCCAGAGGCGAACGTGCAGATGATCTATTCTCCCTAATTTAGCACTTGGTGGATCCTCTACAAGGACATTTAAAGGTTCTAAAGGGTTCCGCTGTGTGTGTGTGTGTGTGTGTGTGTGTGTGTGTGTGTTGTATGGAGGTCTAAACGGTTGGACGTTGTCGTTTTTGTGTCGTGCAGATTACACGAGGAAGAAAAAAGTCTCCGGAGCCTTTACACGCTCCAGACCGCCGACGCCCAGGACGAGCTCCACCCCCAGCCTCACCCCGGCCCCGCCCCGGCCCCCGCCCCCGCGCCGCAGGACGAGAAGACGCTGGTGGAGCGGACGTTCGGCGGACGCCTCCTGACGGCCATCCGCTGCCTGCAGTGCCGCAGCCTGTCGGAGAAAGAGGAAGCCTTCACGGACCTGTCGCTGGCCTTCCGCCCCTCGCCGGGGGGGTCGTCCCAGCCGGGCGCCGTCAATGGGGGCTGCGAGAGCTCGGAAGGCGGCGCCGGGTACGAGCGCGGCGCGGAGGGGCCCGAGACGCCCTCGCCGGCGCCCTCTCTGGACGACATGCTGGAGTACTTCCTGGCCGTGGAGGTCCTGGAGGAGGAGAACTGCTACTTCTGCGAGCGCTGCGGGCGACTCGGGCGCGCCGAAAAAGCCATGCGGGTGGTGGCGGCGCCCGAGTTCCTCATCCTCACCCTGCTGCGCTTCTCCTACGACGCCACCTGCCACGTGCGCCGCAAGATCCTCGACAACGTGGCCATCCCGCTGCACATGACCCTCCCGGTGCACCGGCGCCGCCACGCCCCCGCCTCCCCCCCGACCGCGCAGGACAGCGGCGAGAACCTGGCCAAGAAACTGAAGCCCTCGCTGCTGGACAGGGAGCCGGAGGCGGGGTTCGGCGAGGGGGGCGGGGCGGAGGGGGCGGGGCAGCGTCCGGTGCCCTACGCCCTGTCCTCGGTCGTGATGCATTCCGGGATGTCCTCGGAGAGCGGACACTACTACTCGTACGCCCGCGACGTGGACGGCGCCGAGCCGGCGTCCGCCGACCGGCCCGTCAGGACTCGCGACTCGGAGGAGGCGCCGGGGAGTGCAGGGATAGGCCCCGGCGACTGGTTCCTGTTCAACGACAACCGGGTGACTTTCACCAACTTCCAGTCCGTGCAGAACGTCACGAGCCGCTTCCCCAAAGACACGGCCTACGTCTTAATCTACAGGAAACAGGAAGTGGAAGGGCAGGCTCCCGACAAACGAGCTATCGTTAACGACCCGCGGCTCAGCGGGGAACCTCCACTCCAGAAAGACCTGATGGAGGCCATCACCAAAGATAACAAGCTCTTCTTACAGGTAAGAGGGTTTAACATGGGGGGGGGGGGGGGTGGTACCCATTCATCAATCACTCTCCCAGACACATGCACTGTGTAGGGGCAATTTAGAGCATTCACTTTACCTTGAATCTAGGTTTTTTGGACTGTGGGAGGAAACCTAGATTCCACCTAGATTGGGATTGGAACCCCCTGCCACCTCATTAATTATTCATTATCTTTTGTTTTATCCTGTACTAGGGTTGCGGGGGGGGGGGGGGGGGGGGGGGGGGGGGGTGTCCCATGCCCATCTTGGGGAGAGGGAATCGGGCGCTGGGCAGATACACCCAGGACAGGATGCACACACACTCTATATGGGGCAATTTGCCTCATTTCATTCTCCTTGATCCATGTGTTTGGACTGTGGGAGGAAACCGGAGAACCCGGAGGAAACCCACACGGACACGGGGAGGACATGCAAACTCCACCCAGATGGGGATTCGAACCGGGAATCCCTAGCGCTGAGAGGAGAACATGCCAACTAACACTATAGGTTGATGGGGTTGATTGGTGATGATTAATTGATTATGATGAAGATGATTAATAATTAATGATTGATTGATTAATGATTGGTGATGATGATTGATGAGTAATAATTAATGATTGATTGA
Organism: Corydoras sp. C115; assembly: GCA_019802505.1. NCBI lineage: Eukaryota > Metazoa > Chordata > Actinopteri > Siluriformes > Callichthyidae > Corydoras > Corydoras sp. C115. Next base: position 180,840 of record JAFMOC010000250.1, read on the forward strand.
TTGATGATGATGATGATGAAGATGATTAATAATTAATGATTGATTGATTAATGATTGGTGATGATGATTGATGATTAATAATTAATGATTGATTGATTAATGATTGGTGATGATGATTGATGAGTAATAATTAATGATTGATTGATTGATGATGATGATGATGAAGATGATTAATAATTAATGATTGATTGATTAATGATTGGTGATGATGATGATGATGATGAAGGCCCCTCTCTGACAGGAGCAGGAGCTGACGGCCCGAGCCCGTGCTCTGCAGGCCGCCTCCACCTCGTGTTCGTTTCGTCCCGACGGCTCTGACGATAACGAGCCCCCGGGCAGCTGCGGCCCGTCGGGGGGGGGAGGGGGCGGAGGCTTCAGCACGGTCAGCAGACTGGTCTTCTGAGAGTTCGGCCGCGCCCGCTCCCAAAAGCACTGGACCCACGTTCTGGAGCTGAAGACACTGGACAACTCCTCCACCTGAACCTCCTCCCTCTGAACCTCCTCCAGAAACTCCTCCAGAACCTCCTCCCTCTGAACCTTCTTCCTCTAAACCTCCCTCTGAACCTCCTTCACCTGAACCTCCTCCAGAATCTCCTCCCTCTGAACCTCCTCCCTCTGAACCTCCTCCCTCTGAACCTCCTCATTCTGAACCTTCTCCCTCTGAATCTCCTCCCTCTGAACCTTCTCCCTCTGAACCTCCTCCAGAACCTCCTCCCTCTGAACCTCCTCCAGAATTTCCTCCCTCTGAACCTCCTCCCTCTGAACCTCCTCCACCTGCATGCAGAGACCCCTTTCCTTTAGAAGGTCGAGTTTTATTCAGAGCACTGTTGATTTGACGGACGGATCGTCACCTGATTGATTTTTATTTTGATTTTTAGTCTTTATAATTGAACGAACGTTAGATTTAAAGCTGCGGACGCAATAAACACAGAACACCGAACCGAACCGAACCCCGCAGAGATGTCTCCACTGTGGACATTAAATCAGCAGACAGGATGGAGTGGAATGCTGGTTTATTTGGATTGGATGATGCTCCTGTTTCATGGTTTCATGGTTTCGAGACTCCTGTGCCTTTTTGGATTTGTGTGTAAACAGACTTCTGATTAAATCCAACCATCAGCCGTTCGTTACTCTCAACGACGTCCTCCACCTTAATTACTCACTCACGTCCTCAGACAGAAGGTCGCACGCCCGGAGAACCGCCAATAAAGAACGGTTAAGAGCTTCCCACAGGTCAGAGGGTACGAGGTGGACAGAACTAGGACATCTTTGCATTACGGCTTTTTTATTGCAGATCTGTCTGCAGTGTGTAACTTCAACAGCAAGCTTTCTGAGTGCGACTGCGGGATTAAAGGATCTGATTAACAATCTCTGTTCTAATTCATCCCTCTGGGTGGGGCATTCAGCGTCGTTGCTGCAGACCTGTGGTCGTAAAACTGGGTTAACCACATTAATCATTATTTATGAGATTGCCCCAATACTTTTGCTCAAAATGTCTCTTTAGTATTCATTCATTTATTCATTATCTTCTGCTTAATTCTCTATTAGTGTCGGGGTGGGGGGGGATAACGTTTCGGGCGCTGGGCAGATACACCCAGGACAGGACGCCAATCTATCACTAGGTCTATCACTCACTCACACACTCTATATGGGGCAATTTAGCTATGAAGTTACCTTGAATCCATGTTTTTGCACTCTGGGAGGAAACCGGAGAATCCGGAGGAAACCCACATGGACATGGGAAGAACATGCAAACCCCCCCCCCCCCCCCCCCCAGATCGGGATTCGGAGCTTGAGCCCCGGTGCTGAGAGGAGAACATGCCAAACACAGAGCCACCGTGCAGCCCTCGTTAGTATTCTGTTCTATGGCGAGCTTCTGATTGGATAAAAAGTGGTTTGTATTACATCAGCGTCTCCTTTTTAACGAGACGTTTGAAAAGCAGCATCATCGAGACGTTGAAGACGTTTGGAGGAGGTTCCATCGCAGACGGGTTCTAGTGAAACTTGTGAAACTTGTGATTATTTTGGGCTGGTGTTCTAATGCTGACACCAGAACGCGGCCCGTAACGGAACATTAACTCTGAGGGGCAGCAGACGCCTCGTTTGAGATGCAGTTCGTTGGAGAACGTCGTCCAGATCCTCTGAAGATGTTTGCAGATGGGCGTTTCTTTGAAGCGGACGCCGTGGCCGACCGAAGATGGTTCTTTAATGCATTAGAACGCTCGAGACGGCGCGCAAAACCGATTATCACTGACAAATGTTATCAGGGCTTTCCTGGCTTTTATCGCCCAATCAGGTTCCGTTGGCTCGGTTACCATGGGACCGGCGGTCCATCAAGATCCGGGCAGCAGCCTCACTGAACCGCTCACATCCTGGAATGAACTCCGCCGGCCGGCAGGACGGGCCCCCGCCGCCGGGGCCTCAGACTCGAACCCTGAATCTGAGCTCTGGAACGTCACACTGACAGCCCTCTGATTTATGAGATATTAAGATGCTGAGACATGAGTACGTTACGAGACAGTAAGTCATTTCTGTAACGCTGGCCTGTTGCACCAATAAATATGAGATAATTATTCACAGTTATGAGACAATAAGCCTGCTGTCGCGAGACGAGTAATTAATTCCTGATACAGATTCATAATTAAGAAGCTATAATTAGGATTCTAATATTTAAATGCGATGTGCTCTGTTTGTAGTTCCTGAATTCGTTGCTGATGCTGTGTTCTGTACAGAGCCGCTGCACCGCCTCCAAGACCATTTAATAAAATCAATAAACCTTAATTATTTAACGTGCAGCCGTTCCGCGAGGACACGTGATGGACATGGAGGAGCTCTCGCACAAGCCTACGGCATTCTGGTCATCTCGGGGCATCCGGAGGAGGGGGCCAAAAATGTGCCACTCTACGTTGTTTTTTTTGCATGAATGAAAACGCGACGGGACAAAGATTCATACAGATCCTCACAAAAAAGAGAGAGAGGATTAACCTGGGTTATAGTTAAAAATAATAAAAAAATTTAAATTATTACTAAAATCCATGAATCAGTCTTCATTTAAAGTCGTTAGTGTGAGATTTCAGACACAGGCCTCGTATTCCATCCATCCATCATCTTCTGCTTTATCCTCTACTAGGGTCGCGGGGAGAACGTCTCGGGCGCTGGGCAGATAGACCCAGGACAGGACGCCAATCTATCACTGAACACACACTCACTCACACACACACTCTATATGGGGCAATTTGGAGAACTCAATTGACTTGATCCATGTTTTTGGACTGTGGGAGGAAACCGGAGAACCCGGAGGAAACCCACACGGACACGGGGAGGACATGGAAACTCCACCCAGATGGGGATTCGAACCGGGAATCCCTAGCGCTGAGAGGAGAACATGCCAAACCTCTAAGTCACCATGCCCCCCTATATATATATATATATTATAAATATATAGAAAACTACAACTAATACTGTGTTATCTTACAAAATAAGACTAAAAAATAAGAAACCTTATAATTAAATACAGTATTAAATACAAGGCAGGCGGCACGGTGGCTTGGTGGTTTAGCATGTTCTCCTCTCAGCGCTAGGGATTCCCGGTTCGAATCCCCATCTGGGTGGAGTTTCCATGTCCTCCCCGTGTCCGTGTGGGTTTCCTCCGGGTTCTCCGGTTTCCTCCCACAGTCCAAAAACATGGATCAAGTCAATTGAGTTCTCCAAATTGCCCCATATAGAGTGTGTCTGTGTGAGTGAGTGTGTGCCCAGTGATGGATTGGCGTCCTGTCCTGGGTCTATTTGCCCAACGCCCAAAACGTTCTCCCCTGGATGGGCATGGGGAACCCCCCCCCCCCCCCGCGCGACCCTAATAGAGGATAAAGTGGGAGATAATGAATGAATAATATATATTATGAATATATAACTTATTATGCTTCTTATAACTACTGACTTGTTCTCATTTGTAAGTCGGTTTGGATAAAAACGTCTGCTAAATGACAATGTATATATATATATATATGTGTGTGTGTGTGTTTTTTTTTTTCTAATGAATATTAATAAAGATAATTTTCTTATTAAACAAAACCATAGATGTAATCCCGATCTGTGAGGCTCTTTGGATGGAGGTGGGTCTGGAGGCCCTGAGTCAGCAGAACTCTATCAGGAGCCGTTAGTGCAGAAGGCGTTTTCCAGAACAACAGCATTCCACACATTCCTCCCGCGGACCCAAATCCCTGCTCGCACCGCGGGATCAGGCGCTCTGAGCCGCTGCTCCATGGAAACGCTGCCATTGTTCACGCGAACAATACTAGCATTACTCACGTCATGATTCTGGTTCTGCCACATGCGGAACATGCTAAACTGCCATTACTGCTTCTGATAATAGAACCTGCCGCCTGACCTGGAGAACGTCCTGATCGTTCCACAGTGGAGTTCAAACCCGGAGCTCCACCTGCTGATGGACTTTGTAGTTCTACAGTTGCATTCTGTAGTCCAGCCGTCTCCTTACGCACTCTGTTTCCCGATAATGAGGAGGAAGAGGAGGAGGAGGAGGAGGAGGAGGAAGAGGAAGAGGTTACAACAGGAACACTGCGAGAGTTACAAGTGTGACATCATAATTGAGTAACTGAATTCAGTGCAGGGCGGCACGGTGACTCAGTGGTTTAGTATGTTCTCCTCTTAGTGCTAGGGATTCCCGGTTCGAATCCCCATCTGGGTGGAGTTTGCATGTTCTCCCCATGTCTGCGTGGGTTTCCTCTGGGTTCTCCGGTTTCCTCCCACAGTCCAAAAACATGGATCAAGTCAATTGAGTTCTCCAAATTGCCCCATATAGAGTGTGTGTGTGTGAGTGAGTGTGTGCCCAGTGATAGATTGGCGTCCTGTCCTGGGTGTATCTACCCAGCGCCCGAAACGTTCTCCCTAAATAGGCATGGGGAACCCCCCACGACCCTAACAGAGTGTTCTCCAGTTTCCTCCCACAGTCCAAAAGCTTGGATTCAAGGTGAATTGAATGCTGTAAATTGCCCCATATAGTGTATATGTGTGTGAGTTACAGTGCCCAGTGATAGATTGATGTCTTGTCTTGTTATAGACTGGGTCTATCTGCCCAGCGCCCAAAACGTTCTCCCCTGGAAGGGCATGGGGAATCCCACCCCCAGTGACCCTAATAGAGGGTTCTCCGGTTTCCTCCCACAGTCCAAAAAAATGGATTCAAGGTCAATTCTCTAAATTGCCCCACATAGAGTGTGTGTGTGTGTGTCCAGTGATAGATTGCCCCCTTGCCCTGGGTTTATCTGCCCAGCGCCCGAAACGTGGGGAACCCCCCGCGACATAATAGATGATAAAGCAGAAGATAATGAATGATGTAACAATTTTTAGTGTTGAATCGTGTTATTCTTTCGGACTCTTTGATGTCGTCCAAACACGCGCGCGAGGACTACATTTCCCAGGATGCCTTGCGGCTCCTTCTCTCGCTCCCTCGCGCGGCTCCCTCGCCTCCTCCAGCCCGAAGGAGTTTGAGATCAGAGGGAAAAGTGTCGACGTTCCGCCGCGCGGAGCCGAACCGAACCGAGCCGAGCCGAACCGAACCGAACCGAACCGACCGCGGGGAGGGACACGGAGCTCCGCCAGCGCAGAGCACACAGAGAGAGAGAGAGAGAGAGAGAGAGAGAGAGAGTTAAAGTCGAAGTCGGAGTGTCAACACCGCCGCGCTTTGATCTCCTGTCCTGGAAACGCGAGCGCGTCGGAACCGTGCGCCTTTAAAGTGGAGCGGCACGCGGCGGGGCTCTTGTGGGGCTCTTTCGGGGCTCTTGTGGATCTTTTTGTGGATCTTTACGCCTCGGTTCGGACTCCCCGGAGCGAGAGGGGGCAGGATTTAGGAGGAGCGGCGGCGGCGGCGGTGGTGGTGGTGGTGTGGGGGCAGAGTTGCGCTCTCTCGGTTACATTGTCGACGCTTTGAAGTTTGCAGACAGTGATTTGTTACGCGCGGCGCGGCGCGGCGGCTGCGGGTTCGAATCGGCCGGCCCTCCTGTGGAAGATGAGCGGCGGGGACGTGGTGTGCTCGGGCTGGCTCAGAAAGTCTCCGCCGGAGAAGAAGTTGCGCCGTTATGTAAGTAACGAACCCGATCCGAGCCGCCGCCATGCACCCGCCGCACTCTCTCTCCCCATGCCCTGCTTTTCCAGTACAGACTGCTGACGCCCCGTTCCGTTCGCGCCCTGCTGGTGGCGCAGTCCATAGCCCCCGCCGCACCGTCCGAGGCCGGGGCGGGGGTTCGGCAGGGGCTCAAAGATCAGACGCTGATATTAGACAAAAGGAGCGGCCTCATAATCGCCGTTCCAATTCATCTCAAAGGCGCTCAGTGCACTCAGGGTCGCACACAGCTCTGTGAGTTCGGGGGACTCATGCAGAAAGACCAAGGGGGGTTTCCCCAAACTGATCCTGTACAGATGAATAAGCACACAGTGTCGGGTTGTGGGCTTTTTATTTGATTTAATTTTTATTTATTATGACACAATACACACGAACTAACAGGTGTGACCCAAAGGAGCGGCCTCATAATCGCCGTTCTAATTCATCTCAAAGGTGCTCAGTGCACTCAGGGTCGCACACAGCTCTGTGAGTTTGGGGGACTCATGCAGAAAGACCATCGATGTTGTGGGCTTTTTATTCTATTATTATTATTATTATTATTATTATTTATTATTATTATTATTATTATGGCACAATACACATGAACTAACAGGTGTGTCCCAAAGAACCTGCCTCATAATCGCTCTGTGAGTCGGGGTACCGATGCAGAAACGCTGATCCTGTACAGATGAATAAGAATGCAGTGTCAGATTGTGGGCTTTTTTTAAAATGTATTTTATTATTATTATTATTATTATTATTATTATTATTATTATTATTATTATTATTTATTATTATGACACAATACAGATGATCTACGCCGTTATAAACAGGTGTGGCCCAGTACAACAATACATCTCACCCTTGGATTCAGAGGATTTTTTCGGGTCTCGTGAAGCGCGCTGCGTCCTGAAACAATGAAACGCGGCATCCGGAATGAGATCGATGCGTTAATGAAATCAGGGGGTGCCGGGTTCTCAGAGTGCCGAGGAGAACCGCCGTCCTACGAGCCAAGTGGAGAACGTTAATGGTGAGATTCAGAGCGACCCATTTCCCTCGAGAGAGCTTCTCATTTACCTTCTCCGCGCCGAAGGCCTGTCGTTTTTCTATCCTGAATAGTGCACTCGGGGTGGGGTGGGGTGGGGGGGGGGTGGAGAGCAGGGTTTGGGACTCTGGGTGGGACGCACCGTCAGCCCCAAAGCAGCACCAACGTTGCATTAATGTTAACAAAGAAACCGGTGCAGAAGGTGGACAAAGGAATGAAATTACACAAACGGCATGTTCAGAACTTTTGCCACTTTGGGGAACCATGTTCTATCATGACTACATCGCAGGGCGCGGGACAATTGGTGTCCTGACCTCCACCCCCGTCCATCATCCCGAGGACGAACTAAAACGGAGATCAGGACCTCACCCAACATCAGTGTCTGACCTCACACCTTATAATGAGACGTTCTGAAAGCTGTAGGTGTGATGTGCAAGCGTCTCCATACTTTTGTTCATACGGCGTATACACAATTAAATTAAAATGAAATGACATTTGGTAATTACATTTATTGGACGCTTTTATCCAAAGCGACTTACAAGGTGAGCACAGGGTTAATCACAGCGCCCCCTGCAGCAATGAGGGTTAAGGGTCTCGCTCAAGGAGCCACACTGGTAACTTCAGTGGACCTTCAGTGGACGATTAGTTTCTAACTGCAGGTTCTGAAGGTTGTATGGTTGCACCTCGCGGTTCTCAGACCTGGCGTGGGCGTGTTTCAGACGTGTTTACTCGTCATCAGGACGCGATGGGCGCTATTTTGGGACGACGCTCTGTTTTCCCGCTCAGAAACACATAATTAGAGTAACGCAGGAATTCGTCCCCGTTTTATTTATACGCTCACGGCTCGTGCTCCACCGCGCACCGCCCCCGTGAGCCCGGCGGCCCGGCTCGGGCCTCGTTCGGCGGGGTCGGGGTCCGAGTCGTACCCAATTCAGGGCAGGGGGCCACGTTCTGTAAACTGGAGCTTTGTAAGTGTCAACAAACTGAACTGAAGTGAACGTTCCCTTCTGTGAACGATGGCTGGTTTTTTTTTTGTTTTTTGTAGAAGCATGCATGTGACGCGTCGGCAGAATAATCTCCATGTCAGCAGCTGCAGACGTCAACGGTCTCGTGTTTATATAAAAAAAAAAAAAAAAAAAAAAAAAAAGAGAAGCTCGGTGGTTGGCGAATCGATTCTGACTCGGTGCTCCGTTCCGTGAGTCTTTAACCTGTTCTCCATGCCGAGATGGACGCGGAGGCCCGGTGTTTAATATGTTCTCCGTTATCCGTAATGAAATCTGTCCGCCCGCCGTTATCACGCTCGACTCAAATATTTGCGTCTCCTCGGCGGATTAAACGGCGTTATTAAATTTCTGAAGCGTAAAGCTCTGTGTAAACACTCGGAGAACATGACGCTCCGTTCAGAACGTCCAGCTGCCGGCGTCCTCACCCTCAGGTCTGCTGCTGTGATCACATGATCCTCTCGTTCCATCGGCTCAGATGGGGTTTGTAGTTCTACAGTTAGATCCTGTGGTCCTCGTTGGTATGTTCTCTGCTCAGCGTTCCCACAGATCAGGTGGTGTTAGGGTGGTGGATGATCCTCGGTACTGCAGTGTCGTGCTGGTACCACTGATGTTCACTGACGGAACATGAGAAGACAGCGTTAAGGAGGACGATCGTCTTCTGATACTAAACCTCAATGTGTTCAGTATTAAGTGAAGACTTTAGGACGGTTCCACATTTCGGGGGGGGGGGGGGTTCCCCATGCCCATCCAGGGGAGAACGTTTCGGGCGCTGGGCAGATACACTCAGGACAGGACGCCAATCTATCACTGGACACACACTCACACACACACATACACTCTATATGGGGCAATTTGGAGAACTCAATTGACCTTGATCCATGTTTTTGGACTGTGGGAGGAAACCGGAGAACCCGGAGGAAACCCACGCGGACACGGGGAGGACATGGAGACTCCACCCAGATTGAGTACAGAGCACAGAGCCGGGATGAATGGATGAACCAAAGGGCACTCGCTGCTCCTCACATGGACCATCTGCAGCCAGGCCACCTCAAACGATCACCTACCCCGTGCTCCCGCTCTCTGCAGTGTGGATGATCTGCGAAGGGCGGGATGTTTAGCATGTTCTTCACGCTGTTTGGGTTTTTCGACGCCGTTCAGTAATCTTTATTTTTAAAATATTTAAATCTTATTTTGGGCGACGCGGTGGGGTATTGTTCCGAATCCTGAACTGGGAGGCGTTTGCATGTCCTCCCCGTGTCCATGTGGGGTTTAATTTAAGGTAAATTCAGTGCTCTTGATTGCCCCATATAGAGTGTGTGAGTGTGTGCCCAGTGATAGATTGGCGCTCTCCCCCTGGATGGGCATGGGAAGCCCCCCCCCCCCACCTTATGGTTGGCACGGTTCTGTCAGCAGGTTTGCTGTTTACGTTCTCCAACGTCCAGTGGGGGCATGATTCAGACCATTTGGTCCGCTGATGTGAGGCCGGAGACGGAGGTTCACGTTTCGCTCACAGCGCTCTCTGGTGGTAACCTTAGTAACGGCGTCGTGGTGTCCGGTGCTGGTCCAGGACTCCCAGAACCTTCACGTGAGGTCACTCCCCTGTGTCAAAGCTCCAAAGTGCGGTGTGGTGCGCGTTCTCCTGGGGGTCTTTGGAGTATTTCTGGAGCGCTTGTGTAAATAAAAAAGACGGGGTGATGCCCACAGGGACCTCATGTTCCGTCCAAGTTTCCCACGATGCACTGGGGTGGAAGGGACCGGGGAGGGCTGCAGCTGTTGTCCTCTGTTATAGGACTTGTTCTCCCCCGTAGCGCGCCTCAGCGTTTTTAACGGCGGTCCTCCGGCGCTCTGGAACGTGCACGCCTCGGGCTTACCTGAACTCCCCAAAAACAAAACGGTGTAGGAGTTAACCTGGACTACAGAATGGACCTTAGAACTACAAAGTCCATCTGTATGCTCAGTGGAACCGGGTCTCACGGACACGGCGTTAAATCTAAACAGCAGGACCGGTCCTCTGCGCCGGACGCTGATGGACACGTTTGTTGATTTGGGTTTGCTGTTGTCTCCATCCCCGTGGTCGGTTCTCCACCCAGCCCGTCTCGGGTTCCCTCCCTGGCGCGGTGTGTGTGTGTGTGTGTGTGTGTGTGTGTGTGTGTGTGGCTTTGAAATGATGAGTAGCGCATCTCAAATGGATTCTCATCTCGATAAATAATTAAGTGTCTGTTACAACGAAGAAATCCAGGCCTGAATGGTTAATGTCCCGAGCAGGCGGTCCGGGGCGTGTCCTCCTGCACCTGCCCCCGGACTCCTGTTTCACCCCGGGATTATGACCCAACGGTGGTTTGGAATCAGGTTCACCTGATGATCACGATCAGGAGGCCAAGCCTGACCTCCACCCCAGTGGGATGAATTAGGACTGAGATGGGGGGTCTGAATGTCCTGTGGGAGTCTCCTGTCTGTACGTTCATCCGTATGTTTCCTCGAGCATCCAATCAGCCGTGGTTGGAGCTGAGAGCAGAATCAGCTGACTCGGTGGAATCGGACTTCCTGTCGCTCTTAATGAAGAACTTGTAAATGTCGGAACCCTGCGCCTTGGTCGGTGGAAGCTGCGGTCAGTCGGTCAGTCCGGGGTTTCGAGTGGTTCTCCAGGAACAAGGTTCTACACAGAACATCACATGACCCAACAGCAAGTGCCATCAGCTGCGCAAACAAGAATTACAATCAATACAGAGAACATTCTGAAAACAGACATTCAGTAAATGTGGGGGGGGGGGGGGGCAGTACAGGTGACCCCTAGTGGTGTGAGCTGCAAAGTGAGAAATATTTTACATGTGGACATTGGAGATGGTGAAGATATGGACAATGGAGATTGTGGAGATGGTGGACGGTGGAGATAGTTGGTGGAGATGGTGGACAGTGGAGGTGGTGGACGGTGGAGAGGGTGGACGGTGGAGATGGTGAAGATATGGACAGTGGAGATTGTGGAGATAGTTGATGGTGGACGGTGGAGATGGTGGACGGTGGAGATGGTGGAGATTATGGAGATAGTTGATGGTGGACGGTGGAGATGGTGGACGGTGGAGATAGTTGATGGTGGAGAGGGTGGAGATGGTGGACGGTGGAGATGGTGGAGATTATGGAGATAGTTGATGGTGGACGGTGGAGATGGTGGACGGTGGAGATAGTTGATGGTGGAGAGGGTGGAGATGGTGGACGGTGGAGATGATGGAGATAGTTGATGGTGGACGGTGGAGATGTTATGGGTCCTGTTCTACGGGACGCCCGCATGCTTCTCTTTGTCCAGCTGTTTAAATAAGACGCCAACACACTTGTTTAGTACCCTCGGTACCGCACAGGGTTCCACCTCACAGTGGCACAGTGGCTTAGTGGTTTAGCATGTTCTCCTCTCAGAGCTAGGGATTTGGGTGGAGTTTGGGTAGAGTGTCCACGTGGGTTTCCCTTCCACAGTCCAAAAATATGGATCAAGGTCAATAGAATTCTCCAAATTGCCCCATATAGAGTGTGTGAGTGAGTGTGTGTCCAGTGATAGATTGGCGTCCTGTCCTGGGTGTATCTGCCCAGCGCCAACGTTCTCCCCTGATGGGCATGGGGAACCCCCCCCCCACGACCCTAGTAGAGGATCAGTAGAGGTTTTAACCCGCTGTGATTTCAAAGTGCTGATTAAAACCCTGAACGCAGTTCATGTTATTATTAATTAATTAATTAGTAACGAGACAGAACAGAAAAATAAACCAATGTAAACGAAATCAGGAGAACCTGAATCCGAACGCGAAGTCTAAACGTCCGATTTAAACGTACAGAGGAAAGGCGTAGCGCCGGCGCCCCCCCCCCCCCCCCCCCCACCGCGGTCACCCGTACGGCGGGGTTCGTGTGAACTCGCCTCCCTCGCCGCGGAGTTCCTCGTGACGGAGCGCGTACACCTGATTCGGCGCGGCTCCTCCCTGAACACACAGCCTGTTTGCACAGTGTCATCTGCCCCAACTGCCCCCGGGGCCGTTCGTAAACATGCGCTCGTTTCTGTGGGGGGGGAGGTTTACTCAGCCACGTTCTTCCCAAGCTGCGATTACAGAACCGCAAACAGGAACAGGAACTCTGAGACGCCGCGCCGTCCGGCCGTTCGGATTTTAATTTGTGTTGCGGCGCGTTCTCGATGTCGATCTGTTCCTTTGATCTTTTATTTGAAGTCCAGAAGAGATGGTTCATATAGAGTCTGACCTTCGACCCGGTGTCCACCACATTAAACCAAATCACAGGTTTAAAGGAGGTGGATGTTCCTGATGGAGCCTCAGAACCCTGATGTCCCCCCCCCCCCCCCCCACCGCGAGCCACGTTTTCCTAGGAGGGGTTGCCCCCGTGAGTGTGCCACCCTCCCCCCATGAGGGGCAACGCTGCAAGGTGGTGTCCCCCCAAGGCTGTGAGCGTGTGTTTCCCCCTATGAGGTGTTCCCCACAAGGCTGCGAGCTGTTGCCCCTTGAGGTTGCGAGCTGTTACCCCATGAGGTATTCCAAATCTCCAATTGGTCCTGCAGAGGAACGAACTTGAACCGCGAGTCCACAAGGTGTTGACCCCATGAGTGTGCCCCCCCCCCAAGCTATGGATTCGCTACTCTGCAAGGGCTGCAAGGTGGTGCCCCCCGCAAGGCTGTGAGTGTGTGTTTCCCCCTATGAGATGTTGCCCCCGCAAGACTGCGAGTGTGTCTCCCCCTGTGAGATGTTGCCCCACAAGGCTGTGAGCTGTTACCCCATGAGGTATTCCAAATCTCCTATTAGTCCTGCAGAGGAATGAACTTGAACTGCGAATCCACAAGGTGTTGACCCCATGAGCGTGCCGCCCCCCCCCCCCCCACCCCAAACTATGGACTCGCAAGGCTGCTGCTCTGCAAGGCTGCAATGTGTTGCCCCACAAGGCTGCGAGCTGTTACCCCTCGAGTTTGCGAGCTGTTGGCCTATGAGGTATTCCAAATCTCTTATTAGTCCTGCAGAGGACCCAACATACAGATACACACTGCACAGAGAACAGCTGACTGATCACTTATTCAGGCCTGACGTTCCTCTTCCTCATGATGATGATGATGATGATGATGATGATGATGATGCCTCGTGCACCCTCACTCTTCCTCTGCACTCGGGACGGACGTCTCGACGTTTGAGGTTGGGTTTTGAGAATGTTTATTTTTTATTTTTTTATTTGGACAGTTCTGGACCTCGCCGTCCTCCGTTCTGCTCGTCCCGTCGGAATGTGGCTCGTTTCTTGGCCACGCCCATGTGGCAGCGTTTCCCAGCATGCTAATGAGCAGGAATGCGATCCTGCCGGGATCTGCACGCTCACACTTGCTCTCTCTCATGCTCTCATTCGCAGAGCTTTTCACTTTCTCTTTCTCTCTCTCTCTCTCTCTCTCTCTCTCGCTCGTTCTCTCTCGCCCCCTCTTGCGCAACCCGAGCCGGCGCTCTGTGATGTCGGCGAGCGGCGTGGAGCTCATTTCCTCTGGTTCTGCTGATGGCTACCAGATGGCCGCAGATCCCGGGTTCTCGGCGTTCCTTGCTTCCTCTCTTTTTGTTTTGGGAATTACGGGCCCCGTTTTCGAGTCCGATCCTCGTATCTGATCCGGGGTCGCATGAACAGCGTTCAAATCATGGTCCGGAATCAGTGAACTCTGAGTGATGTTCTACAAACTGGAATTAATTTGGTGTCCAAACGCGAATAAAGCATTGAGGCAAATTTGGCGGGAAAAAAAACAAAACAAAAAAACCCAGTGAAAGCGTGACTGTGGTGCCCCGTTACGCCCCGACTCACAACGTAGTGTCCAACGGAGCGTAGACGAGCCGCGAAATGCCTTCCCAGCCCCGCTGTAATTCCTCAGGTTGATGTGAGGGGTCCTCGCGCCCGGGCCAGCGCCCCGGAGAGCCGCCTCAGGGCCGGGGAGACGTTCACTGAGCCTCGCTCGTCCTGATTGCATCACAGCGCGGCCCGGTGGCGTTCCCCTGGCGCGCCTCCAGCGCAGATTCAGATCACATGTGTCTGTTCGTTAGTTCGTTCGTTCGTTAGTGCGCCTCGTGAAACGTCAGGGAAACGAACCGGCCGTGGACCTTTCGGGTGCACGTGGGCGCAACTTCGGTATGAACCTGAGGTGTGGCTCACATTCTGTATCTGGATTCCGCCTGACGAGCAGAACTTCCCCGACGCCGGCCAGGGGCCCGTTCGGATCGGATGTCCGGCGCCGCCGGAGCTCGAGGTCAGTGTGTCGCGTCCCCGCACCGCCGGACCGGGCCGTGGTTCTGCCGGGACTTGGGTCGGTTGTTGGCGTGCGTCAGCGGGTCTGTAGGTGAGATGTCGAGTTAGACCAGTTTTAGTTTGCGTGATGCCGTCGGTCAGTAAACCGACGCTCTGTCTGACAGTACTGTGTATTTTCGGGTACCGTGTATTTTCACCGTACACCGCGCCGACCCCCGGTGGCCCCGGCGCGCCGGTCGTTTTGGGCGGTCGCACGGCCGCTCCTGGCGGCGCTCCAGTCATGTGAAGCGAAAGCCGTCAGAGCTGAGGAATGCGAACGCGGCGGCTTTGACGGAGCCATGTGACTCCGTGAGTGATGGGAAAGGGGGGCAGAGGGCAAGACGGGGTAACTCGGGGGCAGAGCCGCGGACGTGCGCGCTGTAAGAATGAGCTCTGTGTTTGGTGAGCGTTACGGATTCACGCGTCACGCTCGTTGTTTTGAAATGCCGCCGTCCGGTCGCAGGCGGACGAGTAGAGCCCAGCAGTCGGCTGGACGTAATCCGGGACCTTTGGACTGCCCTCTGACTAAACTGGGCTCATGGAGGGCAGGAGATCCATGACGCGGGGGTTATTTTGAGGCTGGGGGGGGGGGTGTCGTTAGACCGTAGAACACAGTGAACATTGAGGGTACTGCGCTTTTGATTTGAAAACTTCTTGATGGATCCAAAACAGTTTGGGAGTTTAATTTTACTTTTACACGTGGTGTTCCACAGGGGTCAGCGTTAGGGCCGTTTTTGTTTATTTGCCTAGGACGCAGCGTGAGTGTGTGTGTGTGTGTGTCCGCTCTAATGGTGCGCCAGGACATGTACCGCCGTCATGCCGTGATGCCCGTCACGGGAAGCGGGAGATGGACGGCCCGTCAGCAGAACCGGGTCGGGTTGTTCTTTTTTCGGAGCGTGTGCAGAACACCTCTTTGATCTTGAACGCGCAGCAGGAACAGGAACCACTTGAAACACAGTCTCTGTGTTCTGTGCTGGTCGTGAACTATCGTAGGAACCATCAGTATTGTTTGGAACTTTATCTGAGCTCCACAGCAGACGTGCACTGAGGAGGAGGTGGAGGAGGAGGAGGAGGAGGAGGAGGTGGAGGAGGTGGAGGAGGAGGAGGTGGAGGAGGAGGAGGGTGGAGGTGGTGGAAGAGGAGGAGGTGGTGGAGGAGGAGGAGGTGGTGGAGGAGGGGGAGGCCTCGTGTCTGCGAGTCCGAATGCTTATCTCTCCTGCATGCCAGTCCCTTTCCTGAGTGACCCCCACTTCCTGCAGCGTGGAGGGTCTGTGCCGCTCTGTTTAGCTCTGTGCTCGGTTATGCCGGTCTGTGCAGAGCTGGTCTGTGCTCGTCTATGCTGCTCTGTATATGTTTATACAGCTCTGTGCTCGTCTGTGCAGGTCTGTGCACATTTATGCAGCACTGTGTTTATCTGTGCCGGTCTGTTTAGCTCTGTGCTCGTTTATGCCGGTCTGTGCAGAGCTGGCCTGTGCTTGTCTATGCTGCCCTGTATATGTCTGTGCAGCTCGGTGTTCGTCTGTGCCGCTCTGTGCTCGTTTAATGCTGGTCTGTGCAGAGCCGGTCTGTGCTGGTCTGTGCCGCTCTGTGCTTGTTTTATGCCGGTCTGTGCAGAGCTGGTCTGTGCTCGTCTGTGCTGCTCTGTGCTTGTTTATGCTGCTCTGTATATGTCTATGCAGCTCTGTGCTGGTCTGTGCAGCTCTGTGCTCATTTATGCCGGTCTGTGCAGAGCTGGTCTGTGCTGATCTGTGCTGGTCTGTGCAGCTCTGTGCCGCTCTGTGCTCGTTTATGCCGGTCTGTGCAGAGCTGGTCTGTGCTGATCTGTGCTGGTCTGTGCAGCTCTGTGCCGCTCTGTGCTCGTTTAATGCCGGTCTGTGCAGAGCTGGTCTGTGCTCGTCTGTGCCGCTCTGTGCTTGTTTATGCTGCTCTGTATATGTCTATGCATCTCTGTGCTCGTCTGTGCCGCTCTGTGCTCGTTTAATGCCGGTCTGTGCTGATCTGTGCTGGTCTGTGCAGCTCTGTGCCGCTCTGTGCTCGTCTGTGCATCTCTGTGCTCGTTTATGCCGGTCAGTGCAGAGCTGGTCTGTGCTCGTCTGTGCATCTCTGTGCTCGTTTATGCCGGTCTGTGCAGAGCTGGCCTGTGCTCGTCTGTGCCGCTCTGTGCTCGTTTATGCCGGTCTGTGCAGAGCCTGGTCTGTGCTGGTCTGTGCTCGTCTGGTCCGGTCTGTGTCTGCGTTGGCAGTCGTGTCCTCGTCCGCCGTGCGCACTTTTCTTGGAGACGTTCCGTCTTCTTATCGGTGAAGTCGGTCAAATCGAACGCTCCTGACCGTTAGCTCGTCCATCTCGATGCCGATTGGCCGGCGACGGCGTGGAGGTGGACTCCGGTCGGGATGTGTGAGGAGGCGGAGCCTGCAGCGCGAGGGGAATGTGTGGAATGGAAGTTATGGGGCTGCGAGTATTTTGGGGGATGACCGCAGCCGGCCCTCTGATGAGGAGGAGGAGGAGGAGGAGGAGGAGCTCGGGCCTTCCTACTCTCTCTCTCTCTCTCTCTCTCTCTCTCTCTCTCTCTCTGTCTCTCGCCCGCTATTTTCAGTCCATTGTGTCTACTTCCTGTGGGTCAGGGGTTATTGGAGCGGGGTGTTGCAGTTTGGCCGGACCGAGGGAGCCGCGGTCAGGACGCCAATGAGAGCCGGCCGCCGCCGCCAGCGACCGGGACCCGCCGCGTCACACGCTACAGGTGAGCTGCAGCCGACGTCCGAGGTGTGTGCCGTCCCGCAGACTCCTCTCTCTCTGTGTGTGTGTGTGTGTGTGTGTGTGTGTGTGTGTGTGTGTGTGATGAGCTACACAGCGAGTGGATGAGGGAGGCGGGATCGTGTTAAAGCCTCTAATGGACGGCCCGGTGGGCAGCAGCCATGTCGGAGCCGGCGTCGGTCAGTGCGGTCCATGAGAGACTGCATTAGGTGGAGGGGGCAAGTGTGGAATGGGGGGGTGTAGTTGTTGTTTGTTGTACTTCAGCGCTCCATCGTCTGACGTTTCTGTTGTGATGGAGTTTCGTTCAGACACGCCGTCATCACCAAACCCATCAGAGATCAATCAACAGGAATCCCCATCAATAATCAATAATCAATAATCAATGATCAATAATGGATAATTACGGCGTGATGGCACGCTGGCTTAGTGGTTTAGCATGTTCTCCTCTCAGCGCTGGGGATTCCCGCTTCGAATCCCAATCTGGGTGGAGTTTCCATGTTCTCCCCGTGTCTGCGTGGGTTTCCTCAGGGTTCTCCGGTTTCCTCCCACAGTCCAAAAACATGGATCAAGGTCAATTGAATTCTCCAAATTGCCCCATATAGAGTGTGAGTGAGTGTGTGTCCAGTGATAGATTGGCATCCTGTCCTGGGTGTATCTGCCCAGCGCCCGAGACGTTCTCCCCTGGATGGACATGGGGAACCCCCCCCCCCCCCCCAATAGAGGGTAAAGCTGATGGAGGATTACGGCAGCTGATTTAAACGCGCTCACTCGGGTTTGATATTTGTGAACGAGCGACCTTCACATCAAACTTTACCTTTAAAGAAACACACACACACACACACACACACACACACACACTACAGTCTAAAGTTAGACCCGTCCAGCCGTCCCATCCACAAGTGTGACAATGAAGGCAAACAGGAAGTCTTCTTGTCGGCGTGCGTGTCGGGAACCGAGGATCAGGAAGATAAAAAAAAAAATAATAAAAAATGCCGACGGCGTGGAAACCGCCCGCCGCCCGTCCCTCTCACGCCCGCCAGCGCGTCCACACCCCCGTCTCACTGCGGCGGTGGGCTCGGCGTGCAGGAAGTGCAGTGCGCGTGTTCTGGGTGCCGCGTTGGGGGCCCTCACCTGGGTCGTTGGTTTTTTTTTGTTAATGTTTAAACCCGTGTCTCCGGCTCCACCGCCGGCTCGTTCTCCCGCGCCGCCTGGTTAATGTCTGACTGCGTGCAGTGTGGGGGACGTGGTGGTGCGCGCCGCCGGCGGTCGCTTGCTTTCAGAGTTTGAGGACGTCTCTATAGAACCGTTCGTTTGGACGGACGGACTTTAAACGGGTCAGGTTCAGCTTTCTGAAGCGAGCCAGCTGTTTGCTTTGGGACCTCCTCCTCCACCTCCTCCATCACCTCCTCCATCACCTCCTCAGTCACCTCCTCCTCCTCCTCCTCCATCATGTGGTGAGTGCAATCCGTAATGCGAGTTCTGCAGTAGCACGTTGAGGAGACGCACCGCCGTATGGACAGACGTATGGGGGTGTTTATCTCGTCGCTCTGTGGAAACAGTTTGGGGAAGGGCCTGTACTTTTCCAGCTCGCCCCGGGGACACGGTGTAACGTCCAGGACGACGTGCTTCAGTGAGTTCAGAGTGGAGGAGCCTGACGGAGCCGCGGCCTCCGGGAACCTCCGCCACCTCCTCGGGTTCTCCTTCAGTGGAGGGAGCCGGCGTCGGTCAGTGTGGTCCATGAGAAACTGGGTTCTCCTTCAGTGGAGGGAGCTTGGCATGTTCTCCTCTCAGCCCTGGGGATCCAGTTTCAAATCCTCTATTAGGGTCGCGGGGGGGTTCCCCATGCCCATCCAGGGGAGAACGTTTCGGGCGCTGGGCAGATACACCCAGGTCAGGACGCCAATCTATCACTGGGCACACACTCACTCACACACACACACTCTATATGGGGCAATTTGGAGAACTCAATCCATGACTTGATCCATGTTTTTGGACTGTGGGAGGAAACCGGAGAACCCAGAGGAAACCCACACGGACACGGGGAGAACATGGAAACTCCACCCAGCGCTGAGAGGAGAACATGCTAAACCACTAAGCCACCATGCCCCGCCCACGTTTAATAATATGGAATAAATTTTATTTGTTGGTTTAGTAATTGTTCTGCGTATTGTTCAGCGTGACGCGGCGCTTCTGCTCCAGGTTCCGATCTGAAACAGCTGTGAACCTGCGTTACTGTTGGACTCCACGTCGGCGCCCCCCGCAGTCCGGTCCGGTCCGAGCGGCCGACCCGCTGAAGGCTCGCGTTAGTTGAATGAATGCCGGGATTGATGCTCACTGTTCTTCCTGGAACGTTCCACACAGCTGCTCGAGCCGCTCCCGGGATCCAGATCAAGGCCTTTTTTTAAAACCGAGCCTATCCCATCCCTCACCATGACCTGACCTTTTGTGCCGTGCTTCTCTGGTTTTATTTGCTTTCTCATGGTTCGCGCCGTGGGGGGGGACGTGAAGGCGTGGAACAGCTGCGGTTCTCCTCGGGGTCGGGACGGTGTTTGGTTGGGTCAGAATTGGAAGTCTTTTCGTGAGATTGATAACATTTCGGGTTATTTTCTTAAAGGCGCAGCGCGACCCCGGCGTTCTCCGAACATCAGAGCGGGGAACCGTTTTAATCTGTATTTATAATTTATCTGAACCTAAAGCTGTTAAACCTGTGAGCCGAGCAGAACCGTGGTTCTAGAACATCTTCAGCTCTTCTGTGAAGGCCGTCCTCGAGGTTCTGGAGTGTTGATGGGAATTCTGGACCGTTCGTGGTGAGGTTTCACACCGATGTTGGGCGAGAAGGCCTGGCTCTCAGTCTGCGTTCTAATTCGTACCAAAGACGTTCTATGGGGTTCAGGTCAGGACTCTGTCCTCGTGTCCTTATGGACCTCGCTTTGTGTTCTGGTGCAGCGTCATGTCGAAGAGGACGGGACAGGCTCCAAACGGTTCCCCCGACATTGGGAGCATGGAACTGTCCAAAATGTCTCAGTGTGCTGAGTGCCTTTCAGTGGAACTTAAGGGGAACCACGCCCAGTTCCTGAAAAAGAACCCCCCACCATACCCCCCCCCCCGGAGCACGCAGGAACCTTCGTTCTCGCTCAGCAATCTGCGCTTCGTAACCGCGGACGTGTCCGGATATCGGATTCCTTTGATCAGCACTTTCACTTCTGTGACTCCGTGAGCCGCGAGCTGCACCCTAATGTACTGAGCATCATCCACCACCCTAATGACACCTGCACCACCACCATGTGGGTGTTCCTGCAATAATGAGCATCATCCACCACCCTAATGACACCTGCACCACCACCATGTGAGTGTCCCTGCAGTACTGAGCATCATCCACCACCCTAACGACACCTGCACCACCACCATGTGGGTGTCCCTGCAGTACTGAGCATCATCCACCACCCTAACGACACCTGCACCACCACCATGTGACCGTCACTGCAGTACTGAGCATCATCCACCACCCTAATGACACCTGCACCACCACCATGTGGGTGTCCCTGCAGTACTGAGCATCATCCACCACCCTAATGACACCTGCACCACCACCATGTGAGTGTCCCTGCAGTACTGAGCATCATCCACCACCCTAATGACACCTGCACCACCACCATGTGGGTGTCCCTGCAGTACTGAGCATCATCCACCACCCTAACGACACCTGCACCACCACCATGTGAGCGTCACTGCAGTACTGAGCATCATCCACCACCCTAATGACACCTGCACCACCACCATGTGGGTGTCCCTGCATTACTGAGCATCATCCACCACCCTAACGACACCTGCACCACCACCATGTGAGTGTCCCTGCAGTACTGAGCATCATCCACCACCCTAACGACACCTGCACCACCACCATGTGGGTGTCCCTGCAGTACTGAGTATCCTAACTCCCAGTATCCTAAGCCCCTTAAAAAAGCCAGCACAGGGCCCACAGCGCCCCCTGGAGCAATGGAGGTTAGAGGTCTTGCTTGAGAGCCCACATTGCTAACTTCAGTCCACCTGGGATTCGAACCCCCAACCTTCAGATTGACCACGCCCCTGCGAGTGACCACGCCCCTGCAATTACGGGTTTTATTGGGACGTGATCATAATAATTAATATCCATCAACATACATCATAAAGTTAAATAACGCCCCCCCCCCCGCTTATCACAGCCTTCAGCATATAATCCCCCCCCCCCCCCCGCCCGACCCTCCCCCCCCCCCCCCCCCCCACCAAGTACTAGTGGAAGAACAATGATGCTCTTAAAGGAATGTCTGTGCGGCGCGTCACAGTCCTCGGCCGCTGTGGTCGGGCATGGCGATGCGAGCATGGCGATAGGGGAACAGATGGGTGGAGGGGAGGGACGGAGGGGGGGGGGGGGTCACAAAAGATCCTCTGTGTCTCCTCGATAGCCGAAATAAGTCTCTCTTTGTTTTCTTTTAAAAGTTAGAAATGAAGAGACGGTTAAAAACTGTTTTTCGCGTCCGCTCTCGCAAAAAAAAAACCCCGAGGACAGTGGTGCGACCCCGGGGCGCGAGCCGAATCGGTCGGCCAAAGGTCACGGTGACGTCCTCCCCCCCCCCCCCCCCTCCCGAAAAAATGACATCACTGTGTTCAGACTTTGAAACTTATTATTTTTTGTTCTCCTCTGATGGGGTGTGTAGTTCCACAGTTCTATTCCATTCTGTTGTCCCTCTGTGTCTCCAGGTCCTCATTGGTATGTCCTCTGATGATGTCATTAAGGTGGTGGATGATGCTCAGGTGCTCGTCGGTTTATTGTTTGATTTAAAGCAGCCTGATTGAATGCAGACGGTCTCTGTTTTAGGGATTTGGTTGCGTTGCTTTCGTTTCGTCAGGAGAGGCCGAATCGGGAACGCAGGACGGGCGCGTTGTGACCGCCGCAATGTGACCGCCGCGGCGTGCGAATGGAGAAGTTGGACGGGTTTGTCTTTCGCAGCGTACGGAGCGCAGATGCAGAAGTGAAAGCGTTGAGAAATACGACGGTTAGCCGCAGTCTCGGAGGGGACAGGAGCGCTCAGGACTCCAACCAACCAGAGGACGTGGGGGACGGGGGACGGGAGACGGGGGGACGGTTAACCTTTTTGGTGTCTGTTTGGTTTGAAGTCTTTCGCGGTGCTCTGTGATGCTTTGTACACCAGGGGGCGGGCTATTACTGACTCAGATCTGTTCCTCCTAACAAAACCTGCACCACCACCACGGAGCATCATCCACCACCCCAATAACACCTGCTCCGTCGGTCTGCATCACCGGAGAACATACCAAAGATCTGTTCCTCCTAACAAAACCTGCACCACCACCACGGAGCATCATCCACCACCCCAATAACACCTGCTCCGTCGGTCTGCATCACCGGAGAACATACCAAAGCTGACTACAAGTGTATGTAGAGCAACAGCTACAACTTCAGACCCCCATCTCGTGTGGTCGGTGGAGCTGGTGACGGTTCCCGGTGCGGTTCTAAAGGCCTCGCAGTTCTTTGTAAGAGTTCCTGTTTGGTGGAACGAGGAGGACGAGCATGCGAGTGGCAGATGTGACCCAGCCCTGGATTTAGTCCTGACATGTCGTACGCAGCACACATTTGGCTCACAAAAGGCATCTGGACACACCCTCTAATGCTGCTGTGAGTGCTTGTGCGAGTGAGCGTGCGAGAGAGAGAGAGAGAGAGAGCTCTAATGACCGAGTCACATGACTAACGTCATTTTCTTCGCAATTTAATTTCTGAAATCTGATGCCGTTTTTTTTTTTTTTTTTTTTTTTTCCGCGTCCGTGTGAGAGTGTGTCCGTCAGCGTTCTCGCGTCAGACTAAAGCTCTGTGAGAATGCCCTCGCGTGCCCGTACGACGTCCCAAAAAACCCCGAGGGTCTCCCCGGGTGTGAGGAGGTGCGAGTGCGGGGGTTAACTCATCTCTTAATGTGAGACTGTACGGAGAGCAGGTGCAGGGAGCCGGGATCGATGCAGCTCCGAGTGAGTGGATGAGGTCATGAGTGTGTGTGTGTGTGTGTGTGTGTGTGTGTGTTTGTTGCACGTGTGTGTGTGTGTCCATGTCCCGACAGAATAACCCTCATTCGTAGTCTAATGCTGCACCATGCACCGCGCTCTCGGCTCCGAATGATGCATTATGATGTCATAACCTTCTGTGTTTCCATAGAAACCACCTTCATGTTCATTTATATGTTTATTAACCGTTTCTCTGTAGAGCTGGCACCTCCCGTTATCCGTATTTAAAATAAGTTCATGGCTGCATTTTTTTCATTCATTCATTCATTCATTATCTTCCACTTTATCCTCTATTAGGGTCGCGGGGGGGTTCCCCATGCCCATCCAGGGGAGAACGTTTCGGGCGCTGGGCAGATACACCCAGGACAGGACATCAATCCATTGCTGGGCACACACTCACTCACACACACACACTCTATATGGGGCAATTTGGAGAACTCCATTGACCTGATCCATGTTTTTGGACTGTGGGAGGAAACCGGAGAACCCAGAGGAAACCCACGCGGACACGGGGAGGACATGGAAACTCCACCCAGATGGGGATTCGAACCGGGAATCCCTAGCGCTGAGAGGAGAACGTGTTAAACACCGTGCCACCGTGCCGCCCTAATATAAATTTTTTTATTTTTATTATTTATTTATTAATATTTATTAAATTTAATTAACACCGGAAACATTTGTCCAGTTGTCAGAAACACAAATAAACATCATAAAAACTCTCACATGATCAGAAACGTGAAAAACACACAGATATCTGCGGCTCACTGCGGATTAAATGTGTTTTAAAGTCGTTTGCACTCTAATTAAACAGGACTTCTGGAAACTTCCACATTCCGGTTTCTCTAACCACCGAATGCTGCCATCTAGTGGCCAAATTACGGAATGCAGTTTATAAAGAGCGACGGGGAAATGATGTATTGTACTTCACGCACTGATACGAATGTGATGCGCTCAGAGGGGTGTGTTACTGTTGATGATGTCACGGCTGGACGATCGGATTTAATCCCTTTGGGATCCAAAGTATGAATTTATTTATTCATCTTATAAAAATTACAAAGAAAGTCTGTTTATTAATGTATTTATTGGATATTGTTTCTGTTCCGTTCTCCGGTTTGTCGTCAGGACTCATGACGGCATCTGATTTCGTAGTTTTGTGAAAAGTTTTAATATTAAATTCTATCCATCCGTTATCTTCCGCTTTATCCTATATTAGGGTTGCGGGGGGGGGTTCCCCATGCCCATCCAGTGGAGAACGTTTCGGGCGCTGGGCAGATACACCCAGGACAGGACGCCAATCCATCACTGGGCACACACTCACTCACACAGACACACTCTATATGGGGCAATTTGGAGAACTCAATTGACTTGATCCATGTTTTTGGACTGTGGGAGGAAACCGGAGAACCCGGAGGAAACCCACGAGGACACAGGGAGGACATGCAAACTCCACCCAGATTGGTATTCGAACCGGGAATCCCTAGCGCTGAGAGGAGAACATGCTAAACCACTTAAGCCACCGTGCCGCCCTAATATTAAATTATTTTTTTTTAATATTTAAATTTGCAGCGCTGGATGCTTTTAAGACTTGACGTTACATGGAGAAGGTAGATAATGTTCTCGGCTTTGTGCTGTGTGTGTGTGTGTGTGTGTGTGTGTGTGTGTGTGTGTGTGTGTGTGTGTGTGGTTGAGATGGCTGTTAGGGAGGATGTTCAGCAGAAGCCCACGCAGCTCAGTACAAACTGAACTCTCTTATCAGAGCCTCAGAGGGCCGGGGCCGAGGCCCTCGGTTGTGCCGCTGATAAAAGACGTTCCACAAACACGTTCCGCAGCCGGAGAACCCCACAACGTGTAGCTCTGCTGATGGAGAAGTTCATCCGTACGATCGGCTTATTCCTTTGGTTATAATTCCTCATCCTTTACGTATTCGAACCCTGGGCCGGGGGGTCCGGCGGCGGGATGATTCAGTCGGGATGGCATTCCCCCGACGTTCCGGCCCTCAATGGCATCTCTGTTCCGTCGGCCTCCGTGACACCAAAGCTCTCGGCTTCCGCTGTGTGTCACACGGACGTCTCTGTGCTCGCCGAGTCCGGACAGCTGTTGGCGTTGCGTTTGGGAGGGCCTCTTCAGCGCCGTCCCACCCCGTCCCCGCTCCCGTCCCCACTCCCGTCCCCACACTCCCGTCCCCACTCCCACTCCCCGCACACTCCACTGTGCACTTCAGCTGCACGTCTCCCGCACCGTCAACTGGAATGGAGCGTCCAGCGGTGGAGCCGGGTTCTCGGAGCTCCTCGTCGGACGACAGGTTTTTGATTTACGTTTATTGTTCTACGCCGTTAAACGTTGGTCTTGCGGTCCTGACCCCTCAGCGAGGGCCGCGGTCCCTGTGTGGGCGACACGTCCACTCGCGCCGCTCGGCTCCGTCCCGTTCTCTCCGGACGCGTTCTGCGAGCTCGGGGGGCGGATCGGATTGGCGGGCAGCGACAGGTGGCTGAGCGTTCCCCTCGGTGTGCTGACGCGGGGTTTGGGAACGCAGGAGCGCCGCGTTCGTCTGGCCATGAGGAGGACGTGGGTTAAAAAGGTCCGCAGCCGTCCACAGGCGTGAGGACGGGGACCAAACACTTCTGCTTTAGAACTTTAAAGAGAAGAATCTCTGAGGAAGGCTGGCGAAACACTCTGTGTGTGTGTGTGTGTGTGTGTGTGTGTGTGTGTGAGTGTGAGGGAGAGAGCGAGAGTAAAAACGAAACTTAAATACTAACCTAACAATGAGCAGCTACAGCAGTGACATGCTGCTTCATCACCAAATCTGTTATAATAAACCATGATCAGGTAATGAATTATTAATGAGCATAATGTTTATTAAAATATGACTGATGCATTTACACCCTTGGCTGTGTATCGATCATATCCGAATACAGTGTGTGTGTGTGTGTGTGTGTGTGTGTGTGTGTGTGTGTGTGTGTGTGTGTGTGTGTGTGTGTGTGTGTTTATTCAGAACCTTTGTGTTGGGGTCAGTGGAGGTAGAGCTTCGAGGGGCCAACGTTGGCTCCGCATCAAAGAGAGCTGCGTGTGTGTGTGTGTCTGTGTGTGTGTGTGTGTGTGTGTGTGGGGGGGGTGTTGTTATTCGGTTCTAAAAGCAGAGGGCAAAATAATAAACACCCCGCAAACCAAACGACCTTCCTGAGACCCAACGGATTTTAAAAGGAACCCGTGAGGTCCCGCTTCTCTTCAGGACGTTATCTTAGATTACAGAGAAGTATTGCACAGTGTTACTAATATACACACACACACACACACACACACACACTCACACACTCACACACACTCTCTCACACACACACACACTCACACACTCTCTCTCTCACACACACACACACACACACACACTCACACACTCACACACACTCTCACAC
>JAFMOC010000250.1:212500-416042 GCA_019802505.1 Corydoras sp. C115
GGGGGGGGGGCAGGGGGGGTGAAGCCAGAGAGGGAGGGAGGGGCCGAGCGAAGGACGCCGAGTGGGAGGATCGAGTGGGAGAGTGCGATCCTCCGAAACTCAGCCAGCCTTGAGCAGCTTGCATTTACTGGATAAAGCTCCAGCCTGAGAGCTGAAAGTGTGTGTGTGTGTGTGTGTGTGTGTGTGTGTGTGTGTGTGTGTGTGAGATGCATCACACATCGAACCATGAGCGCCGTCTGCAGACCTTGAGCGAGAGAGAAACCAGGACTTATCTCATTCAGAGGAGAATGCCCCATTATCGTCGTGTTATTTACTTGGGGCCCGAAATTCCTTGGTATGGAGTTGTTTTGATTTGCTAAACTCGACCTTGACGAGAGACGCCGTGCGGCCGAGCGTTTCACAGGTACATAAAGACACCTCCCACCTCCTCCCAACTCCTCCAGATCTGCTCTCAGAACCATGAATCACCTCGCACAGACAGCAGAGCTGCTCAGAACCCTGTAAACTACCACCAAGACTCCGCAGAACACTGCACTGATTTACACCCACACGTCCCTCAGGACCCGTCTCACGGCTCGGACTTTCTGTCTTTAGTTTTTTTTTTTTTTTTTTTTTGGTTTGTTTAAAGTTTTCTCACATGGTTTCATGTTCGTAATTATCTTAGGGCAGCGGTTCTTAACATGTGCTACGCCAGATAATGCTATGTAATTACAATACATTATATTTCCTGATATATTTTATAAACTGCGACTTACAAGGTGAGCACAGGGTTCATCACAGCGCCCCCTGGAGTAATGAGAGTTAAGGGGCTTGTTCAAGGACCCACACTGGTAACTTCAGTGGACCTGGGATTTGAACCCCCAACCTTCAGATTGACAGACGGTTGTTAGAGAAACCGGAAACATGATCAGTGTTCGCTTTAAAAACCGGACTAGATTACGTCACAAAGTCCAGATTATTAACGATTCTATTTTTAATAAACTCATTAATAAATCAAAGCTTGTTTTTTATTCTATGTATATGTTTGTAAGAGTTTTATAGAAACAATACGACACTCGAGGTTGTGTATTCATTCATCCATTCATTCATTATCACAGGGCACCAATCTATCACACACACTATATAGGGGCAATTTAGAGCATTCAATTTTCCTTGAATCCATGTTTTTGGACTGTGAGAGGAAATCCGGAGAATCCGGAGGACACCCACACTGACACGGGGAGAACATGCAAACTCCTGGATCAAACCCGGATCCACAGGGCTGAGAGGAGAACATGCCAACCACTAAGCTACCGTGTGGTCGAGGTTGTGTATTATTGTGAATAAATCACGTAAAGGGATGTAACTGTGCTCCACTACACCACACCCCCAACAATACCTCATTATAGTGATTTATTCGGACTGAGGCCACGCCCTCTCGTACCGACGCTCACACCTGAGTGATGTTTGTCGTATGTTGTTCTGAGGTTTGGTTTGATGATAATGGGTTCTACTCGCTCTGAAAAGTTTAAGAACCCCTGTTTTCGATCATACACACGCGTTTTTCAGTCAGCCAATCACAGCGTGCCGTCGGCGCACCTTTTCACGACATAATGTTCGCTGTTCTGTCTGTGTGCACCCTGTGACAGCGTCCCAGCATGCAGCGGGAGGGCTGGACTTGGCACCTCGTTCCGAGATGACGGGGTCCTCGATGCTGCCCCGCGTGCCCCCGCCGTATCAGCCGGTCAGCGTCGGGCACCTGGACTCGTCCTCCAGTCTGGACGACACGCAGGACTACCTGCTCCTGCAGCACTGCGAGAGCAAGAAACCGGAGCCGGGCAGGTAGGGCGACCCCGCCGCTCAGCGCTCAGGGTGCGTACGAAGTGCGTACGAAGTGCGTACGAAGGATCCGCGGGGCCCCGGGTCCATGCCGTGTTTTCACGATGATGCAGTCTTGTGCTTCTCTCTTAAAGGGTGGTGGAGCAGGAGTACCTCCTCTTGGAGGAGTGTGAGAGCAAGAGTGCTGCTCCCCCTGATAGTTTGTGAGTTAGTGAGCATTGGTGTGTGTGTGTGTGTGTGTGTGTGTGTGTGTGTGTGTGTGTGTGAGATGGACGATTTAATTTAATAAGGCATCTAATTAATGAATGAACCCACCTGAGCACGCTGCATCACGAGCGTTTGTACTAACGACGTGGTGAACGTTAAAACGATGACGTTTTAACCTAAACGACGTCCAAACACTTAACTATTCATTCATTCACTCGTTATCTAACGACTCATCCTCCTCCAGGGACACACACTACGGTATATGGGGCAATTGGATCATCCAATTTACCTTAAATCCATGGTTTTGGTTGGGGGTGGAACATGGGGAGACGTGCAAACCACCCAGGTTGGGATTAGAACCTGGATTTCCAGCATTCTACACAGGAGAACATGCCAACCACTAAGCCACCGTGCCACGCCCACTTAACTCCATCCATCCATTATCTCCCGCTTTATCCTCTATTAGGGTCGCGGATGGGGGGTTCCCCCATGCCCATCAGGGGAGAACGTTTCAGGCGCTGGGCAGATACAGCCAGGACAGGGGGGCAATCTATCACTGGGCACACACACACACTATATATGGGGCAATTTGGAGAATTCAATTGACCTAGAATCCTTGTTTTTGGACTGTGGGAGGAAACCGGAGAACCCGGAGGAAACCCACACGGACACGGGGAGGACATGGAAACTCCACCCAGATTGGGATTCGAACCGGGAATCCCTAGCGCTGAGAGGAGAACATGCTAAACCATTTAGCCACCGTGCCACGCTTACTTAATTAATTATATATTAACATGTTGGGGTTTGTTATGTCATTGTGTGATCAGTTTTTTGGTGTTCCTTCGTTCGGCCTGCGGGGTCCTCCAGGTCCTGCGTTTTTGCCGATGGTGTAACGTTTCCCCAACGTGTTGCAATCTGGCGTTACTAAATGAATCGCTGCAGGCCGCACATCGCGTCTGCAGACTTTCCCGTGTGTCGCAACGCCTGCGTTTGTGTGATTTACTGCATGTTAATGAAGCTCGCAGCCGGAGCTTTAACGAAGCGTTGGTGTTCCTCACGAGGTTTTTTAAAGGTGTATTTGCACGATGACGACGCTTTAAACCACAGAATCACAGAAACTGCGAGGCCGGGGTTTCGAATCCTGGTTTAAAAATAAATCAAGGATCAAGAAACTTTTATTATCACTTATATCACATGTGGTACATGAGACAAGAACGAAATGATGGGTCACGGACCCTCCGATTACCCCGTTCTTTAAAAACTTAAATTTAAATTTTAAAGAAGAAAATGAGAAAAAAAAGTATATAGATATGTGAAATATAATAGAATATACAACTATGAATATATATATAGAATTTTCACATTTAGAACATAATATACATCCATCATCTTTCGCTTTATCTTATATTAGGGTAACGGGGGGGGTTCCCCACACCCATGCCCATCCAGGGGAGAACGTTTCGGGCGCTGGGCAGATGCACCCAGGACAGGGTGCCAATCCATCACTGGACACACACTCACTCACACACACAATTTGGAGAACTTAATTGACCTTGATCCATGTTTTTGGACTGTGGGAGGAAACCGGAGAACCCGGAGGAAACCCATGGGAGAACATGCAAACTCCACCCAGATGGGGATTCGAACTGGGAATCCCCAGGGCTGAGAGGAGAACATGCTAAACGACTAAGCCACCATGCCCAACTATAAATATTCATTCCATTATCTTCTGCTTTATCCTCTATTAGGGTCACGGGGGGGGTTCCCCATGCCCATCCAGGGGAGAACGTTTCGGGCGCTGGGCAGATAGACCCAGGACAGGGCGCCAATCCATCAATGGACACACACACTCACACAGACACTCTATATGGGGCAATTTGGAGAATTCAATTGACTTGATCCATGTTTTTGGACTGTGGGAGGAAACCGGAGAACCCGGAGGAAACCCATGCAGACACGGGGAGAACATGGAAACTCCACCCAGATGGGGATTCGAACTGGGAATCCCCAGGGCTGAGAGGAGAACCACTAAGAAACCACTAAGCCACCGTGCCCAACTATAAATATTCATTCCATTATCTTCCACTTTATCCTCTATTAGGGTCGCGGGGGGGTTCCCCATGCCCATCCAGGGGAGAACGTTTCGGGCGCTGGGCAGATACACCCAGGACAGGGCGCCAATCCATCAATGGACACACACACTCACACAGACACTCTATATGGGGCAATTTGGAGAATTCAATTGACTTGATCCATGTTTTTGGACTGTGGGAGGAAACCGGAGAACCCGGAGGAAACCCATGCGGACATGGGGAGAACATGGAAACTCCACCCAGATGGGGATTCGAACTGGGAATCCCCAGGGCTGAGAGGAGAACCACTAAGCCACTGTGCCCAACTATAAATATTCATTCCATTATCTTCCACTTTATCCTCTATTAGGGTCGCGGGGGGGGTTCCCCATGCCCATCCAGGGGAGAACGTTTCGGGCGCTGGGCAGATACACCCAGGACAGGACGCCAATCTATCTCTGGACACACACACTCACACAGACACACTCTATATGGGGCAATTTGGAGAATTCAATTGACTTGATCCATGTTTTTGGACTGTGGGAGGAAACCGGAGAACCCGGAAGAAACCCATGCGGACATGGGGAGAAGATGCAAACTCCACCCAGATGGGGATTCGAACCAGGAATCCCCAGCGCTGAGAGGAGAACATGCCAAACCACTAAACCACCGTGCCCAACTATAAATCTAATATATAAAAATATGTATATACAGTATATAAAATAAATAGTATTATATATACACACTGTTTATAAAGTATATAAATTGCCCCCTGCTTGATCTTCCTCAGACTTGAAAGCTCCAAGTCGACCTCCTCGGAGCCGGACTGCAACGACAACCTCCCCCCCCACCGCACGCCCAACTCCTCGTCCTCGAAACCCGCCTCGGTCAACGGCTTCTTCCCGTCCCACCACGCCCCGCTGTACGACTCGCCGCCGCCGCGCGGGGCGAGCGTGTCGGCCGAGGCGCAGGCCCTGTACCAGCTGCCGCGCAGCCGCTCGCAGGACACCGTGCTGCTGCCCAAGAGTTCCTCCCTGACCTCGGCGCTGGACTGCGACCCGGCCGACCTGTACGTCTTCAACACGCCGGCGCGCCAGCCCTCGTTCGAGGCGCAGATCCGGAACATGTCCGTCAGCTACGACATCCCCCCCACCCCCGGCAGCAACTGCACCTACCAGGTGCCCCGCACCGCCGGGGGGGCGGACGCCTCGCACGCCGACGTGGTGCCGCCGCCCCGCCCCCCCAAGCCCTCGCCGACGCCGGCTGCCGACCGCTCGCCCACCGACACTTACGTGGTTCCCAAGTCCGTCCCGGAGGCCGACGCCAACTACTGCGTGCCCTCAGGACCCGGGTCGAGCAAGACCTTACGGAGCAACACCATCGGTACCGCAGACTCCTCACGCCTGCGCAAAGGTGACCACACCCCGCTCAGCTGACCCCAACACACAGCGCAGATTATGACCGTAGCCAAATTTAATCACGCTCTGGGTTTGTAGTCGGGTATCTGAGGGCCTTCCCTAAATTGTTCCCTGAAAAATCACTCACACACACACAAACACACTCTATATGGGGCAATTTGGGGCATTCAATTCACCTTGAAGCCATGTTTTCCGACTGTGGGAGGAAACCGGAGAACCCGTAGGAAACCCATGGGAACATGGAAACTCCACTAAGGTTGGGATTCGAACCTGGATCCCCCACGGTGAGAGGAGAACATGCTAAACCACTTAGATAATAATATTGAAATCCATCCATTATCTTCTTTATCCTCTATTAGGGTTGTGGGGGGGGGGTATGGGGGTTGCCCATGCCCATCCAGGGGAGAACGTTTCGGGCGCTGGGCACATACACCCAGGACAGGGGGGCAATTTATCGCTGGACACACACTCACTCACACAGACTTACACACTCTATATGGGGCAATTTGGAGAATTTAATTCACCTTGATGCATGTTTTTGGACTGTGGGAGGAAACCCATGCGGACACGGGGAGGACATGGAAACTCCATCCAGATTGGGATTCGAACCGTGTTCATATTACGGGCCCACACACACACACACACACACACACACACACACTCTCTGTTTTGTATTTCTATACATTGTTTATGAAATGATTAATTAATTTATTCATGAGGTCCCGTCTTCACGGATCTGATTGGTTTTCATTTGTTTTGTTTTTTTTGCAGATTACGGATCTCAGGACTGTTACGACATCCCGAGGTCGTTTCCCTCGGACAGAAAGTGTTCGTTTGAGTTTAACGAACCCTTCAACAATTACTTAGTAAGTGGATTTTATTTAAATTCGTTTATTTTATTTAGATTTATTTATTTAATATTTTATATTTTGGAGTGCCTGAACATCCGGCGGGTGACTCTGAGCCTGTTGGCAGCGCAGAACCTGCGCCGGTGTAAATGACGTTCCGTTAAATCTAGAACCCGTGTCTCTCAGAAAAACAAAGGCATGCTCCCCGTCGGGAACCCCGAGGAGATGAGCGAGAACTACGTCCCCATGAGGGTCAACTCCCCGTCGCACCACCGCTCGGGCAGCCTGTCCGAACCCATCCAGGAGCCCAACTACGTCCCCATGACCCCGGGCACCGTCGAGTTCCCCTCTCTGGGAAAGCAGGTGCCCCCTCCCGCCCACATGGGGTTCCGCTCCAGCCCCAAAACGCCGCCCCGCAGACCCATGCCCATCAGCGACTGCCAGCCCCCGCCGGTCGACCGGAACCTGAAACCGGACCGCAAAGGTGAGTGAGTGTGTGTGTGTGTGTGGACTGCGCTGGTGTGAGTGTATGTTTGTGGACTGCGCTGGTGTGTGTGTGTGTGTGTGTTTGTGGACTGTGCTGATGTGTGTGTGTGTGTGTGGACTGTGCTAGTGTGTGTGTGTGTGTGTGTGTGTGTGTGTATGGATGGACTGTGCTAGTTTGTGTGTGTGTGTGTGTGTGTGTGTGTGTGTGTGTGTGTGCTTATGGACTGTGCTGGTGTGTTTGTGGGCTCTGTGTGGACTGTGTGTGTGTGTGTGTTTGTAGACTGTGCTTGTGTGTGTGTGTGTGTGTGTGCTTATGGACTGTGCTGGTGTGTTTGGGGGCTCTGTGTGGACGGTGTTGGTGTGTGTGTTTGTAGACTGTGCTGTGTGTGTGTGTGTGTGTGTGTGTGTGTGTGGACTGCGCTGATGTGAGTGTATGTTTGTGGACTGCGCTGGGTGTGTGTGTGTGTTTGTGGACTGTGCTGATGTGTGTGTGTGGACTGTGCTAGTGTGTGTGTGTGTGTGTGTGTATGGATGGATGGACTGTGCTAGTTTGTGTGTGTGTGTGTGTGTGTGTGTGTGTGTGTGTGCTTATGGACTGTGCTGGTGTGTTTGTGGGCTCTGTGTGGACTGTGTGTGTGTGTGTGTGTTTGTAGACTGTGCTTGTGTGTGTGTGTGTGTGTGTGTGTGTGTGTGTGTGTGTGTGTGCTTATGGACTGTGCTGGTGTGTTTGTGGGCTCTGTGTGGTCTGTGTTGGTGTGTGTGTTTTTAGACTGTGCTTGTGTGTGTGTGTGTGTGTGTGTGTGTGTGTGTGTGTGATCAGTGCTTATAGAAACCATTCTGCCTTCAGCTTCATTTCTTTCAAACTGCTTCACTAACTGCGTTTCCATGACGACGCGTCCTGGCCCATGCTTATACACACACACACACACACACACACACACACACACACACACACACACGTCTTCCCGATGACGGACACATGTCCATTCTGTGGTTCTTCCACATTCTCTGTTGGTCCCCTTCACTCCGTTCTTTACGGATCAGGACCCCACAGGGCAGGGGTCATCAGGGTGGGGGTGCAGGTGCATCCTGTATCACTGATGGAGGACTCGAGGATGATGAAGATGAAGATGATGATGATGATGGTGTCTCTGACGCAGTGATGCATTTTAATTTAATAAAGTTACCTGCCGTCGAGCGACCACCTTAAAGCGGTGCCGCTCCGTCGCTCCCATCAGAAGCCCACAGAGGTGCCCTGATCAGTGAAAGGGCCCATTGTTCCGGGGCCCGGCTCCCTGCGTATGAAGCGGGCTGACGGTGCTGGGAGCCCAGAGCAGTCCCCTCCGTCCCCATTGTCTCACTCTCAAAAGCTCTTTTGAAGGTCGCGCACAATGGACGTTCTGAACGCCGAACACCGAACCTTGCGGCACTCCACGCCGCGCAAACACACGAGGCCTCGCACTATAATCATGGGCCAGACGCCGCCGCCGCATTCGCACTGCACACCTCGCCTCTCGCTTTGGCACTCTGGGTTCTAATTGGCCGCTCTCTCTCCTGACCTGCGGACGCCCGCTCTGCTGCACACGTTCTACGCATTCGTTCGTATAGAACCTGCCCTGGCACGCGCAAAAGACGCGGCCTAACATCGGGCGCTTCCGAGGCTTTCCCTTCTGTCTGTGTCTTTCAGGGCTTTCTCTGTATTATAGCGCCCCCTCATGAGTGTCACGCAAAATAAGCCTGTTCATATATATCAATTTAATTTAATTAGATACAAGTATTTCATGGGTAATAAAATTACTTTGGGTCCTGGGTTCGAGTCCCCCCCTCCCCTTCTCCGCTGCAGCGCCCCCTAGCAGGTTTAGTTGAATCTAAAGCTGAGTCTGTTAGTTTCTGGATTCAGAACTTTTTTTTTTTTTTTTTACATAATGTGTTATAAGCCCCACTGATGAATAGCAAATGGACACAAGGGGGAGCTCTAAGCTCTCGTTTTTTGAGTATCGTATCGACCCACCTCTACGCACGCCGCCGTGTCGGTTCTGTTCTGTGTGTT
Organism: Corydoras sp. C115; assembly: GCA_019802505.1. Classification (NCBI taxonomy): domain Eukaryota; kingdom Metazoa; phylum Chordata; class Actinopteri; order Siluriformes; family Callichthyidae; genus Corydoras; species Corydoras sp. C115. The sequence goes on from JAFMOC010000250.1 coordinate 221,400, forward strand.
TAACCCTTTCCTCGCCGCGCCGTAGCTGCTGGTCTGTGTAGTCTGTTGTCTCTCGTCTGTGTTGATTTGAATCTTGATTCTGAATCGTCAGCGTGTGTCGAATCGGACCGTCCGTGTGAATCACTGCGTCTGTGTTTTTTTTTTTTCGTCGACGGGCCGCCAGTGTGCACCACAGGTTGAACTCTGTGCATGTCCCGCCGTGCCCCTCACTCCAGGGGGCGCCCTGCCTGTTGCATGACTTTAGTGCATGAGAAGCGCTGGTCCCTGCAGCAGTGTCACGCCCGTGTGCACAGGGTCAGGGCGGTGGATGTGAGCGGAGGCGTCGGTGGACGTGGCTGTGCTGTGCTGTGCTGTGCTGTGCTGCATGAGGGTTTGAGAAGCTGTTTGATTTGCAGAGAGACGTGTAATGAAAACTACAAACTTTGTTTCGCCGATCAGGTCAGAGTCCTAAAATAATCCGAGCTAATCGCAGTGTCGGTCTCGAGCGAACCGACTCTCAAACCGTAGGCGAGTTCTCCAGACGCCGTAAGGGTAGGTACCTGCACAAAGCGCCTCTGTTCACACTCACTGCTCACTCTCATCTGCCTCTCATCTGAACCTCTCTCACCATCTACAGCAGCCATTCGCAAACGTGAGAATGCTGGGAATGTGTTGGTTTTAAGGTTTACGCTGTAGGTTCACAGCAGGTGCTGCTGACAGACTGTAAAAAATTAATACGGTGCGAGAGGGCGTGGTCTTATTCTGAATAAAGCCCATAAAGAGGTGTTATGAGTCCCGACGTGGACGTAGTGGAGAACAGCGCCACCTCTTTACGTGATTTATTCACAATAACACACAACCTCCAGAGTCTGACTGCTTTAATAAAACACTTACAAACTCACTGTAATAAAAAACAAGCTTTGATTTTTTGAAATGTGTTTATTTAAAGCAAAATCTTTAATAATCTGATCCTCCGTGACGTAATCTAGTCCGGTTTTTAAAGCTGAGTAACAGGATTCCGGTTTCTCTGTCATCTAGTGGCCATATTACAGATCATCGGGAAAATAATGTATTGTATATCACGCATTGATACGAATGTGAAGCCCTCAGAGGGGTGCGTTATTGTTAATGATGTCACGGCTGGACACACGGCTCAGCCAATCAGATTTAAGGAGCGGAACGACACGTTTTATAAGAAGAACTAAAGACCACGCCAACAAAGAAAAGAAAAGTTATTAAAGTGATTGTTGGTTCCTCTAACAATCAAACACTGCCGTCTAGTGGACAAATTATAGAATGCAGTTTCTAAACAGTGTAACAGGTTTAGTGCTGATCTCTGTTTATATTAATTTGTATTTTTTATTTTAAATAATGTATTATAAATCACACATTGATACGAATGTGAAGCTCAGAGGGGTGTGTCATTGTTAATGATGTCACAAACGTTTTATAAACTTATAAAACCGGATCTGTGAAGGTTCATAGAGCTGCGTTCTGTAGGACGTGACCCGGATGCTGCTCTGCGGTGGGAATGGTCTCTCTTGCCGATGTTCATTCATTCATTATCTTCCACTTTATCCTCTATTAGGGTTGCGGGGGGCGGGGGTTCCCCATGCCCATCCAGGGGAGAACATCTCGGGCGCTGGGCAGATACACCCAGGACAGGACGCCAATCTATCGCTGTACACACACTCACTCACACAGACACACTCTATATGGGGCAATTTGGAGAATTCAATTGACTTGATCCATGTTTTTGGACTGTGGGAGGAATCCGGAGAACCCGGAGGAAACCCACACGCGGACACGGGGAGGACATGCAAACTCCACACAGATGGGGATTCGAACCGGGAATCCCTAGTGTTGAGAGGAGAACATGCTAAACCACTAAGCCACCGTGCCACTCTTGCCGATGTTGTTCATTTTATTTTTAGTTGTTAGGGTTTATCGTGAGGTTGTGGGGCGCAGGTGGAACGTTCTCCTTAACTTGGTAAAGGTCGTCAGTAGGTACCAGATCGGATCTCGTACTGTTCCACCGGTACAGGTGGTGTTCTTGTTGAATCATGGGATTGCACGATGTGCTGCATTCACCTCCCTCACTCTAATTACAGCTGAATCGTTATTAATGCTTTGGTTCTGTGTTGATTTAAAGAAATTGTTGAGCTCAGTTTAATAAAGTGCCTAATGTGTCTGAGGGCGCCACCTACAGGACATACAGTTCATCTGTCTGTCATTATGTAATTCCTGTTACGCAGTTAACTTCGTGTTTACTCATTTCTAAAATGTTCTCCCTGATCCAGAACCTTCATTTTTAACTTATTCCTCTTTTAGCCCTCTGCTTGCTCTTTAGGTGAACCGTTTCACGGTTATTTAAATAAAATTAAATAATTATGTTAATGAGACTTTGTTACTGATGAATCCAGAGCTTTTTTTTTCTTTTTGTTTTTATAATCTCTACACGCAGCTCTTATTGGATCTTTTTTTTATTAGTTCTTGGTTACTGTTTTGGATTTATGTTAAAATTCGGTGAGACGCTCTTCTGTTTGATTCTAAACTCCTCCCCTTTTCTCGTCATCAAACACACGGCATGTTTAAACTCTCATTAGAGATTTTTAATTGTTAAAACCGCTTATTTTCGTTCATTTAGTTCCTGAATACAGGCATTATGTCGCCATCTTGTGGTAGCTAACGGGTAGTGCGCGCATAATGCTGTATTTGTTTAAAAAGAATGTTAAAGTTTATATCATACTGATTTAAAACGATGAGGAACTTATATATTTTTTAACTTTATATTAAAATTTCAGTTTTTAGTACTTTACCTGACTATGTGGCAACAGTTTGGGGAAGGCCCAATTCTGTACCCTAGTGCACACGGCCTATAAAGACCTTGTTATGTGATTTTAATGAATAAGAACTTGACCGGAACCCGTTAAAACACCTCGTGAATTAGGACTGAGATTGTGAGCCTCATCAGACACACCCCAAAATCTTGTGGAAAGCCTCCTGCAGGTGTGATGTGTCCGATAGTCCATCAGATTAAAGTCCTGAATGTCCGGAGGACTTTTATTCCAGTGATGTTCAGGTCCTTCAGAAGAACGTCTGTGCTTCTCGTTCTGACTGTACTCATGTTCTCTCCATGTCTCCTGCAGCCAAACCTGCTCCACTGGATATCAAACCCCTCCCGGAGTGTGAGGAGTTCATCACGCCCATCCGCTCGCCCGTCACCAGGTCCTTCACCCGGGAGTAAGTGTCCTTTATTTCTCTGGTCTGGTTTTCTGCTCTGGTTTGCTAGTTCCTGTATCAGCAATTCCGAACCATGTTTGGTTCTTTAATTGGTTCCTGCTGAGTGGCACTAGCATCCGGACTGGGATAGGCCCCGCATGTCACACTGACTAACCCCTCATTCAGTACTAGTCTTGTTCTAACTCATCATTCGAGAGCATGCGTGTCATGGGTTTCATTATTGGTTTATTAATTACATAATAATAATAATAATTTTATTTATATGTATAAGATCCTGAAAGATGAGCGTCCCGATACTTTAGCTCATTAAGACTGTAAATTCATTTATTTTGATTTGTTTAATTGAATGTCACATGGTACGACTTTCCACTAATTACTGAAAGCTTTAAAAAAATAATTAAAGATTGTTTGTATTTATCTGAGGACGTGTGAAATGTGTGTTTGTGTGAGAGTTTGTGAGTGTGTTTGTTTGTGTGTGTGTGTTTCTGAGTGACTGTGTGTGTGTTTGTGTTTCTGTGTGTGTGTGCGTTTCTGTTTGTGTGTCTCTTTTTTTTTGGTGTGTGTGTGTGTGTGTGTGTGTGTGTGTGTGTGTGTGTGTGTGTGTGTGTGTCTCGGTGTGTGTTTCTGTTTGTGTGTTTCTATACTGTGTTTGTGTGTGTGTGTTTCTGTTTCTCTGTGTGTGCGCGTTTCTATTTGTGTGTGTTTCTATACTGTGTGTGTGTGTGTGTGTGTCTTTGTGTGTGTGTTTGTGGTTGTGTGTGTGTGTGTGTTTGTTTCTGTTTGTGTGTGTTTCTATACTGTGTTTGTGTGTGTGTGTCTCTCTGTGTGTGTGTGTTTCTATACTGTGTGTGTGTGTGTGTGTGTTTCTGTTTGTGTGTGTTTCTAAACTGTGTGTGTGTCTCTCTCTCTCTCTCTGTGTGTGTGTTTGTGTTTCTGTTTGTGTGTGTTTCTATACTGTGTTGGTGTGTGTCTGTGTCTCTGTGTGTGTGTGTGTGTGTGTGTGTGTGTGTGTGTGTGTGTGTTTGTGTGTGTGTGTTTTGTGTGTGTGTGTGTGTGTGTGTGTTTGTGTTTCTGTTTGTGTGTTTCTATACTGTGTTGGTGTGTGTCTGTGTCTGTCTGTGTGTGTGTGTGTGTGTGTGTGTGTGTGTTTCTGTGTGTGTGTGTGTGTGTGTGTGTGTTTGTTTGTGTGTGTGTTTCTCTGTGTGTGTGTGTGTGCTTGTGTTTCTGTTTGTGTGTTTCTATACTGTGTTGGTGTGTGTGTCTGTGTGTGTGTGTGTGTTTGTTTGTTTGTTTGTGTGTGTGTTTGTGTGTGTGTGTTTGTGTGTGTTTGTTTGTGTGTGTGTGTGTTTCTGTTTGTGTGTTTCTATACTGTGTTGGTGTGTGTCTGTGTCTCTGTGTGTGTGTGTTTCTGTGTGTGTGTGTGTGTGTGTGTGTGTGTGTGTGTGTGTGTTTGTGTTTGTGTTTGTGTGTTTCTATACTGTGTTGGTGTGTGTCTGTGTGTGTGTGTGTGTGTGTGTGTGTGTGTGTGTGTGTGTGTGTGTGTGTGTGTTTGTTTGTGTGTACTAAATCCCGAGTGTAAATGTTCTCATGGTGCTCAGCCCCTCCAGGTCCCACATGCTCCCCAGACCGCCGTCGGTTCATAGCACAGCGTCCAGCACCGACTCTGAGGACGCTGATGAGAGTTATGTGGACATGGTCTCTAACATGTCTTCTGATGAACCAGTATGTAACCGCAGCACCACAGCTCACGCACCTCACCTCCGTACCTTCTCCAACATTCTGACCGCTGGAACCTGAGCTCCGTACCTCCTCCTCCTCCTCCTCCTCCTCCTCCTCCTCTGCGTCATGCGTCCCCTCGTTCACGCTCACTAAATCGTCTGAGAACGTTTAGGATCTGAAGCCCCTCCCCCTCGTCCTGACGTGACGGTGGAGTCAGATCAGATCAGATCAGACCGACTCGGCAGAAGGACTCCTCTTTCTGGTTCTCCTCCTTCACCCTGTGTGTCCTCGCCGCTGTGGACCTCCCGAATGTTCTCCTGCATGCCTGTTTGCCATGTGACCCGTTGGCTTTGATGTCTCCGTCTTTATTTATTTTATTTTTATTTATTTTTGCGTCGCGTGTCTGCTCATTTATTTCTCACCATTTTATTTCTCTTGTTCCGATTTCCTTTCTCGTTGCTGTTTCGTTACCTCCATCCTTCTTACCCTGGCCTCATCTTCTCCTCCTCCTCCTCCTCCTCCTCCGCGTTCCACCGTTCTGTAGAGAGGAGTCCTTCTACTGCACCGTGCCCATCACCCCCGTTAGGAGGGAGGTGGTGGGTCCAGAGCAGCTCGAGGAGGTGAGCAGGTCCAGCATGTTCCCCATTCCGTTCTCCACGCCGCTGATTCGTCACTTATTGCCGTCATTTATTGCCGTCTTCAGATTCAGTTATGAGTTAAGTTCAGTGTCCCTCACTGGGATGGTTCTGCAGCGGTTCCCGTAGAACCTTTTGAGGAGTCTGATTTCACACATATTAATGTGAAGGATCTTTAGACCTTCAGGTTTTTTTTTTAAATGTCTGATGCGTCAGAGCGTTCTTGCCTGATTGAGTTCGTGAACCTGGTTCTCCAGGTGTCCTGGTTCTCCTTTAAGTGGAACCCACACTCCGCTGCTCAGTGTCTCTTAGTGGGTAGTTCCTGTCCGTCGTAGCTCTGCTCTTCATTAAGCTGTAGTCTCATGTCACTCTAAAGCTCCACTCGGGGGCGAGTGCGGCGCTCTGGTCGGTTCCTCGCGGCCGTCACGGTTCCCGATTGGAGTTTTAAAGTTCTAAACGTCCACTCTTTGATGTGTTGCGGTAGCCGTGTGTAACCGCTGGATGAACACTGATTATCATTTGTTGTTGGCATGTTTTTAGAACATGAAAATCGGGGCTCCCATCAACATGAAGGTGGAATATCTAGACCTGGACTTGGACCCCTCCACCCGAAAGGTACGCCAGAACGACGTTTCGAACCGTTTCAGGAGCTGCCGGGGCGTTTTCATTTGAATTAGTCCAGTTCTTTGCAGCTATAACAGCAATACGGTGTCCCGATGTGGAGTGGAGTACAGCGCCACCTCTTTACGTGATTTATTCACAATAATACACAACCTCCAGAGTCTGATTGCTTTAATAAAACACTTACAAACACACTGTAATAAAAAATAACTTTATTGAAAGCAAAATCGTTAAAAATCTGCTCTTCCACGACGTTATCTAGTCCGATTTTGATGTAAACACGAATCGCTGAGTAACAGGATTCCGGTTTCTCTAACAAACACTGCCATCTAATGGCCAATTTACAGAACACAGTTTATTAAAAAAACATGATTTGTTTATATTCCCTCACCACGTTGTTCGGTGGTGTTAATGAAATGATGTCACTTTCTGGTTGGTTACAGAGTAACGGGGGTGGCATGGCGGTGTCCGACGAGCGGGTGGACTACGTGGTGGTGGACCAGCAGCGCACTCAGGCCTTAAAGAACACCCGAGAGGCCTGGAACGACGGCCGGCAGTCCACCGAGAACGACACCCCCACCAAAATGAACAAGTGACCTGATGGACCTTCCTCCCCCCCCCCCCCCCCCCCCCCCCCGAGTCCTCGTTCAGGATCCACACTGGCGGCGGGATGGGTGTGTGGATTCCAATGTCCCGCCTCCATTCGATGCTCCACCCCCAAGCCTGGACTCATTCACCTGGAATACACTGTGAGAGAAGCTGAGCTGGTTTACACTGCCACCTGGCTGAGGGCGGAGAAAGTGCATGGAGGAGTTTATAAGCTTACAGATGATTACAGCGTGCCCACCGGCGGGGTGACCTGTGAAACCTCCCGCAGCGTGGTCGGGGTGGGGTGGACTCTCCCTGCCGTGTTCGATGGTCCTAAATTGGATTTGCATTCTTACGTGACACGTTATCTCTTCATTAGAGCGACTCCTTCAGGTTCGTAACGGCATGACGACGACACATTGGTACATCCTGATTTCATTTTGATGCTTTTGTGAGTCAACCACTGGTGTGCGCGCGATGCATCACGGATCAGGAGCGCCTGAGACTGCGAAACGGAACCGCGCTGACGGGACGGTTCCCCTCACAGCCGGGTGGGGACTGTGATGCAGATGCGACGGCGGTTGGGCGGTGGGGCGCGCTGTTAAACTCGGTGTAGAAGTCAGGTACTCACTGAAACGGATAACGTACTTAATTTATTTAGTTGAGCTCGAGTTTGGGTTCTGCCGTTCTAACAGCGTGAACGAGCTGGACGCGGCTCGCCGTGCACCACGCCTTATTGAGGGAGCTTTTCAGAAGGTGTATATGGATTCACATTCATTCCTTTCGTCGCCGTTTGTTGTTCTGTTGGCGCTTGGATAATTTATTTCAGACGGATCTTCACCGGTTTCACCGACTAACTGCCTTAGCAAATGTATAAATGTTGTAAATATCTTCGGGGGGGTGGAAATCCAACCGCAGACGCCTCTATCGCTCGCCTCAGAGAAACTTCGCCTAACCTCCGATTCCTCAAGCCAAGGAGAGCGACGTGCTGCCACCCCGTCAGCGCCCTCTGCTGTACATATCCCTGCTCCTCTGCACTCTGCGCTGACGTTGCTTTTATTCTCATTTCTTGTTTTTTTTTTTTTTTTTTTTTTTTTTTCCTTTTCCTTTTTCTTTGACGAGCGTTCTGCAGCCGGAAGCTCGGTCTCTCTCGATGCTTTATACGTCTGTTTTTTAATAAATCAAAAAGAATTGTACATTTTCAAATAAACACAATTAAAACCTGACCTGACTCTCAGTATGCGTGCACCATTAGTATCTTCTGTATAATTATATTAATTAAAGGTTCTAATGTTCCTGCAGCAACACACAATATTCTGGGCTTGCTTTAGAACCAGGGACCTCCCGGAGCCAGACTCCCCCTGTCTGGCGCTCCCAAAACTTGGTCATTATTAAGCGTAAAAAAGTGCATACTGTATATAAATAACGATATTTATTAAAATTATAATGTATATAAATTAATTCTTAGACTAAAAGTCCGGATATATATCTCCATCAAAAGGATTTTTCAGTATTCTCTGGCTTTGGATATGTAGTTAGTGTGACAGTACCGATGCGTACCACTAGAGGGCATGACGGTAACAGTAACAACACAGCAATGTTTGGTGATTTAAAAATCACCCCATTAAGCTACGAAAAACACACACACAGAGATCAGAAACACATGATGGAACAAAAATACATTTAATTCTTCATTTAGATCAGTTTAGAATTAATTTCACTATTGATTTGTAAGCATCAGCCTGATTAAATCAAAGAAACTTAAAGTAAAGATTTATTAGGACTCCAGGATTTCTTTCAAATTATCATTAATCTATTACAGATGAACATATATGACATTGCTGAACTTGGTTGTTAAAAAAAAAGTGTTAAACTATATATATATATATATATATATATATATAATCATATTTATTTATATATATATAATCATATTTATTTATATATATATATAATCATATTTATTTATATATATATATATATATATAATCATATTTATTTATATATATATAATGTATGTATATGGTGCTAAAGAATAGTTAGTGTTTATAATCGCGGCACTTAATAATACAAAGCTTTTATGTCGGTGTGAATGAGCAGCCGGATTCAAAGTTTGAGTTACATGAACTGATGAAAATAAAAGAGTCCCAAATTTAACCAAAGACAGATTTGTGAAATGAAAGCCGAGTCTGCGTGGTTGGAGGGTTTTTCAGTTTTTATAGATTTGAAGCAAGTTCCCACGTTTCCAACTGCATCCACCGCCACCAGCTCCACCTCTGTGTAGCAGCAAGAAGCTTCGTACTCCACCAGCGTGATGTTCACGTGGTTGCCATCGAGCAGGGTGGTGGTGCTGAAGTTGCCGTTGCCCTGACTGAGCCTCACCACTTCGACCCCTGTCCCATTTCCATCAGAGATGTTGGCGGACAGCGTCCAGGAGTGGAGGGAGCAGTTTGCCGAGCAGTTAGCGTTCACGTCGACCACCTGACACACCGGACCTGAGAAGTCTGTTACCTTCAAAAAAAAAAAAAAAAAAAAAAAAAAAATTTATAAAAAAAGTTCTGGATGAAAACATCAGCACCCTCTGCAGGTCAAATTATATATATGATACATGAAATATATTATATATTATACATATTATATATTATACTCCGGCACGGTGGCATAGTGGATAGCATGTTCTCTTCTCAGTGCTAAGGATCCACACTCGGGTTTCCTCCCACAGTCCAAAAACATGGATTCAAGGTAAATTGAATGCTCTAAAATTGCCCCATATAGAATGTGTTTGTCTGTGTGAGTAAGTGTGTGCCCAGGGATAGATTGGCGCCCTGTCCTGGGTGTATCCTGCCCAGCACCCGAAACATTCTCCCCTGGATGGAGAACGTGATTCACATTTGGACCATCTGCCGGAACATCAGAACGTAGTGCATTAGACGTTTGAAGTTTGCTTTAGATCTTTGGATTTCATGATGCTGTGAAGACAGACAAGAAGCAGGTCAACTCCAAAACATCCCAACCTCCTCCATGTGTTATTAAAAGCTTCACTTTGATCTCATCTGTCCACAGGATGTTCTTGCTTCCTCAGGTTCTGTTCTAATGTCCCTGTACTGGTTCTCCTACCACAGTGTGTCACTCCATTCAGGAGGTGATGGACACAGTGAGTGCTGACACCGCTGGTCAGACCGAATTTGTTTGGAGGTTTGAAGGTTCTCCATTAGAAGAATCCTTCATTACAATCTTCCAATAATGTCTTCTGTGGACATCCATACCATGAGATGTAAACTTCTTCAGGACGTCGTTGCACAGTGCTCACAGGGACATTAAGATCTCTGGAGATTGACTTGCAGTCCTTAATGTTGTTCATACCGTTCTTCGATGTTGGTTTTCAGGTTCTCAGAAGTTTCTCAGATCGCATCCGATTTTTTTAAGGACATTTGTAAGTACAATGTTCTGGAAGACGTGTGATTATCGCTATAGAGCAGGATGTTAGGTCTTACCGGAGCAACCACAGCAAACCGCAGCACCGCATAGTTGGAATCACTTCCACCTGGTGCATCAACTTGGATGGTCACCGTTACATCAGTTCCCGAAGGCGTGCTGGCAGGGGCCGTTAAATTTATCGTGCCGTTGGCGCTGCCTCCTGTCTCCACGGTGACGGAAGCGGGATAATCAGTCTCGATATTGCGATCGTTAGTGACGCCAATAACGAAGTTTCCTCCCGTGCCATTCGTTGATATTGAAAAGGGCAGTGTGAACGTTTTTCCAGGTTCCATCGTTCCATCGTTTTGGGCCTGGAGGATCAAAATAAGGGTCGTAAGGTCATTAATATTTAAAAATGTAAAATGTTACCTAAAATCAATCAATGAGGCAATGAAGGTGAGACTGGTGCAACTTTCAGACTCACCGTGATGCTGACGCCTGATGCGTCGAACTGAATAGTGGATTGTCTCTGAAACTGGCTGTTGGACGCTCTGGAGGAACCGTCCACTCCGCTCACACGGACAGTGAAGTCTTTTGTCGGGATGCTGCTGATTCTCACCAGGTACTGCCCGCTGGAGACCTCCTCCAGGATTCCATTATAGGTGTTTGTGCTCGCCGCTTCGACCAGGGCCACGTCTGTGAGTTTGACACTGTCCCCACCGAGCACGGTGAGGAGGAGGGTGATGTTACCGTCTGCATGAAGCACAAAGAGTCCAGACCGACATTATAATCAAACCAAAGCCCAGGCGACAGAGGAGAGTTATTTCATTGGATTATACCTGTTGTAGGCTTGCTGTTCAACACGGTGTAACTGGAATGGGGTCCCTCAGAAAGTTCGATGAAGTCGTACAGGAAGTCAATTCCACTTTGTCCTGGATGTTACATATAAATAAATATAAAACAACAATCAGGTGACTCCATGCACACCACGTTATGAACTTTTAACTCAATACAATCAAGCGTTTAGTCGCTGATTTATCGATTTATCTAAAGATCGTTGAACTGTATCACTCTTACCGACAACTTTGAGAGTGTAGGGCTGAGTGGAGTCGATGCTGAAGACCCACCGTCCCGTCGGGTCAGAGACGTGTGGACGTATTGTGTGGAAATTTCCAACAATTTCAATGCTTCCCACTAAACCATTCAGATTGCCGTTGCTCTGCGAGAGTCCTGGAGTATTCAACAAATAAAATCAAATGAAATCAAATAAAACAAACATAACCTTTATAACGCTCTCAGCACTAGGGATTCCCGGTTCGAATCCCCATCTAGGTGGAGTTTCCATGTCCTCCCCGTGTCCGCGCGGGTTTCCTCCGGGTTCTCCGGTTTCCTCCCACAGTCCAAAAACATGGATCAAGTCAATTGAGTTCTCCAAATTGCCCCATATAAAGTGTGTGTGTGAGTGAGCGTATGTCCATTGATAGATTGGCGTCCTGTCCTGGGTGTATCTGCCCAGCGCCAGAATCGTTCTCCCCTGGATGGGCATGGGGAACCCCCCTGCAAGCCTAATAGAGGATAAAACGGAAGATAATGGATGGATGGATATATCAGAATGATCGTATCTTACTGCATCTTGAAACCTGACAGGTCTCATTACCCGAGGGGCTGGTGATGGAGTACGTCAGGGATGTGCCCGTGATGTAAACGGTCAGGTTCTGCAGTGAAGAGTCCACGAAGACTGTGAAGTTTTCTGCTTTTGCCGGATCTCTCACCGCATTAAAGAGCGTTACCTGAAAAAAACCATGAAACAAACGCTTACTCAGGCGGTCAGAGGGTGGTCAGAGGGTGGAGGCGTGTGTAAATGTTTAGTCACGACCTGTATCGCTATCAGAATCAGAAGTACGTTCAGCTGACCGACATGAATCTGCAAAGTTCACTGGGTGTGTTTTAGATCATTGTTTGGCCATTCATCCTGCAAAAGCATCAGATCGTGATGCTGTGATGTTAAATGGAACTCACAATCTGAGATCTAGTTCATCCGAAATGATTGCCAAAGAACTATTCGGATTGCCGTTGCTCTGTGGGAGTCCTTGAATTATTAAAAGTATTATTAATAATAAGGTTCTTCAGGTGTTTGCATCTACATTTAAATAAAACAAAAACACATTGTCTACATCAGTGGTTCTCAAACTGTGCTACACCAGTTAATGGTATGGATTTACAATACAATTATTTTCCTCTATGTATTTTATATACATAGATATAATACCCTGTATTATATGCCATGTACTGTATATAATTGAGTAATTTTTTACTCGAAAAATTCCAAAAAAAAGTTGGGACACTAAACAAATTGTGAATAAAAACTGAATGCGACGATGTGGAGACGGCGAACGTCAATATATTATTCGAAATAGAACGTAGATGACAGATCAGAAGTTTAATCTGAGTAAAATACGTTGAATCAAAATTTCACAGTGTCAACAAATCCCCAAAAAAGTTGGGACAAGTAGCAATAAGTGGCTGGAAAAAAGAAACTGAGCATATAACGAACAGCTGGAAGAGCAATTAACACTAATTAGATCAATTGACAACGATTGACAATTATATATATATTTTTTTATTTTGTACATATTGATCTCTATTTCTATTGCATTTTTTTCTTTTTAAAATACGTTCTCCTCTCAGCACTAGGGATTCCCGGTTCGAATCCCCATCTGGGTGGAGTTTCCATGTTCTCCCCGTGTCCACGTGGGTTTCCTCCGGGTTCTCCGGTTTCCTCCCACAGTCCAAAAACATGTATCAAGTCAATTGAGTTCTCCAAATTGCCCCATATAGAGTGTGTCTGTGTTAGTGAGTGTGTGCCCAGCGATGGATTGGCGTCCTGTCCTGGGTGTATCTGCCCAGCGCCCAAAACGTTCTCCCCTGGATGGGCATGGGGAACCCCCCCGCGACCCTAATAGAGGATAAAGCGGGAGGATAATGAATGAATGAAAATACTTCTTGTCATTAAGAGTACTTTTAAAGTTTTTTTTTGTTCTGTGTAATGGGGCAGAAAACCTCCAGCCTCAGTTGTAAGCGTACAATAGTACAATGGTCCAAATTACATTTAAACTTCATTAATTGAGTAACATGTGATGATGGGTCTAAACGAAGCACCTGAATTCAATGATTAAATGACGTGTCCTGATACTTTTGGTTATGTTCTGTATAAAGCAGGCCAGACCTTTATAAAGGCGAGGACACCTCACAGGATCGGATACATAATGAGCAAACTAGTTCCATACTCGCAGTTCCCGTTCACCCCAAACGTTGCGCCGTTCGCTCAAATCAGTTGAACCGTTGTGTTTCTGTACTGTGTACTGTAAATAAAAAATAAAAAAACAATGACAGTACGCACCACTGATGACCTGGCAGAGTCCACTATGATGCTGGTGGCCTGTGGCAGTGTTCCTTTGGTGACCTCGATGGCCTGACCTCCTGAGATCTGGGCGAGGTCCTGGTAGTCCTGGTTTGCCGCGTTGAAAAGACGACTTGTAATTTGTTTCTGGTCATTAGCGTCCCGGCGACGCCGAGCCAGTGCATTGGTCAGCATGAAGTTTACCTTTATGCAAAAAAAAGCAAACAAAAAAAAAAAAATATATATATATATATATATATATATATATATATATATATACAATAATATCCATCCATCCATTATCTTCCGCTTTATCCTACACTAGGGTTGCGGGGGGTGGCATCCAGGGGAGAACGTTTCGGGCGCTGGGCAGACACACCCAGGGCAGGGCGCCAATCCATCGCTGGGCACACACTCACACACACATACACACTCTATATGGGGCAATTTGGAGAACTCAATTGACTTGATCCATGTTTTTGGTCTGTGGGAGGAAACCGGTGAACCCGGAGGAAACCCACGCGGACACAGGGAGAACATGGAAACTCCACCCAGATGGGGATTCGAACCAGGAATCCCTAGTGCTGAGAGGAGAACATGCTAACCACTAAGCCACCGTGCCGCCCGGGATGGGTGTGTGTTTTATGTAGATTTGGACTTACTGTAGACTGTGTCCTCTTGATGAGAGCGCTCACGGTGCTCTTCAGATGGATATCTTTTGCAGTAGCATCTGTAAAAAGAAAAATCTCGGTCTGCGGCGGAGATCCTGTGAGCGCCAGCTGAAGTGAAAGTTACAATTAGTTTACATTAAATAGATCGAGTTCAAACTTATCTAGCAGCTTACAAATTAAACCAGGCTTTCATTATAAGCCGAGCTAATAAAACTGATAATAATGGTAATAATGAGAACGATGGTCTCCAACCTGAAGTCCTGAAAGGGACATCTCAGGATAATCTCCTCCACCTTCAGCGGTCAGTGCACTGAGGTGTGATTTAAACTCCTTGGCGTCTGTTGTTCTTATGAGTGGGCCAAAATCTTAAGGATAAGAATATTTTATTGTCAAGTTACAGTAGATCCTGGACATACAGCAGAATAAAAAAAAAACACTTCTCTTTCACCTTGGACTTAGACTTTACATTTAACATTTACACAATGCAAAAACAAAATGTAGACATAAACCAATGCAATAACACAACTTATAATAATGATAAAACAAAACAAAACAAAGAGTCCGTGATTGGCTTTAACATTCACGTGCAAACAGGGTGTGAAAATTAATATAATATAATATAATATAATATAATATAATATAATATAATATAATATAATATAATATAATATAATATAATATAATATAATATAATATAATATAATATAATATAATGTGCATATGTGCACAGACAGGCACAGAGAGGACATGCAGACCTCAAAATAAAAGGACCTGCATTGGCCTCAGATGAGAACTGAGAACTGTTCAGGATGTTCTTATTGTGAGGCGGACGAGCTGATTGTGTTATGTTAGATTCCTTTTGTATAAGTTATAAATTCCATTCCATCTCCTCAGTCATGTGATTCATGTTATCATACCAGGATCATTAAATGGTACCAGGATGTACTCTGATGTTTGAGCTGCGCTGCTCTTCCTGCTGTCGATGATGGACGCGGTTACTACCTTGACGGCATCGATATCATCGGACATGCTGCCCGTGGTGTCGATAACAAAACACAGCACCAGGTTCTGCGTGAGGCCCATCAACCTGTGCAGAACACAAACGAACGGGGGGTTAAAACTAACGAACAGGATCAGATCCGTTACAAGTAAGTATTCCACAATAAATACATGTAAACTTAATAGAACTTAAATTACTTTGCTCTCTATAAAAATCTCTCTTATCAAATCTATAAAAGTTACAACTCTGAACACTCTGCAAAAAAAAAAAAAAAACATGAAAAAAAAAGAAAGAAATCGATGCTTTCTTTGCTCTCGGGCCGTTTTAGAAAAATTAACTTCAACTTTAAATCTCTCTAAATATTTCTGTTCTTCATACAAATGTTCCTGTCAAAATCAGACAAATTTAAAATATGAGCACGGCCCTAAAAAACATATAAAAATAATAATTACTATAAAATAATCTTGCAGGCCCGATATAAGTGTATCACGGGCCGGATTTGGCCCACGGGCCCCGAGTTTGACACCCATGCTGTAGATGTCCTTTAATAAAATCTTTGTTTGTAATAAAGTGTGGCTTCATTTTCTGTCATATGAAGAGACTTAATGTGATACCTAAGAAACTCTGAATCTCCAACCGCTCCTCGGATATCTTCCAATAGTTCACTGGTTGCTGCGATGGCGACGGCCGCGGCCGTGTGATGAAGATGTCCATGACTGGAGCTTGTAGCATCTTTGTTAATTCCACCAGTGGGGGTACCAAAGAGACTGGTAAGATCTCCAAATCCTCCATGACTGCACTTACCTTAACATCCCATTACAAACAGACAGATGTGGCTCAAAACATACAGAGGAAATCTCTTCTCTTCTTAATATTAGGAGTTATATTTTAAAAATTGCATTATTTATTTTAATCTAGACCGTGGTGGTCGGTACCTCTTGGTTTGAATGGGTCGTAAAGGCTGAAGTACCCAGAGGTTAGTTGTTGCTGCTTAATGACCTCCTCCAGAATGTTTCCACTACAGTCGTTGCCTTTACAACTTTGACATGTTGCTGAATCTGCCAAACCACAAAAAAAAAAAAAATTTTTTAGGGGGGTGGATTAACGTGACATCTGAACAGGTTTGCTCAGATACATATTTCAGATACATGTGATATCAGGACGAATGCATCTGAACTGATACTTAATTGGATTCCGAGTTTCTTAGGTATCGCATTACGTCTCTTCATATGACAGAAAATAAAGCCACACTTTATTAAAAATAAAGATTTCATTAAAGGACAACATCTACAGCATGGGTGTCAAACTCGGGGCCCGCGGGCCAAATCCGGCCCGTGATACACTTATATCCGGCCCGCAAGATTATTTTATAGGAATGATTATTGATATATGTTTTTTTGGGCCGTGCTCATGTTTTAAATTTGTCGGAACATTTTTCAACCCACATAAGGAATCAAAGTGAATGGTTATCGTGTCAATAACCAAAAGTGAAAGTTGACATGTGAATGCAAATTCCAGGAAGCTACAGGCTTAATCTTTTACCCATTGTGTGCACATACAGGCTGAAAACAAAAACATGCACTCGAGCTTGAGTTTACAAAACCGGTGGAAGTTCATATATAGCCAACATACCATACACAGACAAAACTATTGGGACACACCTCAGATTGAACTCTTTCACTCAGTACAGGTACAGAGTGAGAATAATACTCAAAAAGTGCACAGAGTAAGAATAATAACACCACGGCGGGGTGAGTTTCAAACACAAATGCAGCTGTTATTAGAAATCTGATAATAATACAGTGGACTTCCTGCACATCGAACTCAGCCAGCCATGTCTTTATCAATCTCACTTTGTGTATTTTAGAGTCCCGTGGCTTTAGGACTGAATGAAATACCTGAGTTTAATAAAAGATGTGTCAATACGAACGTCCACGTCTTTGGTAAACTTGAACTTGTGTGCATTCTTTGTTTGTCTTTTCGAACTGTATGTGCACACAGAGCACACAAGGATTAAATCTGCTTCATTCCCACATGCAACATGGATTCACACGTCCACTTTCACTTTTGGTTATTAACACGGTAACTGCTCCCTTTAAACCTTTAAATTGGGATGAAGACTGGTCTCAGTTCAGAGGGCTTTCCTTTGATATCACACGTGTCTGCGATGTATACGACGCAAACCTGGTTTAAAAGTCAAGTTCTGCTCAGGAATCAATTAAGTGAAGAATCGATTCCTTTTTTTTCTATATGGATTCAATAATGAATTCTGGAACAGTTCACTGTATATACATTCAAGATTCAAGAAAATTTTATTATCATTAATATCACGTGTTACATGAGACAAGAACAAAATGATGGGTCACGGACCCCGATTACCCCGTTATTTTATTTTATTTATATAATATACCACTACAAATCTAAATAAAATATAGAATATTTTAACTATAAATATGATATATAAATATATGTATATACAGTGTATAAAATAAATTTAAGAATATATATATATATATATATATATATATATATATATATATATATATATATATATATATATAAAATTAGAATAGAATAGAATAAAAATATATCAGCATATAAAATATGCACGAAGCAAAATGATCCATCCCATCCCGCATCAGCAGCGGTTTACCTGCGATATTGTCGATCAGGGAGTCAGGTTTGATCAGGTTGGAATACGGTGTACGCTTTCCCAGTTCAATCCAGTTACTGTGACTGTAGAAATCCTGCAAACCATCATAACTTAAAAAATAGAAACAGACCCGGCTTCACCATCCCACCAAAACATATGAATGGATTATTATCCATCCAGCCATCCGAGAACGTTGGGCAGATACACCCAGGACAGGGCACCAATCCATTACTGGGCACACACTCACACTCCATATGGGGCAATTTGGAGAATTCAATTGACCTTGATCCATGTTTTTGGACTGTGGGAGAAAACCGGAGAACCCGGCGGAAAACCACGTGGACACGGGGAGAGCATGGAAACTCCCAGATTGGGATTTGAAATGGGAATCCCCAGTGCTGAGAGGCGAATGTGCTAACCACTAAGCCATCGTGCCGCGCCTATATTATTATTTATTATTATTTGATGTTAAATGTATTTATCTGACTCTTACCTGCAGTGTGTGGAGAACCTTTCCGAGCTCCTCTCTGGCAGCTTCGTACCTCTGGTTCCTGACGCTGGCTTTAACAGCAATCACTCCATTTTTGATGATGGTTCGTCCGGGATAAAATCTCTCATCATCAAAGTGATGATCTGCACTAAGGACCTTCCAAAAGTCGACCCAGGCGTTGTGATGATTTATCTTCTTTATGCTCTCCTGAAAGCTTTTAGTTGAATCAGCTGAGGAGCAGGCAGATGCCACCGAGTCCGCTGTCATTACGCTCGGCTGCAAAAACACAATTTCATAACATACACACACATACACACACGTACACACACATTAGGAAATTATTATCAGATCCCTTGCTGATTTGTGTAAGGTTGGCCACTGACAAATATATGAACAGTAGTTCTAAGAGTGGGTGCATTTAAAGAAAACAAAAAAAAAAACCATATATATATATATATATATATATATATATATATATATATATATATATATATATATATATATATATATATATATATAATAATTTATTTATTTATTTATTTTTAAGTATATATAATTGCATAAGTTATATACATATCTATTTGCATTTTCTTTTTTTGATGTTATATCTCTCACTGTAAAAATATACATACCCTTAAAATAAAAGTTACTGTTCATTTATTGGGCCAACTTACAAAATTATTTATTTCCTGCACTGTACATATATATGTATATTAATATATTAAAAATATTAAAAGTAATACTAAAAATATCAAAGATATTCTGCATTTCTCACCATTTCAAAATCTCTTCCAGCCTGAAGGGCTAAAAATTTGCAAACATTCAGCGTTGTGTTCAGAAGTGCAGCGCGTGTGATGTCGTGATGGGTCATCGGTGAGTTTAAGGCCGGTTTAAAAGCCAGAGTCGGCCCGTGGATGAGGATGACTACGAGGCATGTTAGTATGCCGTTCCTCAGGTGTGGCCTCATCATGATGGAACCTGTGAGGGAAAGAGTGTCGTTAGTGAAGTTAATGAGCATGGCTGGATAATGGACGTGTTCAACAGACAAAACATCACAGACAGCAGTCTTACCTTCAGCCTCAGCGTCAGTGCACAACACAAATACACATCACTCTACACACTTGTGTAATATGTAGAGTATTAATTGAGGAGTGGCAACACACTTACGCAAACCACTCCCACAGAGGAACCCTGATTTCTCAGGAAACGTCAGACTGTGTGGAGGTGGAGGAGGAGGAGGAGGACTGAAGAATGAAGACGAATACAAATGTCAAAAAGTCCACGTGCAACATGTCCCACAACATATCAGATTTAAAAAATGAGCAAGAAGTGAGAACACGCTGAGAACTGGAGAGTGCTCAGAGATTATATGCAGCAAACTCTCCTGAAAATATTGAATAATATATTTTATACTAAATAATATGTAATATCTATTAATATTTAAATATTTAAAATATTTTTTTATATTTAAAATATATATTTTTTAATATTAAAAATATATATTTTTTAACATTTAAAAATTCACTTTTCACATGTTCAAAAAATTACTATATATTATTTAGAATATATTACAGTTAGGACGACACGGTGGTCAGTGGTTAGCATGTTCTCCTCTCAGTGCTGGGGATACTGTTTTGGATGATTTTTTGTGTCTGCATGGGCTTCCTCCGGGTTCTCTGGTTTCCTCCCATAGCCCAAAAACATGGATATAAGGTAAGTTGAATGCTCTAAATTGCCCCATATAGAGTGTGTCTGTGTGAGTGAGTGTGTACCCAGCAATAGATTGTCCCCCCCGTGTCCTGGGTGTATCTGCCCAGCGCCCGAGACGTTCTCCCCTGGATGGGCATGGGGAACCCAAATCGAAGATGAAGCAGAAGATAATGAATGAATGAATACTTGCCCAACAGTGAACTTCAGCTCATAATGCTGCTAATGAAGTATAAATCTGTTAACAGGTGATTAATTAATTCTGTTTAACTTCCGTCAGTTTCATCACATATTTACAAAATGAAGCATTCAGAAAAGACCGAGACGAACACTGGAAACTTTCATAACTCTTTGAAACTTTTCTTACAGACCTTATCCACCTGACCGCTTCAGCATGTTCTCTCCGTCCCTTTCTTCTTGACATTAATCCCGTAATCCATTCAACCATGGCAACGTTTGTTCTGTACAGTTACACTAATACCATTCGTTTCAAACTCTTCTATCTTCCGCTTTATCCTCTATCAGGGTTGCGGGGGTTCCCCATGCCCATCCAGGGGAGAACGTTTCGGGCGCTGGGCAGATACACCCAGGACAGGGCGCCAATCTATCGCTGAGCACACACTCACACACACACACACACACACACACACTCTATATGGGGCAATTTGGAGAACTCAATTGACTTGATCCATGGTTTTGGACTGTAGGAGGAAACCGGAGAACCCGGAGGAAACCCACGCGGACACGGGGAGAACATGCCCTGATTTATAGGATGTTTTTCATAATATAGAATTCTCCTGGTGGAGTTGGCATGTTCTTCCCGTGTCCGTGTGGGTTTCTCCCACAGTCCAAAAACATGGATTCAAGGTAAATTAGCTGCTCTAAATTGCCCCTATCGAAATTGCTCCTATATTGTGGGTGTGTGTGTGTGTGTGAGTAGAGTGTTTACTAATACAGCAGCAGGTTTGATAGTAAACTGTGTCGGTAATTTGGCACCACAATGCTACAATGATTGGCATGAAATGAGCAGCAGGAGGCTGTTTTGTTTCCAAGGAGGAAATTTAATAAGTGTAATTAATGTGCGAAACGAAGGCAGTTGGAAATAAACCCTTAATTGGAGATTAAATGGTGTACGACAGAGCTGTCTGAAATGTAAGGGTTTTAGTTTACATTCCTTCATGTTGATGAATTAAAACATTCAATCATTTGCATAGAATGAGGAAATTAATGTCACAAACACGTCCGGTTAGATTAATCTGGGTTTTTTATCAAAGATGCATCACGTTCTCAAAAACATGTGAATTATTTTCAGTCGACAAACAATCCATCCATTATCTTCCGCTTCATCCTCTATTAGGGTTGCGGTGGGGGATTCCCCATGCCCATCCAGGGGAGAACGTTTCGGGCGCTGGGCAGATACACTCAGGACAGGACGACAATCTATCACTGGGTACACACACTCACCCACACAGACACAGACACACTCTATATGGGGCAATTTGGAGAACTCAATTGACCTTGATCCATGTTTTTCAACTGTGGGAGGAAACCTGAGAACCCGGAGGAAACCCACATGGACACGGGGAGGACATGCAAACTCCACCCAGATTGGGATTCAAAACGGGAATCCCCAGTGCTGAGAGGAGAACATGCTAAACCACTAAGCCACCGTGCCGACGCCGAAAAACATCCAATTCTTCTGAAATGTGTGGAACCCGAATCCCATAAGGATGTAAAAGGATCACAGATTTCTATCCTCAGCCTCCGAGGACCAGGTCAGTGAGTGACGGACAGGATGACGGATATCTAAACATTATTAAAGTATGTCAACGTGTGATTCGGTAAATTCAGACTGTGCTCCACCTGCTCTATACACACGATTCATTTACAGATAAACGATCCAATATAAAGAAATTAATTAGCAAAATAGCAGGGTGTCACCGCAGCACCACCCTGTTAGTTTCCACCCGTGTTTGTTCTAATTTCCCTGAACCTCATTAGCGTTTTATTATAACCTGTTTTTTACAGTCTGCATTGTGTCGGGTTCTCGTTTGTAGACTCTTTACAGAAATATAGCTCCTGTCAGGCTGGACTTTCAGGCTGGACTTTCAGGCTGGTGTTTCAGGCTGGACTTTCAGGCTGGTGTTTCAGGCTGGTCTTTCAGGCTGGACTTTCAGGCTGGACTTTCAGGCTGGACTTTCAGGCTGGTCTTTCAGGCTGGACTTTCAGGCTGGACTTTCAGGCTGGACTTTCAGACTGGTGTTTCAGGATGGTGTTTCAGGCTGGTCTTTCAGGCTGGTGTTTCAGGCTGGTCTTTCAGGCTGGACTTTCAGGCTGGACTTTCAGACTGGTGTTTCAGGATGGTGTTTCAGGATGGTGTTTCAGGATGGTCTTTCAGGCTGGACTTTCAGGATGGACTTTCAGACTGGACTTTCAGGCTGGACTTTCAGACTGGTGTTTCAGGATGGTGTTTCAGGATGGTGTTTCAGGATGGTCTTTCAGGCTGGTCTTTCAGGATGGTGTTTCAGGATGGTCTTTCAGGCTGGTCTTTCAGGATGGACTTTCAGGCTGGTCTTTCAGGCTGATCTATCAGGCTGGACTTTCAGGCTGGACTTTCAGGCTGGTCTTTCAGGCTGGTCTTTCAGGCTGGTCTTTCAGGCTGGACTTTCAGGCTGGTCTTTCAGGCTGGTCTTTCAGGCTGGTCTTTCAGGCTATTCTTTCACGCTGGACTTTCAGGCTGGTCTTTCAGGCTTGACTTTCAGGCTGGTCTTTCAGGCTGGTCTTTCAGGCTGGTCTTTCAGGCTGGTCTTTCAGGCTGGTCTTTCAGGCTTGACTTTCAGGCTGGTCTTTCAGGCTATTCTTTCAGGCTGGACTTTCAGGCTGATCTATCAGGCTGGACTTTCAGGCTGGACTTTCAGGCTGGACTTTCAGGCTGGTCTTTCAGGCTGGACTTTCAGGCTGGACTTTCAGGCTGGTCTTTCAGGCTGGTCTTTCAGGCTGGTCTTTCAGGCTGGACTTTCAGGCTGGTCTTTCAGGCTGGACTTTCAGACTGGTGTTTCAGGCTGGTCTTTCAGGCTGGTCTTTCAGGCTGGACTTTCAGGCTGGACTTTCAGGCTGGTCCTTCTATGTTTTCTGCTCTGCCCTCTCCGCTGATTGGTCGGATTGTGTTCACCTCACTTTGCACACCACTACACTTTGTGTTGCTTTCACTTTTTACTGTTTGTCATTTGAAGTTCTAATGGAACTTTCTAATGGTGGGCTTAATACTGAACCTTGTGGAACACCATACCTTACTTTTGTGTGGTCGCCGCGGTCTGTATTTACATCCTTGTCCTTCTTCCTCCACCAAACAGAACCACCAACCAACCACCAGGTTCTTTAATCTCCATGAGAACAGAATGATCTGCAGTTTCAGACGCTGCACTGAAATCAAGGAGACAGTTATTGATCAGAGATAGTAATAAATCCATCACCTTTTCTTTATCCTCTATTAGGGTCAGGGGTGGGTTCCCCATGCCCATCCAGGGGAGAACATTTCGGGCGCTGGGCAGATACACACAGGACAGAACGCCAATCTATCATTGGACACACACTCACTAACACACACACACACACTCTGTATGGGGCAATTTGGGGAATTCAATTGACTTGATCCATGTTTTTAGACTGTGGGAGGAAACCGGTGAACCCGGAGGAAACCCACGCGGACATGGGGAGAACATGCAACTCCACCCAGATTGGGATTCGAACCGGGAACATGCTCAACCACTAAGCCACCTGATAGTAATAAATAATTAAGTTATTTTATTTACTCTGTAATGTGAGTTATACGTCTGATGCTATTATAATACATCCTAATGTATGGTTTGCAAGATTCATCCTAAGACTTATTTGCATAATTAGTGTTTACAGTGTACTTTTAAATAGATATTACATATATACACGTCTGGACTTTAGTGACCTGGGCTACGTTTCAGGAAGAAGGAAGCAAAATTATGACTGTAGTCATCGAGGTTACCATGGTAATTAGACTCAGAGGTCACATGATACGCGGACTGTCTGATTCATCGGTGCGCGTTAGTCATAATTGATTTTATCGCTTTATCATCGCGCCTCACAGAAAGAGCTTTTAGAGAAGCGATGCAAGAAAATGGAAATATGGAGAGAGAAAAACAATGAAATAAGCAGAACAACCTCCAACAAAGTAACACTTACTTAGGGGAACCCTGCGAAAGGAATGATACGCGCCGGACACAACACTGCTTTAATATAAAACGATTATAAACTGTATGATGTGTTTAATACAGTACGAGACATCCGTGTAAAGTGATCGATTTAATCCTGTATGTTCCAGATTTATAATCATGTCATAATCACATGGTATCTATTATTTTGACGTGAAGACTAAAAAACTTTTTTTTTTTAATTGTTAAATTTTAAATGAAAAAAAACTGATTAAAAAAAATAAATAAATAAATTAAGATTTCCTTTAAACCAGTGTTTTATTGTTTCATTTGGATAGCTTGAACATTGAATTATTTAATGTGTCTATTAAACATAATGATTGTATAAAGTTCCGATGGCGGATCTTTAATTGGTTATTTTAATGGTTTTTTTTTTAATCGTGTGGAACACAGAGTAATCATCTGAACTGATTTTTTGGCAACATTCTCTCTATATTATGCCACTCTGTTCTTAAGTATGTAGAACACAAGCTGACGGTGTCCGGCTGAAATAATCAAGACTGAATTCTTCAAATCCAGAGATACGTCCTCACATCAGTACTAACCTCAAATGGTAACCCCAAATCACACATGCTGTGGACTGAAAGCATCATGCCATCACAGATGTTGGCTTTTGCACCTTTTTCTGATGAGTTCAGTTTTTTTATTTGCGTCCTGAGTAAAGATAAGACCATCACAGCTTTTGGTGGTATGATTCTCGTCCATGAAATATCTATAATCGCAAAAAGTCTACGCGGGGTTTTACAATTAATCGCAAAATTAAAAAAAAGATTAATCTAGTTCTGAGACCTGGACTCCTCCATCCACAGGGGGGCTCCAGTGTTTCAGAACGTCTGAGATAAGATCGGTTCCAGAGAATTTACAGAATTGATACTTGTGTAACAAATATTCAGAAATCAGTTGATGATGTTTCAGTGAACGGCGTTGTGTAACAGACCCGTACCGAGTTCATCGCGATATTTCTTTAGTTCATAAGTTCAGCACGTTACAGACATCGCATTTAAAATGTGTCTGCATTTAACATCACACAGACATTTCAAAACAAAATAAAGATTCACGAGGATTATCAAATCACACAGTTTTCTTTTTATTTCATATTTTACAAAATGTTCCCTTTAGGAAACAGGGCTGTAACGCAGCATGAATTAAATGGAGGGTTTTCATTTTTCACTTTTGATCTCGGCGTGAAATCAGAAACGTCTGATCTGCACCTTAACATCTGATCTGCAACTTAACGTCAACCATACAGCTAAAAAAAACATTTAAAGACTTATATTCAATTTATCATCTGATGTCCCTCACTTTTTGATTTTATATATATATAAACATATATATAATCAGAAAGTGATTAGGAAATACAACATAATTTTATAGTACAACTGAAACTGCGGCGTTATCTAACCAAAATGCGATACTGGTTCCAAATTGTTCCTATTCCCTACATATCTTGTAACTTAGAACTTGGATTATATTAATAATCAATAAGTATTGGGCAAAAATTGGGTTTGGCTTTTTTGCGTTTGGCACAGGAACGTATATATTTAAAGTACGAGCATAGTGAGCATTAATGACATATACAGTATACTATATGGACACAATCGTATTGGGACACTTCTGAAGCATCGTCATTGATGTATAAATTAAGTATTAAGCCGTATATTACTGACAATTATGCTTCCAAACTGGTGGAAAGTTTAGGGAAGGGGACATTTTCGATTTTAGGAAGCCTTTACCCCAGGACAAAATTCTAAAGTCCAAACCGTGACTCCATCCACCACCTTCTGGATGAACAAGAACAAAGATTCTAGAGATCCTCTCAGAAAGCCCTCCCATAACAGGTGTATGTGTTCTGAGTGGGGGTCCCAATACTTTAGTCCATATAGCTAAAGTCATATCAAAGACCTAGATTTAAAAATACAAGTAAAAAGAAGCTAAAACAAATGAACAAATGATTAAACAAATGTAAAATTAAATCCTAATTTGAGGTTAAATATCACATTTCATACGAGCACCTTCATTTATATAACTTTAGATAATTAAAACATTTAATAATATACATCAGGGCTTTTCGGGGTGACGGTTTAACGAAGCCATTCAACCAGAAACATCGTTACTCTCACTTCAGTCCGATTCACAACCACATCCCACTTTCAGAACCAACCCGAGTCTGTTATCAGAACCGAACCTCCCCTTTCATCCGACCCGTCCCTTACGACAGCGCCACCTGGCTGCTCCGCTGATGTGGGATCACTGGTGCGAGTGTCGGCACACAGTAGAGCGTCCTGACGACAGAAAAACCTCAATTATTAGAAAAACGTTCGAACAAGCCCGCTCTCCGACATCTAGCACCGTCACAAACATACGGGACACACGTTCCAAAGAGTTCTACAGATCAAAGAATCGCTTCATCATCAAAAAGAAGCAGATTTCCAAACCTGACCCACATCGGATTCACCGTTCATACACTTACACTCACCGTCGTCTACATTAAAACCAGAGCGGGGGGTGGGGGGTGGGGGAGGTTAATAATTTAGGAGTTTAAGATGGTCACTTTGGCCACTCCAACCGGTCGGGCTTTGTTTATGTGCCGGGTCAGCAACTTTTAATATGCGAAGAGTCCGAAAAGGAAATAAAAATTAAAAACTGTCATGAGCTGCAAACACAGCTCTTTAAAAGCTCTTTACTGCAGTTAGCTCCACCTACTTTAACCCATCGACAATATCGACGGGTCTAAATGAGCAATCATGCATATCGTCCACCACAAGGTGGCAGCGGCAGCTACACTAAATGGACAAAGGTATCGGGACAGTTTTAGAAGCAGGCGCTTTGGACGATTGTTGGCTTCTGACCTTGTGTGACATCACGAGGTCAAGGTCGGGCGAGTTTGGTGTTAAAGACCTGGAGGTCCTGCACGAGGTCCTGACCTCAACACCATCCAGCACCTTCAGGATAAAGTACAGGAGAGATGGATCCAGCATCTCCATCACCTTCACTAAGCCCTCCCACAACCCAAATCAGAATGGGGTGCAATTAAAGCCCCCGTATGTCCAGCACTTTGTCCACATAGTGTATTTCCGATCCACCGCCTCGTTGTTCGGCAAACAGGCGCCAGGCCGCGAAAAGTAAAAAAAAAAAAAAAAAAAAAACATTCTGTAGTTTTAAATTAATCTATGGAGCCACCTCCAGGGGGCGGTGTAGGGGGGGCATTTGAGGGTCACCTGTGGCTCCGGAGTCAGATTTATTTATAGCACGGGTTTAACAGAACGTAGAACAACCTGCTGGTCGCAGGCCTTTAATTGACTAATTTAATTGAAAAGTATATTCCATTTAATTAATAACAGAATGAGGTGGAGACTACACCGTGACAGGTTTAGCTCCGGGTTCCGTCCTGTGGAACGTTACTCTAAAGCTCGAGGACAAGCAGATGTCTGTGGACTGAGACGTGATGGAAGTGAAGATCTAAACCTCAGTACTGTCGTCACTTTGCCGCGTGGCGGCGGCCTTCCCGCCGTCCCTGCTCCTATAGGCCGAGCAGGAGGAGGTGGAGTGCGGTGGACGCTCCTTCTCTTTCTTCTTACGCCGGATTAAAAGAGCCACCAGAACCGCCAGCAGACACACCAGCAGGATCAGTCCGGCCACCCCCAGCAGTATGGTCATGCCGGCGGGTAGGGCTGAGTCCGAGCCAGGCTCTTTTCCCAAGCTCCCCTCCACTAGAGGGCGCTCGATGAGGTTTTCCTGGCCCCACGGCTGCCTCTGGCTCACCCGGAGCCGATCGGAACGGTCCAGGGCAATGTGTTGGATGTTGGTGCCTCTGTTGTTCTCCACGCCGATGTCCGCCACCTCCTGGTGAGGTACAGCACGCCGGCTCCGGGACACGGCGCCCGAATCGGGACGGACGGATGAGATTCCATGGTGGTACTCTAAGCTTCTCTTACCGATGATGCGGTTGGCATTCTCTGTGGAGCGCACGGTGTATATCGTATGAATGAACCACTCCCGGCCGGCGGCGACCTGCGAAAAGAAGTTAACACTTTTATTGTTGATATTTTGAGAGCAAACTTTAAGCAAACCATGAACCAACGTCCGCAAAACCTACAACAAAACAATTAACAAAAGTTCCAGGTTCTCACTCAGGTTCTTAGATGTCTTGACTGCACCTTCCTGGAAGAAACTTCGGAGAACATTAAAACAAAAACCTGAACCTTGTACATCTCCCCAAAAAATCAAGCCCATCAAGACCTTGCCGTCGAGTGACCACCCGACGCGCCACCACGACGCCCAGAATGCAAAGCCTAGGCTGACCTGGAACAGCGGGGATGAGGAGAGAGCAAATCCATCGGAGCCATGCTGTCGGACCAGAGGAAGGCCACCGGGGGTGTCCATTGCCAGTGAGGCGTGGAACTGCACATCTCCAAACGCTGAAGCCTGGCTCTCCGGTTGAGCCTTGTCCTGCACACAGACATTACGTACATTACGCTCCGTCATTTAGCAGAGCACAGGGTCGGCCACAGCGCCCCCGGAGCAATGAGGGTTAAGAGTCTTGCTCAAGGAACAACAGTGGTAACTTTAGTGGACCTACACCCAAACCACTGAGCTGCCACGCCCATTCCACAGGTAATGAAGCCCAGCAATCAATACACAATTAATTATTAATTTTTAATAATCTGTAAGATGAGTGGAAGTGTGTAATATAATATAGTTGTGATCGCAGGTCGCCTACCGATGCGTTCAAAACTTAGAAACTGGGCAAAAACACACTTATGATGAAAATTGACGCACCAGGATCTTAAACCTGTAGAGCAGCGAGGGGGCGTCGGCCAGGCAGCCATACTCCTTATTGGTGGGGTTATACTTTGGCACGTATCCGTCGGTTCCGGTGCAGAGGAACACCTTCTCAATGCTGCAGGAGAAAGAATCTCCCAAATTCTGAACTGGATCCACCATCACCCGGCCGTAAATCGTAGAACCTGCACAACAGTTTTATATTAATGAATGAACCTTGAGGCTGATGGGCTACAACAGCCAAGTCCTTACCCAGTATTAGTTTCTAATAAAGTGTGAGTCAAGAAATAAATGAGCAGACCTTCAGTGAAAGCGGCATCTCCTCCCTCTCCGAACCCCATGGAGCCGTCCGACAGCCAGATCTCTTTCTTGGACAGCAGGAACATCTGAGTGTTCAGACTGAATTCCGCTGCTACAGGATCACTCACCTGCGGTTGAAAAACCAGAGTCTCACAATTATGAAGCCTCTCAGGAGAACATCAAGCTTATGGAACCAAATCACGTACTGGGGACCGTTTAGAGAAGGTCCATAAAGACCTTCAGGAGGAACCTGACTGACCCACATGGAGTCCTGACCTCAACTTCATCCAAAATTTTTAAGATTAAATTAAACTGAGATTGTCAGGTCGGTTTGCTGCCGGACATCAGTGTCTGACCCCCACGGTCTTGTCGAAAGCGTAGGTTCTCATCGCTGAACATTTAGGAAAAAGTTCCAGGCCAAATCTGGAACAGAGTTCTCTGGAGCCTCACCTGCTGGAAGCGGATGTCCATGTCGAAGGTGATCGGCTCTCTCGGGTGGCAGACGGGTGGAATGCTGAACTCCCCGTTGGGAGCTGCGATGCAGGGAATCAGCTTCACAGTGTAGGTTCCCGAGTAATCCCGCACCTACACATCAATCCGCAGATGATGAAGTTGAAGGTGCGTTAAAGGCAAAGTACGTGAGGTATCTCAGAGGTTCCGGACTCACGGCAAAGTCTGAGACGAAGCTCCACTGCTGCATCGGCTGGTTGTAGGTGGGTTCCGTTCGAATCAGAGAGAGGGAGAACGTGAGGCCAGCGTGATCAGAACACATCACCATGGAGAAGATGCTGCTACCTGTGGAGGCATCAGAAATGATGAACATCATCAGACACTTACACGGTGCGCTCATCAATTAAAACTATTAAACTGTTAAATGGATGGATGGAGGCTTTACCGGGGTGCGACATGACGAACTGCCCCCTGAATCGAGCCTCGCTTTTAAAGTTGACGACCAGACGACCCTCCTCGTTGATCCTCATACTGGTGGGGTACATGGCACCTAAAAAGCGCGATTTAAAGAGAGCTCAGTCACTGAAGTATGATATTCAGAAGCCACTAGGGGGCAGGAGAGTGGCCTTTAATGATTTTAATTATTATCTGTCATAAATACTGATTATTTTTTTAAATGTTGTGCAGACGACAACTAACGACACAGAGGAGCTGCTCGACCTCAAACTAAAATTGAAATTTCTTAAATCTAAGATGTTCTATACAAATTGTACAGATTTATAAAGAACGGTGTCTTTAGAGTTGTTCACGCTGAGTTGCTTTTATTCGGTTACATTTAAAAAACTAAGGGAATGAAAATTGTTTCTAACTTTCGTGGGAACTATTCATCGAATTTGACCCTCTTTGCAAAAAGTTTGCACACCCCTGCCTCATGCAGACCGATTACCTTGCAGCTCGGCCTCAGGTGGACTACCAATGCCGTCCTGCCACAAGATGGCAGTGTCATACACAAAGGTGAGCCGTAGCTCGGTCTGCAGATCAAAGTGCTGCCAGCCGCCGACGGCGACAGGTGAGTGGAACACGTAAGAGACGAAGAGAGGGACGCGCAGGGTGACGTAGGACTGGACCAAATTAAGAACCTGTAAACATTCACACACAGACGATCATGTTACTATAACAACAATATATAATAACAACAACAACAACAATAATAATAATAATATATAATAATAATAATAATAATAATAATAACAAAAATAATAATAACAATATATAATAATAACAATAACAACAACAACAATAATAATAATAAAAATAATAATAACAATATTAATAACATAACAATGGCAATAATAATAATAAAAATAATAATAGCAATAATAATAACAATAACAATAGCAATAATATAATAATAATAATAATAATAATAATAATAATAATAATAATAATAATAATAATAACTATGCGTTAAATCTGATTGGCTGAGCCGTGTGTCCTGGCTGTAACATCATTAACACACACACCATTCGTATCGATGCGTTATATATATATATATATATATATATATATATATATATATATATATATATATATATATATATATATATTCCCCATCAGCACTGTGTACATTTATAAACTGCGTTCTGTAATTTGGCCGCTAGACGGCAGTGTTTAATTATTAGTGAAACTGGAATGTTGTTACTCGGACAAGTCACGTCACAGAAGAGCAGATTATTAACAATTTTACGTTTAATAAACGCATTTCTGAACCAAACATTTATTAATTTGTGTTTGTAAGTGTTTAATTAAAGCAATCAGACTCTCGAGTTTGTGTATTATTGTGAATAAATCACGCAAAGAGGTGGCACTGTTCTCCACTCCACGCTGGGACTCATAACACCTCTTTATGGGGTTTATTCAGAATAAGGCCACGCCCCCTCGCACCATACTGCTTTATTATGTAATTCTGTATAAACGCTGTAGAGCTTTGTGGTGCCAATTAAATTAAATTTATTAATAACTGATAATAAAATGATTTTTCTGACTCTGTTATATTTTCATATATCCGGTGCTTCTACTTTCCAAACGATGTATTACACTTCACCTGTCCATCCGTTCCGATGGACCCGCCGCATTCGTTCAGCAGCTCGGACATGTCGTAGTAGCTGCTGAACTCCCACAGGCAGGCCTCGAGGTTGAGGTTGCGGTAGAAGCGCAGGGAGTTGGCGCTCCGCATCGCCACGCTGTACTGGTAGGGCGCGGTCTCGCCGATGATCTCCGGGTTTTGGTGGCATCCGTGATGAAGCCGTGACCGGTCTGGATCTCGTTGAAATCCAGCAGGTTGGAGCAGCGGTGGTTTCCGGCCCGGGTTCCGTCCGGGCTCAGGGTCAGCTCGAAGTTGGTGAGAGGACCGTGTGGAGATGACCGGCAGCATCCCTGATTCAGAACCGACACGGGGTGAGGGGAACATCCGGAACAAAGGACTGCACGTCGAAAAAGTATAAACATAGAATCAGATTTACCGTCCATGTGCGGCATGGTGACGGTCAGCTTAATGAGGTTCGGATAATCGGGGTCATCAGAACCGGTGTAACGGATTTTGGCTGAGAACGGCTCAGCGCCGACGGTTCCAGGGATCCGAGGCTGACAAAGACCTGAAGGAAAACACGCGAAAGGGCTGACTGCTTGAATAATTCATGTCCAGGTGATTGTTGAGGTTTGTACTAATTACCAGAGGTCATTAATATTATATTATATTGATATTATTAATATTATGTTTACAGTCACAAGACCAACTACACTGCAGAATTATCAAACCTGATCATAATCCTATCCCGTCCCTTTTTTTATGTATAAGGTGTTTGTGTTAGAGATGTTTTTTGAGTTGTTTCTTAAAGATGCCGAGTGACTGAGTTGGAAAATGGTTCCACTGTTGATCAGTGGAGAGTCAGCACCACGGTGAGGTTGCCCCACCCGGCGACATTCACCACTAGAACGTAGTGAACGAGTCGGAGTGTGTTTTTTTAGAGTGAAGGTCAGAGGGGCCAGATCCAGAGATCATCCTGTAGATCAGAGTCAGTTACAGGGAGCCAATGAGAGAGGAAAGGTGGAGTCACATGACTTCACTTGGGTGGTTGAACACGACTTTTGAATCAGTGGTAGAGGTCTGGGAGAGCAGTGCAGTGCATTACAATAATCTAGACGGGATAGGATGAAGGTTTGGACTAACAGCTGAGTAACATGTTCTACAATACTGTTACCATTTTGGTTTTAAACCCTGGTGGAACGAAATGGAATCGAGCTTTGTGTAATGATTTCGTGTGCATGATGGCTAACGCAGGGTTCGTTAACAGAGCGTCTGACCCACCCTCCTGACGGCTGATGATCACGATCGAGGAGCTGAGCTCCAGTCCGGCGTCTCCGTTGGCGTTGAAGGCCCGGGCGGCACACTGGACTCGTGAACCCGCCTGGAAGTAAATCGAATCCAGAGTGATGGACTTGGTGTTGCTGAAGAAGGTGTTGGTGTCGACCTCTCGCATCGGGCTGGTGACGCCGTCTGGCCCAGTGGGGGCGCTGACGAGCCAGCGGTACTGAGTCAGAGTGTCGTTGATGTTCTCCACGGCGCAGATCGAGCCCGTCTTGTCAAATTCGGAGTATTTGGGATTGCAGGCCTGAAATAAAACAAACCCAAACCCACTTTATTAACGCTCCTCAAAAAACCCAGAACACGGTCCAAAGAACGGTCTGATCCACTCGCCCCACCATGTCAGTGTCAATGCAGAGACACTGAAAACCATCCACCACCCAGTAACACCTGCTCCGTGGGGTCCTGATCATCAGAGAACATACCAAAGCGCACTAACAGAGTATGTAAAGAAACAGATGGACTACAGAATGGAACTGTAGAACTACAAACCCCATCTGTACGGTCAGAGCAGCTGATGGAGTGCAGAACTATGGAGGTGTATCTAATAAAATGGCCGGTGAGGGTGTTTAGTGCTTTGAAAAAATGAAAACAGCAGTTTTATGGCATACTGCCATCATGTGGATGAAGAGCGTCACTGACCGTCACACACACTACGGGGTAGCCGGTTGGAGGATGAGGATGCTCATTGGTCCGCGCCGTATCGTCGTACATCAGCAGGGACACGACGTGAGGAACCGCGGGGAACGTGACATCAGCAACGCTGTCCATCTCCTCAATGTACACCATGGCTTTGCTCATCTGAAGGGTACAAAACACACACGTCATTTAATCCAATTTAATTAATGAATTTAATTTAATACCGTTAATCCCAATGAGCTCATGAAGATCGAAACATCTGAAGCAACGTAGCACAACGTAGGAACTCCAGAGTATGGTATGCATGTG
The DNA here is from genome assembly GCA_019802505.1 of Corydoras sp. C115. Taxonomy (NCBI): domain Eukaryota; kingdom Metazoa; phylum Chordata; class Actinopteri; order Siluriformes; family Callichthyidae; genus Corydoras; species Corydoras sp. C115. Next base: position 255,671 of record JAFMOC010000250.1, read on the forward strand.
CAATACATTACATTTCCCAATATATTTTATAACCTGCGATCTGTAATTTGGCCACTAGATGGTGGTGTTTGGTGGTTAGAGAAACCGGAAATATGATCAGCGTTCACTTTAAAAACCGGACTAGATTACGTCCCAAACGTAACGCAGAACGTTTTGGGCGTTGGGCAAATACAACCAAAAGAGGGTGCCAATCTATCACTGGGCACAGACACCTACACACTATATATGGGGCAATTTAGAGCATTCAATTTACCTTAAATCTATGTTTTTGGACTGTGAGAGGAAACCGGAGGACCAGGAGGGGCCCCACTTAGACACGGGGGAGAACATGGAAACTCCCAGATCGAACCTGGATCTCCAGGGCTGAGAGGAGAACATACTAACCACTAAGCCACCGTGTGGTGCAGGTTGTGTGTTATTGTGAATAAATCACATAAATACCTCTTTATTGTGATGTATTCAGACTGAGGCCACGCCCACTCGTAGCTTATTGCTGTAATACACTCTCACACCTGAGTGATGTTTGTTTCCTGAGGTAAACACTTTTGATGATGGTGGGCGCTAATTGGTCCGAAAAGTTAAAGATTAAGAACCCCTGAACAACGGGATTCCGGTCGGGAACGTGTTCACCGTTAAATCATTACCCAAAGCGCCACCTCAACCCCAGAGCACATGACGAGACAGCGGGGCCTCTCCTGGAGACACGGCCCGGGCCCCGCTGACAGAGGCAGCTGCCGCGCGCCTAATTTAGCAAGCGAGGCGACATCAGTCTGCGCGTGGTGCGCGGCGTGGCGTCAGAGTGAATATTTATACGCGACCTGCGTCTCGGCCACCATGTATTCGTCAGGCTTCAAGTGGATGGTGAAGGCCTCGCGGAGCTCCCTCTGTCCGTCGTACAGGATCTGGACCTCCACCACGTGCTCCGTCTCGCCCTCCTTAAACTCCACATCTACACAAACACAGTCACAAAGCAGATCAAAGAAGGACCACGCCCTTCATTCATTCATTATCTTAAGCTTAATCCTCTAATAGGGTCCCGGGAGGGGTTTGGGTTCCCCATGTCCATCCAGGGGAGAACGTTTCAGGCGCTGGGTGGATACACCCAGGACAGGGCGCCAATCTATCGCACACTATGGGGCAATTTGGAGCATTCCATTTACCTTGAATCCATGTTTTTTGGACTGTGGGAGGAAACCCACGTGGACACGGGGAGAACATGCAAACTCAACCGATACATTTACTGTTCTAAATTAATTTTATTGATTAATTTTGAACTCGGTCGGCACGGTGGTTTAGTGGTTGGCATGTTCTCCTCTCAGCACTAGGGATTCCCGGTTCGAATCCCCATCTGGGTGGAGTTTCCATGTCCTCCCCGTGTCCGCATGGGTTTCCTCCGGGTTCTCCGGTTTCCTCCCACAGTCCAAAAACATGGATCAAGTCAATTGAGTTCTCCAAATTGCCCCATATAGAGTGTGTGTGTGTGTGTGTGAGTGAGTGTGTGTCCAGTGATAGATTGCCCCCCTGTGCTGGGTCTTTCTGCCCAGCGCCCGAGACGTTCCCCCCGGATGCACTGACTGATCTTTAATTGTAATAATGTCTCCTGCTGACCTTGGGACAGGGGGTTGTAGTCCTCTCCAGAAGTTGCGGAACCATCTTTAGTGTGGACTCTCACCACCGAAACCTTTGAGGTGTCACCCAAGCGGAGAACAGGTATCTTCACCACAGCGATGTCCCCGGCTGCCTGCGGCTCCTGCACACTGTACTTAATCTCTGAGAACCTGATGATGGACTCTGGAAATTGGACACGGAGAACCTCATGAAGATTTATATTCATGTTAAAGTACGAAGACACCATCGTAGAACGTTAAAGAACATTAGTGTATCTCTGGTGTTGGAGATAATTATCATGGGACATCTTACTGTCTTTCTTGTCGGTGACGGTGACCAGCGTTTCCTTTGGCTCTCCCAGCGCAGCGCCGAAGGAGGACTTGCTCTTGGGCGTACCCAGAACCAAGCGGAACTCTTCGTCCTCCTCGTGAATGGAATCGTCCAGCAGAGTGACCACACACGGCTTCTCATGCTCACCTGTGGAAGGAACCGCAGGAGACACGATCCGTCAGACAGCGCTCTCCCATCCAGGAGAACATTCATGAGGTCGATCACTGTCGGATCAAAGGGCGTGGCTCGTGTTCTCGGTTCTAGTTCGTTCACCAAAGACGCTGGCCGAGGTGGAGCTCAAAGTTCTGCCATGATTTTGGTCTTTGTAGACCTCATCATCTTCTGACCAGCGATGATCAAACCTACCTGGCAGGAAGGTGACGATGGAGGCGTCGGTGTTGGGTCGCTCGTTGTAGTCCATCATGACCTGTGCAGAACCTTGGCGCGTGTAGCAGCGGATGCTGGACGTCTTGCTGATGTCACCGCTGCGATACAGCATGGCGGTCACCTGTCCGTCCGCTTCGTCCACCTTGTACGCCGCTTCTTTGAACTGCACCTTGGGAACTGAGAACACAGACCGTGCTTCTGAATCCCGCCGAGACGCCCGGCGGTAAAACCCGGCGGGTACGTGGACTCACGGTCGGTCACGCTGTCGTTGATGGTGATGACGGTTCTGCTGGGTTCTCCCAGCACGGCGTTCATGGGCATGCGCAGCACCAGCTCGAACGTCTCCGGACCCTCCAACTCCGGACGTCCGAGGTCGTCCAGAATGGTCACCCGCAGCGTCTGCACGGTGACGCCCGGCGCAAAATCCAAGCTGCGACTGATGCCCACGTAATCCAGACCCGCTGGGGACGCACAGAAACGCTTTAAAAACATTCAGACATGAGGAACCAGCAGTGGACTTTTGGGTCCTACTGGCACCATTTCAGAATCAGAACCCTCACTCTGAGGTTTACATCATTGATTGTGATGTAACTGAGACTGAGACTCACAATCTCAGTTCTAATTCATCTCACAGGTGTTAGATGGGGTCGTCCATGCACTCTATATCTGTATTAACCCATGTCTCAGAATTTGTCTGATGGTAGAACATAATGGAATATATATTTCACACATTAAAGGTGATTTTTTTTACCCTCAGCTGAGACCGGATCGCTCTTTCTGGAGCGCACGGTGACGGAGGCCACCTTGGAAAGGTCGGTCCCGGTCCTCCAGACTCTGACCTCCACAAAGCCGGCACTCTCATCCACGGCGTACTCGGTCTCATCGAAATACAGAGCTGGTTCTGAAGGACGCGGAGAGACATTTTTATTATTTAACTTATTTAACTTATAAATAACAAATTAATAAACAAACGAAACAGTGCGTTGATACGTCATCGGCTCCGTGGCCACTTTACCCTCTCCTTGGACTATTTCATTATTTAAATTTTTAATTTAATTAATAAAATTTTTTTTTAATGAAATGAACAAAAACTGAACCCAGAGTCTTAAACAGACAATTCCCAAAACATCCAACCAGAAGGCTTTGGCCCGTTTCCACGTTACACATCCGCCCCCCTCGCATTTCCATCTGACCTCCTGAACAGGAGAACAATGTCCCCGTCGCGCTTCCTCAGACCCACCAAGACGCCTCGGCCAGATCCTCGCACCATGCCCATCGATCATTTGTCCCGTGTGAGAACGTGAATACGTGTTCTGACCGTAAGGCTCTCTAAGGCAACGGCTCTATTCTCAGAGAGGTTAGAGAGTCGACCGATGCGTCGTCACTTTAAAACCCAGAGACTGATTTAGTTCCTATCCCGCTGCTTTCCCTTTGTTTGTCCTTTTAAACAAGCACCTGGAATGATTTATATTCTCAGGTCTGTGTTATTTAGAGAATAATGGAATAATGTGAACCACTAAGCACCGTGCCCCCCCCCCTCCCCCGAGATTTATTTATTTTATTTTATTTTATTACAATATTTTTTTTTTTGCTCTATTATTTAATTGTTTATGACCCCCCCCCCCCCCCCCCAAATCACAGACACACTGATCAGATTGGGGAGAAATAAACAAACAATTAAATAACAGTCTATATGTCTAAATTAAAATTGAGGGTTTTTTTTAATAATAAAATAAAATTAAATAAATAACTCTTGGGCAGCACAGTGCTTAGTGTTTAGCATGTTCTCCTATCAGCGCTGGGTATTCCAGGCTCGTTATAAACATGACGCTAATTGTGATTATATTTCTTGGTTAACTCTGTCCTGGTCCTGGTGTGTTTTTAATGAAAAGCTTATTTAATATAATTCAAATCGGCAGCTCTGACTCCTGTGGTAGTTGTAAGTGAATTGGAATTCAGACTTCTGTACACTGGTAAGCACTCAGACCCCGAACCCCCGACGCCGCGTTAACGTCCCCGTGAACCTGTGTGGACATGAATCGCACTGCTCTGCCGAAGCAGATGTTTGCACGTGGCTCGGCCTGGTCCTCAGATCTCTTTGTTTTGGGTTTCTTGTGCTTCCAGGATTTCAGAGATGAAAGTTTCAGAGATGCGTCATGACAAAAGAAGAATGAACATCATCTGAGAGCGATGACGGAAGACGCTGAAGGAAGACGCATGAAAGACAACCAGCGATGTGGAAATAACAGACGAGAGAGCCAGAGAGGATGAGAATGAAAACGCTGGAAGACATGATGAGTGTATCAGCTAAAAAAAAAATGTAATTAAATTTTAAAATTGTTTTAATTTAGTGTTTATATATAGAGAGAAAAATCAGACTTATGTATTATTTTTACTCCACCTAGTGTGTATATATATATATATATATAATATATATATATATAATATTTTGCTATGCAAGTTGCTGCTTTTGCACTATTATACATCTGTGTTTAATATTATACTTATATAATATTATGGGCAGCACGGTGGCTTAGTGGTTTTGCATGTTCTCCTCTCAGCACTAGGGATTCCCAGTTCGAATCCCCATCTGGGTGGAGTTTGCATGTTCTCCCTGTGTCCACGTGGGTTTCCTCCAGGTTCTCCGGTTATCTCCCACAGTCCAAAAACATGGATCAAGTCAATTGAGTTCTCCAAATTGCCCCATATAGAGTGTGTATGTGTGAGTGAGTGTGTGCCCAGTGATGGATTGGCGCCCTGTCCTGGGTGTATCTGCCCAGCGCCCAAAACGTTCTCCCCTGGATGGGCATGGGGAACCCCACCACGACCCTAATATAGGACAAAGTGGAAGATAATGAATTAATGAATTATAATATTATTATTATTATTTACACTTACAAATGTATTGAATGTTTCTATGGATACATGTTCTCTGTCGTCTGTTCTCGGTCATTAACAGGTACCACTCAGAATTTTATTGTATCATGTACAATGACAACAAAGCTCTCTATTCTATTCTATTTTGACACAATATTTTCTGTTAACCATTCATTGTGGTAATTTTCGCGTTGCGTCCGTATTTCTAAGCATTGTATCGATGTGTTGACCACCCGGTGCTGTGTGGGATGCACTTTCTTGCTTGCATTTTGGTAAAACACCACCATAGCGCCATCTACAGACACTGCAATCTTATAACCTGCTGCTTTACACAAAACATTTGAAGTCTATTTAACTTCTATTGATTGTTAATGAACCATCTCATATTTGTCTCTATTATCTCATATTTGTCTCGCTCTGTGAACGCTCTGAACCTTACCGTCATCGGTGTCCGGAATGATGATCACCTTGGTGCTCGGGAACACTGCCCCCACCTGGCCGCCCATGGGCATGCTCAGAGAGACGTTGAAGCTCTCGTCCTCCTCGTACAGAGAGTCATCGATGATGAGGACGCGACATGGCTTTTCTCGCTCGTCCTTGTCGAAGCGCAGGACGCTGGTGTGGTCCTCCGGCCGGGTGATGTAGTCGGAATAAGAGAGCACCGTGCTGGGGGTTGTCCCGGTGGCACTTCCTGAAACAAACAACAAGAATCGTCATGATCCAAAAATACAAAAAAGCCATTTACATTAAAGAGGCTGCCGTGGGTGGGTGTCTCTAATAAAGTGGCCGTTCCGTCTACAGACCTTGTTGTGTGTAGCAGATGACCATGAGGTCCTGGCTCACATCTCCAGACCTGCGCACAGGGATCAATAACTCCCCAATGTCCTCCTCTATGATATATTCCGACTCGGGGATGAACACGGTGGATTCTACAGCAAGAAAAAATATTCATATTAATTATTAACGTTTACATTTAGTCGTTTAGACGACGCTCTTATCCAAAGCTACTTACAAATGAGAGAACAACACAGTCAGAAGTTAAGAAACGAACCAGCTACACTGCAGAATCATAAAGCCTGATCGTTATCCCAACCTTATTTTAATCATTACATTTTATTTATTTATTTTTTCTTATCAGGTGTTTTGAGATGTTAATTAAAGATGCCGAGAGTTGGGACGATGGTGCCACCAATGATCAGCTGAGAATGATATGGAGTATCACGGTGAGGTTGCCCCACCAGGTGACATTCATCACTAGAACGTAGGGAACGAGCCGGAGTGTGTTTTAAAATCTAGAGTGAAGGTCAGAGGGGCCAGATCCAGAGATCGTCCTGAAGATCAGAGTCAGTGTCTCGTACTGAATGCAGCAGCTACAGGGAGCCAATGAGAGAGCAGAGGTCACATGACCTCGCTTGGGTGGTTGAACATGAGTTTTGAATCAGTGGTAGAAGTCTGGGAGACCGGCAAGCTGTGAATTACAATAATCGTGCCGGGATAGGCTGAGGGCTTGAACTAACAGCTGAGTAGCATGTTCCGTCAAGAAAGGTCTGATGTTCCTAATGTTCCACAGAAAGAACCTGCACCTGATCAGAGAGTTTAAGATGGGAGTCCGTTATGTAACCATTACGGAGCGACTCTGCTTTGGAACGTCAGGTCATGGTGGATTGAGGGTTCGGCTGGGATTTTGCTAAATTTAATATTTCGATAATTACCAACGTTATGTCATGATGTCACAGATTTTGGAGACACCATGTTTTATTGTTCTACAGACGTACCGCACGTTTTTCCGTACTTTTGTGTTTGAGAAAAAACAACAGAAAGAAAGCTCCGTACCATCGCCCGGGTCTACGACCTCCACGGTGGCCTTATCTGGAAACTCCAGAACGGCCATCACCGGCTCAGAGAGCTGGATCTCAAAGGTCTCTGAGGTTTCAAACTCCTGGTCGGTGAAGATCTTGACCTTCCAGGAGGCTGTGGTCTGGCCAGGATTGAACTGGACCTGCTTCTGGGATTTCCCAAGGAAGTCCTTGTCCTTCTCAGCTGTCCCGTCCTTGGTGGAGATGCCTCGAGGAGAACACAGGGGAGAAGCACACACTGTAAACATCATCATCATCTTCTTCTTCCTCTCCAATGAGAAGTCGCCACAGTGACCCCACGGCCATGTTCCACCAAGTTGATGACCCCCCCCCCCCCCCGACCCTAATACAGGATGAAGCGAGAGATAATGAATGAATGAAAATATCAAAGCATGCTTACTGACGAACGATGTTTCTCCCAAATACCCCCTGCGCTTCAGCGTGACCTCCAGGAACTTCGCGTCCTCGTCCACCAGGTAGAACTCCTTCTCCAGAGAGATCCAGGCCCAGTTCAGGCGGAATGGCTGGGCCTTCAGTTTGTTACCTCCTGCAGGGACGAAAAAGGGACCCCGTTAAGGGAAATGAAACTGGACTTTTTCGGGGATGTCCCAAACCTGAAGACCTGAGGAAACCAGGGGACTTCAAAAACTTAGAGACCTATCCCTGCTCTCATGAAACGAAGCTTTGGAGTTGAATCAGTCGTAAGTCCAGCACTTTTTAAATGTAATTTGAAGTGTGTGTATGAGACATAAAGATAATGAACAGCAGTAACAGCAGACAGGCGGTAACCCTGCCATCAACCTCCTCTCCGCCCGTCACGCTCACATGGCGGGTGGAGGCTTCACCTTTTCTACTATAAAAAGCCGGGCCAATCGACCAATCCGTCGCCACGGTGCTCGGGTTACAGCGGCTGGCTTAATGATCATAACAGCCACACACTTATCTGAGAGGGTCGGGTCTTGAGGAATGTCGGAACCCGGGTCGATGTTACTCTCTTTTTACCTTTGGACCTCATGCTGAGAACAGTAACGCTGATCACTGCTTAAACCTTTTGAAAAGCACGGGTTAAAGGGCATCCAGGTATTTCACTCCAGAGGTCATGTTCAGATTGAGGGTGGAGGTCACGAGGTGACGGAGCAGAACGAGAACCATGGAGGTTCGGTTACCTCGCTGATCTCTGAGGGTAACAAGAAGAACCATGAGGGAATCGCTTAAAGGAACACTCCTTAAAGAACCAGCCTTAATACCATCCATCAGACACGTTACACATTCCGTCCGAGGTCTAATCTGACCTCACGGAGAACATCCATGTGGCTCTCAAGAACGTTCTAATTTTCTAATAAATCATAACCGGGTTGCTGCAGCTAGAGTTGTGACCAAAACGAGAAGGTCTGATCACAATTATTCATTCATTCATTATCTTCAGCTTTATCATATATTAGGGTCGCGGGGAGGGGGAAGGGGGGGTTTCCCCATGCCCATCCAGGGGAGAACGTTTCGGGCGCTGGGCAGATACACCCAGGACAGGTCGCCAATCTATCACTGGGCACACACTCACTCACACAGACACGCTCTATATGGGGCAATTTGGAGAACTCAATTGACTTGATCCATGTTTTTGGACTGTGGGAGGAAACCGGAGAACCCGGAGGAAACCCACGCGGACACGGGGAGGACATGGAAACTCGAAGCGGGAATCCCTAGCGCTGAGAGGCGAACGTGCCAACCACTAAGCCACCGTGCCTGATCCCAATTAAACTCGTTTAATGTTCTCATTAACATTTCAAACTCTGCCTAATCTGACTGCTTAATCCCTGGGCGAGCTCTCTGAGTGTTATAATCCAACACGTGAGGTTTACTGATAATCCCTCGACTCAACGGGTCTCAGTTGGGCAGACAGTGTTCTCCTGGTTCTGTGTTTTGAACCTTTGAATTATTCAACTCGGTTCTCAATCATCAAACACAGAGCCATCCATCCATTATCTATATTCTATATTATAATATATTCTATATTAGGGTCGTGGGGGTGGGGGGGGGGGGTTCCCCATGCCCATCCAGGGGAGAACGTTTCGGGCGCTGGGCAGATACACCCAGGACAGGACGCCAATCTATCGCTGGGCACACACTCACTCACACAGACACACTCTATATGGGGCAATTTGGAGAACTCAATTGAGAACATGGAAACTCCACCCAGATGGAAATCCCTAGCGCTGAGAGGAGAACATGCTAAACCACTAAGCCACCGTGCCGCCCCTCATACATTCATTACGTTTTAAAATTAGTGACATGTGATTAACTGAGCCCTCGGCCAGTCCTCCTTATCTCATGACTCCTATAATCCCCAACAAATCCAGAACCTGTATCTTGGTTACGATCATTACCCCTGACATCAAGAGGCTTTTAGGTTCTGGAGTCTAAAGGGGTTTTATAACGTGACCGAACCTGAAATTTAACATGAGGACCCCAGCAGGACCCATACAGGATTACGACATCACGATTTCTCTCCCTGAATGAACACCCAAAAGTTGAATCGATCCGTCTATTCCAATCATTTGTATTTAAATAGTTTAAATTAGGGGCGGCATGGTGGTTTAGTGGTTTAGCACTCCATATGGGGCAATTTAAAGCATTCAATTCACCTTGAATCCACGTTTTTGGATCCAGGTTCAAATCCCGATCTGGGTGGAGTTTGCATGTTCTCCCCGTGTCCGCGTGGGTTTACTCAGGGTTCTCCGGTTTCCTCTGACAGCTCAAAAACATGGATTCAAGGCGATTTGGGTGCTCTAAATTACCCCTGGGTGGCACGGTAGTATAGTAATTAGCATGTTCTCCTCTCAGCGCTGGGGATTCCCGGGTCAAATCCCAATCTGGGTGGAGTTTGCATGTCCTCCCCGTGTCCGCGTGGGTTTCCTCCGGGTTCTCCGGTTTCCTCCCACAGTCCAAAAAACATGGATCCAGTCAATTGAGTTCTCCAAATTGCCTCATATAGAGTGTATGTCCAGTGATAGATTGCCCCCCTGTCCTGGGTGTATCTGCCCAGCGCCCAAAACGTTCTCCCCTGGATGGGCATGGGAACCCCCCACCCCCGCGCCCCTAATATTGGATAAAGTGGAAGATGATGGATGGATGGAGAGTTTGGATTAGTTCTTGGTTCCTGGTACTTGGTTTCATTACAGCACTGGTTCCTTTATTGCAGTAAAGGATCGCTGAACACAATGAGACCTCAGTACCTCCAGCTCCTCCAGCGTCCCTCAGGAAGTCGTCCCGCTGGAGGAACCAGCAGATCTCTGGCTCAGTGTCTGTGGAGAATTATTAACTGAACCCAGGTCTGATAAGAAGCTCTGTTTCAGACTGATATCCGACAGCCTGGGCCGCCACGCCCCGTTCCCCTGCTCCTAAATAATACCACTTTGTCTGACGAGGTAGACGAAGAATGTACAGTCCATCAATCATCACAATCAGGACCCGGTCCGGTGGACGTGCACGGGGCGGGGCTACGGCTTTCTGAACTCAGTTTAACTCCCTGCTTTAGTTTACTTTAGTTTTTGGAGGAAACAGACGAGATTTCTTTGCCGATGTGGAAGTTTGATTTCCACTCGCTCATGAGCACTGAATCGCAAGTGTACCTAATAAAGTGGCCAGTGGGGGGCGTGCCGTTCACCTGAAAATAATGAAGGGGAGATTTGGAATGAGGAACATTTAATAACGGAAAGTAAATGGTTAACTGTGGATGTTCATGTCCACTCTGTATTCAAACGTCTCAGATTTGATTCGTTGGATTCGTTGAGATAAACGTCTCAGAGTCGGATTCGTCGATAAGTGTCTAAGAGTTTGATTTATGAAATAAACGTCTCAGAGTATGAAATAAATGTTAAAGAGTTTGATTCATGAGACAAGCGTCTCAGAGTTGGTTTTATGAGATAAACGTCTCAGAGTTGGTTTTATGAGATGAGCGTCTCAGAGTTGATTTCATGAGATAAATGTCTCAGAGTTCGTTTCATAGATAGTTGTCTAAGTTTGATTTATGAAATAAACGTCTCAGAGTTTGATTCATAAGACAAATGTCTCAGAGTTTGATTCATGAGATAAACGTCTCAGAGTTTGATTCATGAGATAAACGTCTCAGAGTTTGATTCATGAGATAAACGTCTCAAAGTTTGATTCATGAGATAAACGTCTCAGAGTTTGATTCATAAGACAAATGTCTCAGAGTTTGATTCATGAGATAAACGTCTCACAGTTTGATTCATGAGATAAACGTCTCTGAGTTTGATTCATGAGATAAACGTCTCTGAGTTTGATTCATGAGATAAACGTCTCACAGTTTGATTCATGAGATAAACGTCTCAGAGTCGGGTTACGAGCAGAAATATTAACATTATAAAAAAAATAAAGAAGCAAAGCAAACATCAATCACGATGCCGACAACAAGACATCGGGTTGAAAACGCGAGTTCATCGATTCAAACCGAAGAAAATCTTTTAAAAATGTAAAAGTGCGAGGCGCCCGGCCGCCCGCGCCGTCAGCTGTCAGCGCCGCCGTGCAATTTAATAAACAACTCAACACCCAACACCAAAGACAGGTGGCGTTTGAGGTCCGTTCTCGGGGCAGGGGTCACCGGGGTCATCGCTGCCTGAGCCCGCGGAGGGCGTCAGGCCCCCGCAAACAGGAAGCATTTGGCGGCGTCCTCGCTCCCGTTTCCACGTCTCGCACTTAAGGTGCGACGTTTGACGGTTTGTTTCTTGGACCCTCAGTCCAGACGGTAACTCGGTGGAGGCTCTGCCTGGGTGGGCCAGTCCACAATGCCACCGAGCGATGGAATCCAGCAGGGCGTGACCCTGAGGCTTATCCCCGCACGTCCAAGAGTTCTGCTTTTGTTCCCTGGACCTGTCGCCTCAACAAACACTCCGCGGACCAAAGTCCTGGGATGGCTCTTAAACACCACCCCCCCCCCCCCCCCCCCCACCCCCCCCCCCCCCCCCCCCCCCCCCCCCCCCCCCCCCCCCCCCCCCCCCCCCCCCCCCCCCCCGCCATTACAGGCTGCTCAATCAGTAAGCTCTGAGGCAATACTTGAGGGAAGGTCCCTATAAACTTTACGGAAAACATTTAAGTGAAACTACGGCTGAGTTCGTAAGACAGGTTCTCGTTTTTAATATCGGTGCCTGACCGGAGTTAATAACCAGACACGTGTCTTGCAGGGTTGCAGGGTTGGGGACGACGACACGCCCGTCGTGATGTCATGAAGGGTCCCGGTGCTGGAGTGGACTTTGTGTGTGAGATAGGACGGCGTTTACAAGTCACTTTTACAAACAGGAGGTCAGTAAGTCATTAAAACACGGGATTCCTGAAACGGCGCCCTCGGGAGGCTACGTGGCTCCTGCCGATCCGGAGGTATTTATGGGTGTAATTACATCCACAAAGAATGAGGACCTCCATCCCTCAGAACGGGCGAAAGAGACGAGGGCCCGTCCCGAAATCTCCGATACGGCGTTTTTAAACGGGGGGGGGGGGGGGGGGGTTGTTAGCGGCAGATTACAGACGCTATACTCTAAAGAAATGCTTAATTATTTTTGATCTCCCGACATTATTATTAATTTGTAAATTTTAATATGGTTCGAGGGCGGGACGGTGGCTTAGTGGTTGGCATGTTCTCCTCTCAGCACTAGGGATTCCCGGTTCGAATCCCAATCTGGGTGGAGTTTCCACAGTCCAAAAACATGGACCAAGTCAATTGAGTTCTCCAAATTGCCCCATATAGAGTGTGTCTGTGTGAGTAAGTGTGTGTCCAATGATAGATTGCCCCCTGTCCTGGGTGTATCTGCCCAGCGCCCGAAACGTTCTCCCCTGGATGGGCATGGGGAACCCCACACCCCCCCGCGACCCTAATAGAGGATAAAGCGGGAGATAATGAATGAATGAATGAATATGGTTCAAACTTCTTCCTCACCTCCCTCACCCTCAGTTCTACGACGTTCTCGGGAAGTCTCTGGTGGGAACGTGGGTGTGATTTATGTTCAGGGTTTTACGGCTCACGGTTAGGCGGAGGATCATCTCTGACAGGTTACGATCACCAGGGTGAATAAATAATTCCAACTCGAGCGGTTTTATAGGTGGGACACTTAAAACCTCAGCTTTAAGGGCAGGGCAGCTGTCCACACGCCGTCCGGAAATACATAGCGGGGGGGGGGGGGTGATATTTGGCTGCAGAGACACCGGCAGCTCCGGCGACCACAGAAAGATCACTGCTGGTGGAGCAATAACAGCCCTGCACCACCATGTCAGTGTCACTGCAGTACTGAGAATCATCCACCACCCTAATGACTCCTGCTCTGTGTGTGGTCCATCATCAGAGATGAAAGAGGTGGACTACAGAATGGAATTTAATGGACACTTTTTTTTGGGGGGGTGGGGTGACCCTCATGACGTGGTTCTGCGGTGTGGAGGTGACGGCGTGGTGGTGCAGCAGGACTGATCCAGGAACAGCATGGCCATTTAAAGAAGATAAAAATAAAAGCGGAGGCATCCATCACGCCCCTGACGGAGCGCCTCAGAGCTCGTAAATCTGCAGAACGCAGGGACATGTTCTCCAGCAGAACACAATGGCAGCTGCCGCCAAAGATCGACGCGGGCTGAGGGTGCGAAAACCGAGGAGACTGCGTCATGTGACCTGATGATCCCCGAACTAACGAGTCTCTGGGAACCAAAGAACCCACGGTTCCGCTCTCAGGACGGATGTTTACGACGTCTTTTCATCCGTTCATTCATTATAGATACACCCAGGACGGTCACTCTCACTCACATAAACACACTCTATATGGGGCAATTTAGAGCATTTAGTTCACCTTGAATCCATGTTTTTGGACTGTGGGAGGAAAACATTGCAGACACGGGGAGAACATGCAAACTCCACTCGGATCATGATTCGAACCTGGATCCCCAGCACTGAGAGGAGAACATGCTAATTGCTACACTAACGTGTCACCCAGGGGCAATTTAGAGCACCCAAATCACCTTGAATCCATGTTTTTGAGCTGTGAGAGGAAACCGGAGAACCCTGAGGAAACCCACGCGGACACGGGGAGAACATGTGGGTTTCCTCCGTGTTCTCCGATTTCCTCCCACAGTCCATGGATTCAAGGTCAACTGAATGCTCTAAATTGCCCCATATAGAGTGTGTGTGTGTGTGTGAGTGAGTGTGTGCCCAGTGATAGATTGGCGTCCTGTCCTGGGTGTATCTGCCCAGCGCCCGAAACGTTCTCCCCTGGATGGGCATGGGAACCTCCCCCCACACCCCCACCCCGCGACCCTAATAGAGGATTAAGGTGAAGTTAATGAATGAGTTTGGTGTATTTACTCAGACCTGTCTCGATGAAGTTAAGTTCTAGTAAGTTCTCATGTTTTTGTTGTAGTAAGTTCTTTAGTATGTTCTCCAGCTCCGGGGTGATTCTGAGACCCTCAGACAGTCCCAGGTTCTCCTCACACTCTGTAAACGGGAAACCCTGAGGCTATCAGCAGATCGGGTTCGAAGTTCGGGTTACAGGCCCCACGCGGAAGCTTTGAAAAGAGACGGGTAAGCAAATCTCTTAACACACACACACACACACACACATATACACACATACACAGGTGTGTGTGTGTGTGTGTGTGTATGTGAGGCATATGTAAGGCAGACTATAAGGACAAACGTCTGAGGACAGACCTCTCAGTCATTAGTCTCAGTCTGGTCGTCAGGGTCGTATGAAACGAGACATTATCTCAGACGACTCTGTGCTTCTGTCTTTGTAGGAACAGTTTAGGGAAGGCCCTGTTTGGTTCGAAGTGCACAAAGAAGAGTCAGTTAGGATGCCCCACCCTGGATGCCAACAATCACACCCCGAAATATAAATATATACAAATTAGTGGTTGCCATGTTCTCCTCTTAGAACTGGGGATCCAGGTTCGAATCCCAATCTGGGTGGGGTTTCCACATTCTCCCCATGTCCATGTGGGTTCTCCGGTTTCCTCCCACAGTCCAAATTGTGCTCCAAATTGCCCCATATAGAGTGTGTGTGTGTGTGTGTGTGTGTGTGAGTGAGTGTGTGTCCAGTGATAGGTTGGCATCCTGTCCTGGGTGTATCTGCCCAGCCCCCAAAACATTCTCCCCTGGATGCCCCCCCCCCAGATTATTATAGATTATAGATATAATTATAGATTATGGAGGCACGGTGGTTTAGTGGTTTGGCATGTTTTCCTCTCAGCACTAGGGATTCCCGGTTCGAATCCCCATCTGGGTGGAGTTTCCATGTTCTCCCCATGTCCGCGTGGGTTTCCTCCGGGTTCTCCGGTTTCCTCCCACAGTCCAAAAACATGGATCAAGTCAACTGAGTTCTCCAAATTGCCCCATATAGAGTGTGTGAGTGAGTGTGTGTGTGTCCAGTGATAGATTGGCGTCCTGTCCTGGGTGTATCTGCCCAGCGCCCGAAACGTTCTCCCCTGGATGGACATGGGGAACCCCCCCCCAATAGAGGATAAAGCAGAAGATAATGACTGAATGAATGATAGATTATTATATATGATCAGTTTAGATGATTAAACAGATGTTGAGTTTCCGTCTGACTCGAACTCCCAGCTGACGATCTGCCAAAAAGTCGGTGTTGGGGCGGTGGGGGGGGGGGGGGGTGTACCTGCCAACCCTGAATGCAGCCCAGTCACCGAAGCATCCCCTCCTGGATCAGAACCAAAAACCAGATCACCCCCCCCCTCTTCCGTTCGGTTCTGTTACGGGTCATTTCACTCTACATGGTAGATACCATGGCGTTCTGAGTGCGGAACCCTGGAGGTCCTCGGCCGCCGTTCACTCAGCCGCAGTTCCGGCAACCTGCAGAAACACGCCCCGAAACACACACCATTTACCCCCCCCCCCCCCCCCTCGTTCAGGTATGCGCTGGGGGTCGGCACTAGGTGGGATCTGAGGAGGGGGGGTCTTCACTAAACTCAGACGGTTTCTTTGAACTAACTCTGAGGACGCGTGACGCGATACGTTCTCTAAATACGGGGACAGGACGGAACATTGACTGGAACGTCCAGCACACCGGGGACGAGCTTTGGCTTTTGTCTTTGTTCCCAAGACATTCCTCACTCCCAAAATACACAGGTCAATAAACCGAACCCGAGCCATCAGTTCTTTAAGAGGAATGTCTGTCCTCAGAGTCTATAGAACCTCGATCCACCATCATCATCATCATCATCATCATCATCATCATCATCATCGGTTATTTCTACAATGTTCTATTTACTGTTTGGATTATAGAGTAGGAAGGCACTGTGGCTTAGTGGTTGGCATGTTCTCCTCTCAGCGCTAGGGATTCCCGGTTCGAATCCCAATCTGTGTGGAGTTTGCATGTCCTCCCCGTGTCCACGTGGGTTTCCTCCGGGTTCTCCGGTTGGATTCCCACAGTCCAAAAACATGGATCCAGTTCAATTATATTCTCCAATTTGCCCCATATAGAGTGTGTCTGTGTGAGTGAGTGTGTGTCCAATGATAGATTGCCCCCTGTACTGAATGTATCTGCCCTGCGCCCGAGACATTCTCCCCAAGATGGACATGGGGAACCCCCCCCCCCCCGACCCTAATAGTGGATAAAGATAATGGATGGATGGATTATAGATATAGCGTTTCAACCCTACATCCTGATGTTTAAGATTAGACACGGTTCCAGACTGAGACCTCGGATCAGATTTAATTCTGTCCAACGAAATGTTGAACAGTGTCGAGTGCAAACAACAGTCTCAGTGTTCAGAGTACGTCAACAAACCCGAGAACCCACGCTCTCCAGGTTCAGAGGAGGGTCTGGGGTTCGGATGTCCTGACTTTAAGACGTCTCCACTCCCAATTTACATCAAACACAAAGTCAAATGTAAAGGACAAGTGGAAATGATTCATAATCCGCCGTGGACACCGCTGACGGCGCCTGTCCTATTGGTTTTGAAGTGAAATACTAATATTAAAATAAAACATGGAAAAGCCAGGTGGCACAGTGGCTTAGTGGTTTAGCATGTTCTCCTCTTAGTGCTAGGGATTCCCGGTTCGAATCCCAATCTGGGTGGAGTTTCCATGTTCTCCCCGTGTCCGCGTGGGTTTCCTCCGGGTTCTCCGGTTTCCTCCCACAGTCCAAAAAACATGGATCAAGGTCAATTGAGTTCTCCAAATTGCCCCATATAGAGTGTATGTGTGAGTGAGTGTGTGTCCAGTGATAGATTGGCGTTCTGTCCTGGGTGTATCTGCCCAGTGCCTGAGACGTTCTCCCCTGGATGGGCATGGGGAACCCCACCGCGACCCTAATAGAGGCTAAAGCGGAAGGTAATGGATGAATGGAAAAGCCAATGGAAAACAACTTACCGTTATCTTCGACCACAAAGTAGAAGATGTCGCTTGTGGCGTTGGACCGGTCAAAGAGAACGTAGCAGATTTTCATGTCATCAATATCGGCTGCAATGAAGAAACAGGAATTATAATAAAATTAAAGCCCTCTGTTATTCAACTCATAATAATTTAGAAAATATTTCAAACTGAATGTTAATGCGGCGGCAGGGTGGCTTAGTGATTGGCATGTTCTCCTCTCAGCCCTAGGGATTCCCGGTTCGAATCCCAATCTGAGTGGAGTTTCATGTCCTCCCCATGTCCGTGTGGGTTTCCTCCGGGTTCTCCGGTTTCCTCCCACAGTCCAAAAATATGGATCAAGTCAATGGAATTTTCCAAATTGCCCCATATAGTGTGTGTGTGTGTGTGTGTGTGCGTGTGTGTGTGCGTGTGTGTGAGAGTGTGTGTTCAGTGATAGATTGCCCCCCTGTCCTGGGTGTATCTGCCCAGCACCCGAGACGTTCTCCCCTGGATGGGCATGGGGAACCCCCCCGCAAGATGATGGATGGATGAACGTTGATGCTGAAACATTTTACCTTGTGAGAAGGTCTTAATGCTTTCATTTCCCTGAGCGGAGTTCATAATGTAACCATGCAGTGGCGCCTCAGACACCGAGTACTTCAACACCTTGTTGGGACTATCCCTGTCCTCAGCCTTCAGAAATTTGCTGGTGATCAGAAATCCCAGATGTCCAGTATGAAGAAGCCGCAGCGTGGAGGCCACCTTGTTAACAGCGATTTGAGGGACGCCGTTGTCCACCGTGTTGATGTGGATGGTCATGGTCTGGGGCTTACGGGTCTCATAGACCGTGTCTGGAAACACGTAAAAGTCCGTGTGGGTTCCATCCGTCACCGTGAAGGAGAAGCTGTCGTGGCTGCTTTCGGTTCCGTCGTGCTTGTAACTGATCAGATTCTCGTTGAGATCTTGCTTGGAGAAGGAGGTGATGACTTGCGTCCCGTTGAACAGGAGTTGACCGTGAACCGGCACCTGGGTGACCACGAAGCGCAGCAGGCTATCCGGGGTGTCCCGGTCCTCCACGGTCATCTCGAAC
This sequence comes from Corydoras sp. C115, assembly GCA_019802505.1. Lineage (NCBI taxonomy): Eukaryota > Metazoa > Chordata > Actinopteri > Siluriformes > Callichthyidae > Corydoras > Corydoras sp. C115. Next base: position 274,182 of record JAFMOC010000250.1, read on the forward strand.
GGCGTGATGAGCTTGGTTTCAGCTTCCCCCACGATCAGCTTGTTAATGGTGAGAACGGGCTTCTTGTTGTCCACGTCGGTGATGGACACCCGGAACGTGCGGAACACCGGATTGTAGCCGTCGGTCACCTCAAACTCAAAGCTGTCCATTTTCACCTCGTCGTCGGACGTGTGGATGTAGTAGACTTTGTTTCCGGCCAGTTGTAGCTGCGTGAAGGTGGAGATCGGCACCCCGGGATAGTCGGAGCTCTCCAGGTGACCTCGGCTGGGGGCCCGTGTGATGGTGAAGCTAAGAAACTCATCTGGGCTGTTGATGTCGGTGGTGCTGAGGAGGTCCGTGGTTAAGGTCACTTTGCCGCCCTCTTTGAGGGTCACGCCTTTGTTGATGACATCCGGAAAGACCAGATCAATACTGTCGATATTGATATAGAAGTAGCGATCGATCAGGGGATTGATGCCATCAGTGACATCAAACTTCAAAAGATCCCGCATCCCCTCCTGCCCGGTGTGGACGTACTGGATCAGCTGCATGTCAAGTTCGTCTTGGGTGAAGTTCATTCCGACCGTGATGTTTCCGACAACGTCTCCGCGGGTGCTGGTTCTCTGGAGGTACCCTTGGCCGGGACCGTAGCGGACGATGTAGATGAGGTCCTTGTCCTCAGAGTCCAGGTCCGTGGCTTTGAGAACTCTGTTGTTTATGACTTTGGTCTCTCCGATCTCCACCTCCAGACCATCATTGATGGTCATTCTCGGGGTCTCGTCGTCGACGGGAATGACCATGATCAGGACGTCGCCTTCGACGCTGTTCCTCCCGTCACTCAGTCTGACGGCGAAGCTATCGTTTTTGGTTTCCGAGTCGTCGTGTTCGTACACGATGCTGGACGCTTCTTTGATCTGCTCGAGTGAGAATGTCACCACAGGGATTGTCCCTATGCTCAACTGCTGGACAATGCGTCCATGTTTGGGGTTCTTGATGATCTCGAACTCCAACTGGTCACCGGGAACATCTGCGTCAGCAGCATTTAAAATGGGGGTGTCTATGAGCAAGCTCATGCCCTCCATGACCACAAACTCCCGGATGAACAGCTCCGGCTTCTCGTCGTTGGTCGGGATGATGACGATGGAGAAGAAGTTCTTCTCTGAGAGGTTGATTCCGTCGGAGCATTGAAAGGTGAACCTGTCCTCCACCGGCTCTACGCCTTTATGGATGCTCTGTACGTAGTAGATATGACTGAGGCTTACATCTTTGAGGTTGAAGGCCGTGATGGCAGTCCCCGATCTTGACTTCTCAGAACCTGGAGCTGGAGAAATGTTCTCCACGTAGCCAGATGTGGGCTGGACAGTAATGGTGCAGAGAATGTCGTTGTTATCAGTGTCGACGTCTTCAGCTCGGATGTGCTCCAGCGTGATGACGTTCTTCTCGCCCTCCACCACCACAAACTGCTCTCCAACACTAACCTCGGGGGCGATGCTGTCCACAGGAAGGATGGTCACGTGGACACGCACACCTTGGATTTTATTGCCCCCTACCACCCAGTCGTCGGACATGTCGGTGATGCTGAGGTTGAAGGAGTCGTGCTCCTTTATGGGTCCAATTTCGCCACCGGTGTGCACGTAGACCACCACGCCGTTAATCACATCCTCCTGAGTGAAGCGTTCCGCAGGTGCTCCGTTCACCATGATCTCGCCCAGTTTGGGAGGCTCCTCCACGATAAACGTCAGCATGAGGTCGTCCGTGTCCTCGTCCCGACCCTGGATCACGTTGCTGGTGATCTCCGTGGCTCCATTTTCAAGCACGTCGATGGAAGCACCTAAAAGTCCAGCCGGTAGCATGATGGTGGGGCTTTCATCGTCCACGGGTTTGATGCTGACCTTGATAGCTATGGGAACGTCATGGAAACCATCGCTCACATCAATTTTAATCACGTCGCTGAGGGATTCTTCACCACTGTGGCTGTAGCCCAAGCGACCGCTCTCAAGATCTTCTAAAACGAAGGCCCCCCCAGCAGACATGGCAACCCCTAGATATTCTAGTTGACCATATCTAGGAATTTGGGTCACTTTGAAGATGATGTTCTCGTCCTCTGTGTCCTGATCAACAGCATTCAGTTCGTTTTTCGTTATCAAGAAGGAGCTTCTCTCCAGAACGGTGAAACCCGTGTTGGTGATGGCTGGAGGTTTGTTATCCACGGGCTGCAAGAAAATGGTGAAAATACCTTCGACGGAGTTGCCGGCCGTGTCTTCTACATTAAAGGTAAACTGAAGGACTTTAGGGATGATCCCCAACTCCTGGTTAGGGGGTTGGTATGCTATTTTATGGTGATTAACCTGGGCTTGGGTGAACTCTGCAACCACAGTGTCCGGGTTGTCCGACAATACGATGGCTCCGAGAGGCGCTGGGTTATTCTCATCTGTATCTGTGGGGGGCATTATGATGGTGTATTTGAGATCGCGGTCGTCGCAGTCCAGGTCGGTGTAGCGTAGGAACTTCTTTCGGAAGTATGTCAGCTCGTATTCTTTAACCGTCATGTGGAGAACGGTGTCTGGGAAGAGAGCCGGTGGTACGTCATCAACAGGATGGATCTTAATAGTGAACGTGTGCTCCCCCGATTGGTTTGGGGGGTCATTGCCATCCTGGACTCTGAAGTGTAGCTGGTCAGTGAGGGTGGTGGTGCTGTGAGGCCCCGTGTGCCGGTAAAAGAGTTTTCCGTCCAGAATGTCCTGCTGGTACCACTCTGTCACCACCCGTTCGAACATCTCGTCCGTCGCGCTGAATTTCCAGAGGGAAGCGTCTGCAGGGGGCTCCACCTGCCTCAGGAGCAGTTCGCCGATGACAGAGGGGGGCGGCTCCAGGACAAACTTTATGGTGGAGTCCTCCGAGTCGATGTCAGTGGCGCTCAGAATGAAGGGGGAGATCTGCATCATTTCGTTCTTAAACAGCGAGATGCCCGTGTTGGCGTTGAGGATGGGGGGCTCGTCATCGGTGGGCGCGATGGTGATGGGGAACAAAAACTCCACCTTGTTGGCCCCATCCGTCATCCGAAAAATTATGTTGTCGCTGTAGGTGTCACTTCCGTCGTGCTGATACACCACGACGCCGGCGTCCAGGTCGGCCGGGGTGAAGAACTTCCGGCGAGACCCCATCATCAGAAGTTCTCCGTGTTTCAGACCGTTCACCACCGAAATCCGGACATCTTCCAGGTTGTCCTCGTCGCTGATTTCCAGATTCTGAGAACTCGACAACGGCCTGGATTGGCCTTCGAATAGGAGCTGGCCGGTGTTCTTCGTCGCCACCGGAGCCAGAGTGTTCATGGGCTTGACGACGATCATGAACGCAAAGGTCTCGGACACGGCGCCGTCGGTATCCACGATCTCCAACTCAATCTGGAAGATCCGCTCCTCGTCCGAGTCGCCGGGCGGCGGCTTGTAGGCGATTTTTAAGTCCTTCACATCCCTCTGGTAAAACGAAGTGACGGGCAGATGCTGGTCGTCGGTGCTGATGATGTAACCCTGCTGAGGGATCAGGGGTGTGGTGATGTTAAAGATCAGGTCATCCGAATTGGACTCCACGTCCTCGCCTGCCAGCATGTCGGCCGTTATGGCCGTCATCACGAACTGGTCCACCTCCATCATCATCATGGAGATGAAGCTGGCCTTCGGGGGCGTGTTCTCGGAGCCTTCTTTGATTCTCACCATGATCTGGAAGTGTTCCTGTTGAATGGTATTTCCTCTCATGTCCTGGACCTCCACCATCATCGGGATGTAGTCCCTGTTGGGGGACCTGGTGGTGGCCGTGTGCTGATACCGGATCCCCTTCTTAACGAACTCGTCGCAGTCGATCATCTGGCCGTTAACAGAGCTATCTGAAAGCACGCCGTACCTCGGAAGGCCGCCCGTTCCCACCAGGGTGCTCACTTTGCACCTCGTTACTCCGTCCTCGAAAGTGAAGTCCAGGCCTTTTTTGTCAATGGGATTGCTCTGACCGTTGATCTTCTCCACCACGAGCGGCACGCTGCGAGTCAGGATCTCCAGCTGCTGGAAGGCCACCTCCACCTCCAGCATGAAGGGGATGACCACAGTGTCGGTGCTGGAGTCATACCTCAGCTGCAGCTTCACGTGGTCCCTGCTGGGACTCCGCGAACCAAAATGGGTGTATTTGACCTCATTCGCTCCGAAGGCACATGGGAATTTCTTCGGACTCAGCGTTCCCGGTCTCTGTGCCAGCGGATCGTTGTCCAGCACCGTGATGTGGCAACGGTCTCCCGGCTGGACCTCAATGACGAGGTCCTTTATGGGATCCAAATAAACGGAGCGTCCAAACGGGACCCTGATTCCGTTGTTGGCCACCAAGATGGTTTCGGCGTTCGGTCCGGATCGCCGCCTGTAGAGAAACGGCGGGTCGTGAGGATCTGCTGCAACCTCGCACAAGCAAAGTCCGACTAAAAATAACGCAAGGGCGCCTTTCAGAGGTCCGGTCCCTCGCTGAGGACCAGCCATGTTGCACTGCAGTCGTCAACTTCAGACGGATTGAGAGTCGAACGCAGGCTTAATCTCTTTAAGGAGGTCTACCTCAGTGGTCCTCCTCTTCCTCCTCCTCGTTCACTCAGCCGGCACGAGTGACCTCCTCCTGCTGCAGCGAGGCAGGTAATACTAAAGAGAGAGAGACACTGACAGAGCAAGACTCCACCCCCTGCACAAACTCTTTCATGGCTATGTTAAGACAGCCGTTTGGACTGCCCCTTTAGCGCTGCATCCACCCCCCCCCCTCCATGCCCCCACGCCCCCGCCCACCCCCACCTCCCAGTCCAACCACCTCCGCCTCACCGGCCCCTCCTCAGTTCTAAAGGGAAAGGTCTAAATCACTTTCATCTTATTCTCCACAGCCTGCACACCCCCCCCATCCCCCCCGAACACACGTCCGACCGAAATGTAACTCTCAGACAACCTTTTATTGTTCGGCTGAACGTAACCGCTTTCCAGGATTCCTTATTTTAGAAATATGGATATGATAAGAGGGCGGCTTAGTGGTTTAGCATGTTCTCCTCTCAGTGCTGGGGATTCCCGGTTCGAATCCCATTCCCAATCTGAGTAGAGTTCTAGAGTAGATGTTCTCCCTGTTTTCCATCTGGGTTTCCTCCGGGTTCTCCGGTTTCCTCCCACAGTCCAAAAACATGGATCAAGGTCAATTGAGTTCTCCAAATTACCCCATATAGAGTGTGTGTCTGTGTGTTCAGTGATCGATCGGCGCCCTGTCCTGGGTCTATCTGCCCAGCGCCCGAAACGTTCTCCCCTGGATGGGCATGGGGAACACCCCCCCCACCACAGCGACCCTAATAGAGGATTAAGTGGAAGATAATGGATGGATGGATGGATATGGGTTCCAATACAGGCCCCCAAGTTCACAAGACGTATTGGAACGAATTTAAAGTTCTGTGTGGGCCAATCAAGCCTCACCTGCGGTGCGATGGATCTAGGGGGGGTTGGGGGGATCTTCCCCAAACTGTTTTCATGATGCATCATTTATAAATCATAAAACCGCAGACAGAACGGACACAGAGTTTCCTTTAGTTTTCCCAAAAAAAACCTTTCAGCAGGTATCACATGCTCCAAAAATATATGACCAGTTGGAATATAAAGGTTGTTAAAAACGTCAGCAGCACATATTTAACCTGGTTCCGGAATCGTAAACAAACCCCGCTGCCCTTTTTAACTGAATACCCCTCATATCAGTTTATTCTCAGAATCTTTAAATATAACCCGTGCGGTTGCTGTCGCCGGGCATGGCCCGGGTTTAGATACATGCCGCGTCTAAAGATGGAAATCCCCCCTTTTGCCGTCAGGGACTAAAAGGACTTTATCTCATAACAGGACACCTGATCTAGAACATCAGAATGCCGGCATCACGAGCGAAACCTGCGGTATTAATGCCGAAACAAGGGAAAAAATGAACAGAGCCTTAAAAAAAAAGGCCCCGCCCCCTCCATCCTGCTGATCCGACGTGGCGCCGCTGACCTGGCACGACCCGGACTCGGTGAGAATTGGGCTAGATGTTTGAGATTACATGCCATCAGCGTGTCCATGGAAACCGTGATCAGTTAAAAATACACGCCTTCCATTTAGGGATCAGGTCTTAAAATGGACGTCCGGGAACTTCAGGGTTTAATTTAAACATACGTTTATTGTTTCTGCGTTTTAATCTTAGTTAGTGCACTTTTAAACTTCAAAGGCAGATAATGTAGCTTTATTTAAAAAGACATTAGCTTTATGACACAGTAAAGGAGGGTGGAGGACACAGGTTTAGAATCTAACGACAATTTAACCTTTTATTTAGAGCGATGAACAAGTATTCCGTTGTTTCGGGTGAGAACACTGGGTTCCCCATGCAGGCCCCCGGGAGGCTTGAGGGTTAAGGGCCTCGCTCAGGGGCCCACATTGAAAGCTATGGTGGACTTTAGATTGCTGACTCATCGCTTTAACCACCGGGTTACCACACGCTACAGATTAAAGCAGTATGTATTGCGTCTTATGATGTCATAACATGTCAAAAATCACCAGCGTCGATATTTTTCTGAATTAGTAATTAAATTAGGGCATTAATTTTGCATGTTCTCCTCTCAGCGCTGGGGATCCAGGTTGGAATCCCAATCGGGGTGGAGTTTCCATGTTCTCCCCGTGTGATGTTGATGTTGTGGGTTTCATCCTGGGTCTCCAGTTCCCCCCACCATCCAAAAACATGGATTCAAGGTCAATTGAATGCTCTAAATTGCCCCATATAGTGTGTGAGAGTGTGTGCCCAGTGATCGATTGGCGCTCTGTCCTGGGTGTATCTGCCCAGCGCCTAAAATGTTCTCCCGGGATGGGCATGGGGAACATACCCCCCCCCCCCCCCACGACCCTAATAGAGGATTGAGAGAACGATAATAAATAAATAAATTAATTGTAATTATGACTCTCCATGGATCTACTCTGTAATCATCTCATTGTTTTTTTTTTTTTTTTTTTTGGGGGGGGTTAGATACACCCAGGACAGGACGCCAATCTATCGCTGGGCACACACTCTATATGGGGCAATTTATATAGCAGCAGCCAATTTACCTTAAATCCATGTTTTTGAACTGTGGGAGGAAACCGGAGAACCCGGAGGCACCCCACGCGGACACGGGGAGGACATGCAAACTTCGTGTTTCACCAAAAAAGAAACTTGATTTTTAAAAACCGAGCACAAAAGACGCCACGCAGAATAAATCGCCGTTAAATTAAATAATACACCGCAATTAAAAATAAAGGGTCCTCCATTTATTCTAGTACTTGTTTGGTTCTACTCCATTCTGTTCTTAGCAAGGCTTGTGAACCCCCCCCATCCACATCCCATCACCCCCCCCCCCAGCATGTTCCGAATACCCTGAATGCCTCGGGAGTTCAGTGGATCTATTTTGTGAGTTTTCTAAAATAGCCGTTGGTGTATTATTTACTTCTGAGTGGTGGAGCTCCAAATGTGGGCACACAGACCTCCGCCTGCTAGTGCCCCCAACCGCAGTCGGTAATCGAAGACCGGCGGTTATCGGGTGAAGTTAGGCGCCTTTAACTAAACACCAGGTTCCACTGTTTTAACGAGAAGCAGAGTTATAAAGTTAATAAAAACTTTATTTATTAATAACTTTTTGATGTTGATTAAAACCCGAGAGGTGCATTTCCTAAAGAAAACGCGAGCGTGATCCTCCGACGGCCACGCGGCGCACTGTATATCCACGCAGTACAGAGGACGAGGTCAAGAGTGGGCGTGGCCGGCTAATCGGGTGTCTCTCGATCACTCTGTGATTTTAGAGCGGTCCGGCCGCAGACATCTCCGACTAAAGCGGGATTCGTCTTTCTAGATCAAAAATTGGCGAGTTTCTGGGGGTGCAAATCTCTCAGCGTCTGGCGATTCGATTCGATTGGGATTTTTGAGGTCACGATTCGATTCAGAGTCAATTTTCGATTCAGAATCGATTTTTTAGTTCAAATGGTCTTTAAATTTTGTTCAAATCATGTGATTGATGATGAAACGACGATGTAAACGAATAGAACGCTTATTTAAAACAATACTTTCAGGTTCAGTCCTGTATCAAATCTTTTTTTATATATTTTATCTTATTTTTATATTTATACAAAAATAGTATTGCATTGTAGAATCCAAAGTGTGTGTGTGTGGGGGGGGGGGGTTCAAATCACGCCCTCTCCCTGCTTCCTGCTCCATTCAGACAACGGGAGTTGGCAAACAAGCGTGCTGTACGACGGCCGAGCGGATACGGCAGTCTGTGGTTTTGGACGGTGTGTGGGGCGCGTTTCGTGGGGACGTGGCGAGTTTCGTGTTTGTAGCTCAAACATCGTCCGAGTTACGCCATTTTGAAGACTAGATTTTTCCCATTGGAAATGAACTGAGCCAAATTTGCGGAGTGATCAGGAGTGAACGAAGATTGGGATCACACTGCGATTTCACAAAACCGGTCTGGCTTCCACCGTCTCGGACTCCAGCCAATTTCGTCTTTCTGGACCAAAAGTCGCCCGCGTTCCGGGAGCGCAGATATCACCGTCATGCGAAATGAATGGGAATTTTCGGCTCGGATAAACGGGAATATCTCAGGAACGTTCCGATCGATTCCTTAGCAGTGAATAAGCGCCCCTCTCACCAAGGAGCCGGGCGTGTCCTGCGAAAACCAATGAACAATAGTGCGATTACCATATATGGCAATCAGAGTGATGAAAAAGCGACCTCGGGTTTGTCAACATTGGCACGGTTGTTGGCGCCAGCTCACTTGTTAAAGCGTTAATGTTTGGATGTGGGCTCTCCAACCTCGCCCCGCATCTACAAACCTTTCCAAAGAGCTCACAAGCGTCTCAGGTTATGACCCTGACGATTACAGGACCTTCCACCTGGACTAGAGAGCATTCGGAATGGCAGTGACGACCTCCTCGTGCCATCTCTGAATAGCTCTCCCTGCAGAAGGAGGGCGGTACTTTCCCTTGGCTTTCCTGTGTTGCAGCATCCGAACCATTCGGAGTAAATATACTCAGAATATAAATAGAGGATCCAGAGATACCCGACTCATTCGGATCGGGATCTCAGAGAACCGCGTTCCTCTTGTGCCTCGGTTTTGGCACCGCTGTGTGCATTCCTCGGCGACCTCCTCCCCTCGGCGTCCTCTCTATCTCTGGGGCCCGAGGTCCACTAAAAAGGTTCTGCAGCGTTGAACAGATGGAACATTAAACCCGTCTATAAGAGATCAATGACACATCCATCCATCCATCCATCCATATCTTCCGCTTTATCCTCTAATTGGGGGGGGGGGCATTTCGGGCGCAATTTGGAGAATTTAGAGAATTCAATTGCCCTTGATCCATGTTTTTGGACTGTGGGTGGAAACCGGAGAACCCGGAGGAAACCCACGCGGACACGGGGAGAACATGCAACTCCACCCAGATTGGGATTCGAAGCCGGGAATCCCCAGTGCTGAGAGGAGAACATGCTAAACCACTAAGCCACCGTGCCACCCAATAACACATGATGTTTTAAATCACAACCCTCTCTTCTATACATCATGGGATTCTTGATTCTGATTGGATGAAAGAGATTCCATGAGGGGCGGTATGATGGCTTTACATTAGCATGTTCTCCTCTCAATCTGGTTGGAGTTTGCATGTTCTCCCCTCGTCCACGTGGGTTTCCTCCGGGTTCTCCGGTGTCCTCCCACATTGCATAGAACTTAATGATTCTACAAACAGTCTACTGGATTTGATACACCTGTGACCATGGAAGGAATTGGAACACCGATTCTGATCATTTGACCGTCACCCAATGAGCACCTGGATAGGCCCCGGAGCACGTGCAATCTTAATGAGGATGAGAAGTTCTGCGTCAGCATGAACCTCCTCAATAATCTGGTAAATCCTGGCTAACTGGATCCCGGCTCAGGCTTCTCAAACCCGAAGCTCGAGTTCAAAGTTCAAAGCTCCCGACTCTCGGCGTCTCCGACCAATCGTAAAGCTCGCTGGCGCTTTTATGGCGCTCTTTCAGCGGGAGCCACGGCACGGCGGTTCCAAAGCCTGATTTACAGGCCACCTCGGTGGGCTCGTCGTCCGGGTGATTTGGGACGCTGCCGGCTTCAGACGACTGACGAGAGGTTTAGAAACATTAACGAGTTCGTCATCACACTGAAGACGAGGAGAGTTATAACATTTATTTACATTAATGAACGTAACATTACAAACACATTAAAAACAATCCAACACTATGTGGATGAATGTATTGGGACTCAGACACTTTACAGTTTCTGTAGGAGGTTTTGGAGGAGCTGACCCGAGGAGCGTCTGCGAGGTCGGACACCGATGCTCGGTGCTCACAATCAACATTCCAGTTCATGCCAAAGGTATAAGAGATGCGTCCCAATACTTCTGAATATATAGTTTAATTTAAAGCCACTGTGCATTTTATTTTCCACTGTGTTCAGATTAAAAGAAATAAAATAAAGTTTATAATGAGATTAAAATTTGCGATTACGTTCATGAGATTAACGTAAAAGAATGACAGAACAAAGGAAATGCATTGTAAACATAACGATGATTATTATTATTATTAAGCATCAATCGTCAAATAACGAAGTACCTCCGCACGCACGCTCACTCGACTTCTGTACTCGAGTACTGCGTTGAGTTGTTTGATTTTTTTTTTAAATTTAATTTAACATTTGAAGTAATTCTGCAGCATGACATCAAAAGAACAGAAACAAAGATCAAAAGAACAGGAGAGAATGACTTTAAAAAGATTTAAAAACACTGGGAATTAAGAAATTACAGAATAATAATAATAATAATAATAATAAATCACAATGTGCAGTCATTAATAAAGGTTGGATTTGATGAATAGAACGTGGAGGAATGAGAAGTGAGATGAATTGGAACTTCGCTCGCTGTGGTTCTATGTAAATATGACGTTTCCGCTTCAGTCTGTGGAAGAAAAGGCAGGTGATCAATCACACGGCTTCCACATTTCAACTCTGTGAATAATTTTTTCATTCATCCATTATCTTCCGCTTTATTCTCTATTAGGGTCGCGGGGAGAGGGGGGGGGTTCCCCATGCCCATCCAGGGGAGAACGTTTCGGGCGCTGGGCAGATACACCCAGGACAGGGGGGGCAATCTATCACTGGGCACACACTCACTCACACAGACACACTCTATATGGGGCAATTTGGAGAACTCAATTGACTTGATCCATGTTTTTGGACTGTGGGAGGAAACCGGAGAACCCGGAGGAAACCCACTGAGACACTGAGAGAACATGGAAACTCCACCCAGATGGGGATTCGAACCGGGAATCCCTAGTGCTGAGAGGAGAACATGCTAAAACACTAAGCCACCGTGCCGCTCACTGTGAATAATTTATTAAGCGCTTTGTCTGTGGAACGTTGGGAATGGGCCGCGGTGTTCAAATCTCCGTCACTGACGACGTACAACACACACACACACACACACACACACACACACACACACACACACACACACACACTCTACTAAATATCTACTAAATACTAATAAGCTTAATTGAAAGGAACTGATCTAGTGGTGTGTGTGTGTGTGTGTGTGTGTGTGTGTGTGTGTGTGTGTGTGTGTGTGTGTGTGTGTTGCGATAAGAAACCCGCTCTTTTTAACTCACGGTGGCGGAGGCGGTTACAGAGAGGTGAGGAATTCCTCAGGAGATTTTTCGAGGTGGAGAGGCCGTCTGACCTGATCTCTAATCTCTGTTTAAATACCCGGCCCCGGCCCCGGACCTGGACCTGGACCTGGACCCCAGATTAGAACCCGTGCCCTGCATTGTGTAATTAAATGTAAATAATTAAAAGACGCCTTGCTTTTATTTTATTATAAATTTAAAGCGTGCGGTGATGATGATTCTGACTCAAATTAAATCAGATACGAACCAAACACTGGACTAACTCATCTCACGAGGGACGGAGGGAGGGAGGGATGAGGTGGAGGACAGACTTTAGGACCATGTTGAGGAATGTGATGATGTAGGGAGCTGATAGAGCCAGGTGGAGGCGCCGGTCTATCAGCACTCCTCTGATCTGTCATTATGATGCTGCGCTGATCACAGAGCTGAGCTGGACTTATAGTCCCTCGTGTAAACTGTCGCCTCGTTACATTCTACTCTCATTCTCCATTAGATCAGCTCCACCTGACACACAGCAACCACCTCCACCTGACACACAGCAGCCACCTAACACACAGCAGCAACCTCCACCTAATACACTGCAACCACCTAACACACAGCAGCAACCTCCACCTAATACACTGCAACCACCTAACACACAGCAGCAACCTCCACCTAATACACTGCAACCACCTAACACACAGCAGCAACCTCCACCTAATACACTGCAACCACCTAACACACAGCAGCAACCTCCACCTAACACACTGCAACCACCTAACACACAGCAGACACCTAACACACAGCAGCAACCTCCACCTAACACACAGCAGACACCTAACACACAGCAGCAACCTCCACCTAACACACAGCAGACACCTAACACACTGCAACCACCTAACACACAGTGGCCACCTAACACACAGGGGCAACCTCCACCTAACTTACAGCGGTCACCTAACACACAGGGGCAACCTCCACATAACACACAGTGTCCACCTAACACACAGCAGCAACCTCCACCTAACACAGCAGCAACCTCCACATAACACACAGCAGCAACCTCCACATAACACACAGCAACCACCTAACACACAGCAGCAACCTCCACATAACACACAGCAACCACCTAACACACAGCAGCAACCTCCACCTAATACACTGCAACCACCTAACACACAGCAGCAACCTCCACCTAATACACTGCAGCCACCTACACACAGCAGCAGCTAAACCAGCAGCCACCTAACACCAGCAGACAACACACAGCAACCACCTAACACACAGCAGACACCTAACACACAGCAGCACCTCCACCTAACACACAGCAGCAGCTAAACCTCCACCTAACACACAGCAGCCACCTAACACACAGCAGCAACCTCCACCTGACACACAGCAGCAACCTAACACACACAGCAGCAACCTCCACCTAACACACAGCAGCAACCTCCACCTAACACACAGCAGCCACCTAACACACAGCAGCAACCTCCACCTAACACACAGCAGCCACCTAACACACAGCAGCAACCTCCACCTAACACACAGCAGCAACCTCCACCTAATACACTGCAACCACCTAACACACAGCAGCAACCTCCACCTGACACACAGCAGCAACCTCCACATAACACACAGCAGCCACCTAACACACAGGGGCAACCTCCACCTAACTCACAGCAGACACCTAACACACAGCAGCAACCTCCACCGAACACACTGCAACCACCTAACACACAGCAGCAACCTCCACCTAACACAGCCGCAACCTCCACCTAATACACTGCAACCACCTAACACACAGCAGCAACCTCCACCTAACACACAGCAGCCACCTAACACACAGCAGCAACCTCCACCTAACACACAGCAGCCACCTAACACACAGGGGCAACCTCCACCTAACTCACAGCAGACACCTAACACACAGCAGCAACCTCCACCTAACACACAGCAGCAACCTCCACCTAATACACTGCAACCACCTAACACACAGCAGCAACCTCCACCTAATACACTGCAACCACCTAACACACAGCAGCAACCTCCACCTAATACACTGCAACCACCTAACACACAGCAGCAACCTCCACCTAACACACAGCGGCTACACACCGATATCATGCAGCATCATGAAAAAGCTGACCACTGCAGACAGGTTTGATTTTGGTTGTTTAGGTGTGATTGATGATGGATGATGGATGATGGATGATGGATGATTGATGATTGATGATTGATGATGGATGATGGATGATTGATGATTGATGATGGATGATGGATGATTGATGATGGATGTAAAATATGAAGCGCAGGACGGCAGCGTTGCCACGGCGACAGTTTGAGCGCCTGACATTTACATACTGAGACTGAAGCAGGGGGTTTAAAAAGGTCCAGGAGGAAGGACAGCTGGACGTCGAATGATGTCGGACCTGCAGAAGGCCGCTGTACACACGCAATACATACACATCACAGATCACATGACCCCTCCCTCCGGACAAGGGCAAGACACAGTTAGGATCAGAAGAAATTCACAATAGAACAATCGCAGAGCGAGGCCGGGGATTTTGGGGTTGGGGTCTTTTCTGCCCCCCAACCATGGAGCAACATGAGCCAACAGTTCTGCCGCAGACCCGATCCCATACCTCCAAACCTCGAGCCCCTGCTGCAAAAATAGCCTCGCAGAACCCAGGCGTGGAGTTTCATATGGGACGGACCGTACCCGCGGGGAACACGGGACACAGCCTCTTATGTCTCCTGGTAACGGCACATTAATCCAACACAGGTGGACATGATGACCCCTTAAAAGTCCTGGGTTCATGGCAACGTTCCTTTGCATGTTCTCCCAGTGTCTGTGCGCAGTACAGTGTAATACGATGTCTGTTTATCAGTGCCGCGAGTAAATAAACCAGATGACTTCATTAAAAACAGAAAAAATATACAATTATTTGTACCTTTTCTTCGTAAGTCGACGAGAGAAGTTATTTAGTTATTTAGAGAATTAGATTTTATTATTTCTGACAGATGAGAAAGATCCCGAGTCCCAAAATCTTTTGAACTTTTTAATTGCATTTTATAAATCATAACTGAACGAAGAACAAACCACAATCTTCAGATTTTGTTATAATCTCTGTTCAGTTTATTTATCCCAGTAAATCCAGCCGTAGGTATCAGTGAGGGACCGTCTATAAAAAGCGCTCACGGCAGGAAAACATCACAGACATAAGAATCCTACAATGTTTTTTTTTTTTCATTTTTAAAAGCTTTAATCAAATTAAATAACAGATATAAATTGAAAATAAAAACTTAGCTTAAATAGTTTTTAAGAATGGATTGATTTCAGTTAAAGTTGTTGGAGTGCACTTTTTAGACGGTCCCTTGCGCTCAGCGATTTTAGCTCTTTTGATGATTTTACAGAAATAAAATAAAGAAACGGGGATTTTAACGAAATCTAATGATTGTAGTTGGCTCTCTATTGCGTCATGATTTAATAAAAGTAATTTACAAAAGTAAATACAATTTCGTTTTTAAAGAGCAGCTTTAAAACGATAGTAGAATAACAATTTCTCGACTTACAGATGTGTAAACAAACAGGTAGCTCCTCATAAAACTCAGGACACTCACAGAGCGACTCAGTGTCCTAAAGGTCGGTGACCCCTGATTTATACGGTCAGTTCAACCGAATCAGAGTAAAAACATGACGGCGTGTGTAATGAAGTCGCATGTGTTTTTAATTTTAAGGGAATTTTAAGGGTTAAATTGTTTATTAAGGAGCCGAAAAGCGACGAGACGAGACATAAAGCCAGAGCTCTTTGATATTTTAGTATTATAGTATTATTATAGTATAGTATTATAGTATTATAATTGATATGTATTTATGGTTCTAAGTTAAGAGTGAACAATGTGGAAATTGCTCATTGTAAATTTGTTTATATGATTTATGTTAGAGTTCTTACGGTTAGGTGTGAGGTCATGTACAAAGTTAAAGTACAAACTCAAGAATAAACCTAATCCGCATTGGCAAGAATATTAGTGCTGCGGACTTTAAATCTGAGGGAGTTACAGATGGACTGCATACTTTTGAACACTCACTGTGCAGGAGGGTGGAGATGAATGATGGAGGAGCTAAACCAGACTTTCCCATTTCAACAATGTTTACCTTCAGGACAATGACGTCACAATGCAAAATGCAAAAAAAATCGCCGCTCAACACAAACAAACAAACAAACCACCCAATAAACACGTCCCCCTTATCCTCCTCATTAACTCCAACAAGCAGGGTGGAGGTGATTTGGGACACAGCCACTGGGAGTATTTATGTGTATAATGAGATTTAGCCTTCACGATGTGCCTCACCAATCCACTGGGTCCATTACTACATATCCCATAAGCCCTTGCTGTTCAGAACACACACCTATCAACATCATTAAAGTCCAGGGGAGAACATTTCGGGCGTTGGGCAGATACACCCAGGACAGGACGCCAATCTAAAAAAATATTAGTAATATTAAAAATATTTGTATTCAGGTAAAATTCATCCATTATCTTCTGCTTTATCCTCTATTAGGGTCGTGGGGGGGGGGGGGGGGGTTCCCCATGTCCATCCAGAGGAGAACGTTTTGGGCGCTGGGCAGATACACCCAGGACAGGACGCCAATCTATCACTGGACACACACTCACTCACACACTCACTCTACATGGGGCAATTTGAAAGAATTCAATTGACTTGATCCATGTTTTTGGACCGTGGAAGGAAACCGGAGAACCCGGAGGAAACCCACGCAGACACGGGGAGAACATGCAAACTCCACCCAGATGGGGATTTGAACCGGGAATCCCTAGTGCTGAGAGGAGAACATGCCAACCACTAAGCCACCGTGCCGCCCTCCAGTAAAATTAATTAGCTAATTAAAAGTATGAGGGATTATTAATTGAATGTTTAATTTCATGTTGGTGTCACATGGTCCATCATCAGACTCATCAGGCTTTCACTCCTACACTGTTTATTAAAGGGCTTTGTATGAAATGATCTGGTGTCTGTGCATGAATTGGGACTCTGATGTATTTAACAGAAGCTGTAAGCGAGCCGCAGCTCATTAATATACGATCTTCTGCTGCAGGGCTAAACGACTCTGCAGCTCGTTAAAAAGCTCACGTTTATAAATATGCGTCCGGGTTCTGACGACGAGAACCTATTTACAGACCGAGCAACTGTCCCCCAATAAAATCTAACAGAACCGTCCGGCTCAGGGTTCCGCTCTCCACTGAATAAACCAGTGTGAGAGGGGCAACCGTGTGAGAGGGGCAACCGTGTGAGAGGGTCCAAAGTGTGAGAGGGTCCATAGGCTGAGTGGGGCAATCATGTGAGAGGGTCCAGAGTGTGAGAGGGTCCAGAGTGTGAGAGGGGCAATCATGTGAGAGGGTGAATAGTGTGGGAGGGTCCATAGGGTGAGAGGGGCAATCATGTGAGAGGGTCCAGAGTGTAACAGGGGCAATCATGTGAGAGGGTGAATAGTGTGGGAGGGTCCATAGGGTGAGAGGGGCAGTCATGTGAGAGGGTCCATAGTGTAACAGGGGCAATCATGTGAGAGGGTGAATAGTGTGGGAGGGTCCATAGGGTGAGAGGGGCAGTCATGTGAGAGGGTCCATAGTGTAACAGGGGCAATCATGTGAGAGGGTGAATAGTGTGAGAGAGTCCATAGGGTGAGAGGGGCAATCATGTGAGAGGGTCCATAGTGTAACAGGGGCAATCATGTGAGAGGGTGAATAGTGTGGGAGGGTCCATAGGGTGAGAGGGGCAGTCATGTGAGAGGGTCCAGAGTGTGAGAGGGGCAATCATGTGAGAGGGTGAATAGTGTGAGAGAGTCCATAGGGTGAGAGGGGCAATCATGTGAGAGGGTCCATAGTGTAACAGGGGCAATCATGTGAGAGGGTGAATAGTGTGAATGGGGCAATCATGTGAGAGGGTCCAGTGTGTGAGAGGGGCAATCATGTGAGAGGGTGAATAGTGTGAGAGAGTCCATAGGGTGAGAGGGGCAATCATGTGAGAGGGTCCATAGTGTAACAGGGGCAATCATGTGAGAGGGTGAATAGTGTGAATGGGGCAATCATGTGAGAGGGTCCAGTGTGTGAGAGGGGCAATCATGTGAGAGGGTGAATAGTGTGAGAGAGTCCATAGGGTGAGAGGGGCAATCATGTGAGAGGGTCCATAGTGTAAGAGAGGCAATCATGTGAGAGGGTGAATAGTGTGAATGGGGCAATCATGTGAGAGGGTCCAGAGTGTGAGAGGGTCCATAGGGTGAGAGGGTCCAAAGGCTGAGAGGGGCAATCATGTGACAGGGTGAATAGAGTGAATGGGGCAACCATGTGAGAGGGTGAATAGAGTGAATGGGGCATTCACGTGTCCCATGTGCAAACGTTTCCTTTCAGCAGGAAATGATTCACCTGGCTGATGGGAAAGTATGTGAAAGCGCTCTCTCTCTCTCTCTCTCTCTCTCTCTCTCTCACTCTCTCTCTCAGGTTGATAACAGAGTGGGAGCGAGGGCAGGTTCTAATTGTCATTATGGTGGAACACGTCTGCAGACCCAGTGATTACGTTAAAAACAGGTGGGATAATTGACGGGTTTCTCAGGTTTTTCCTTTGCCCCCCCCCCCCCCCCCCCCCCCCCCCCCCCCCCCCCCTTAATGCTTCCTCCTCATAGCGGAAAGGTACAGGGTTTGATTCATTCACTCACACACAATATATTGGGCAATTTAGAGCATTAGATTTACCTTGAATCCATGTTTTTAGACTGTGGGAGGAAACCCGAGTGGACACGGAGAGAACATACAAACCTACCACAAGCTAATTTACATAAAACCCTGAGACTTTTAGTGGGTATTCTGCTGAGGGACAGTTCTGCATCTTCATCATCGGACAACGAGGAACCCTCGGGAATGTCTCAGGACGTGCTGAGTGAAGTGGAACTACCGGGAACCGTTAAGAGTTCCTGTACAGGTGAGCTGTTGGCATGTGGCCGCCAGCTGCTGATGACCACGCCCAGACCTGTCTGACTGAACATCTGTCTCCATGTGCAGGACCGGTTCTCACAGAACGTGTGAGGTGGAACCATGCATCCATCCGTCCATTATCTTCCACTTAATCCTATACTAGGGACGGGGGAGGGGGGGTTCCTCATGCCTACCCAGGGAGAACATATCAGGCGCTCAGCAGATACACCCAGGACAGGACGCCAATCTATCACTGGACACAAAGACACACTCTATATGGGGCAATTTGGAGCATTCGATTTACCTTGAATCCATGTTTTTGGACTGTGGGAGGAAACTGGAGGAACCCATGCGGAGAACAGGGAGAACATGCAAACTTCGCCCAGATTGGGAGTTGAAGCTGGAGCCCCAGTGCTGAGAGGCAGAGGTGGTACCCACTACGCCACCATGAGGCCCGATGTGGAACCAAATAAAACATCCATCCATCCATCCATTATCTTCCGCTTTATCCTCTATTAGAGAGGGGGGGGTTCCCCATGCCCATCCAGGGGAGAACGTTTCGGGCTCTGGGCAGATACACCCAGGACTGGGCGCCAATCTATCGCTGGACACACACTCACTCACACAGACACACTCTATATGGGGCAATTTGGAGAATTCAATTGGCCTTGAGCCATGTTTTTGGACTGTGGGAGGAAACCAGAGAACCCGGAGGAAACCAATGGGGATACAGGGAGAACATGCAAACTACGCCAGCATGTGGCCCGATGTGGAAGCAAATGAAACCTTCTCCTTATAATAATTAAAATTAATTAAAGATAAATGTTTTTTTATGGTTGGTGTGATGAGTGGTAATTAATTACCGGATCAGGTGACGGAATCCAGCTAGTCGTGCAGGGAGATCTCAATGAAAGGATCTCCACCACGTCCTGAAGACGAAGGAGAGACAGAACCACCAATCAAACTCGGGTTTAAGAACCACCAATCAAACTCGGGTTTAAGAACCACCAATCAAACTCGGGTTTAAGTCCACGCTCACTCGACCACCTGATCAGATTCCTCATTTTTCGGTTCTCATCGTTAATCGTATCAGATCCACTGACCATAACGATGAACCGCTGACGTGGTGGCGCACCACCACCACCACCACCACCACCACCACCACCACATCAGGGTCATTGCAGTACTGAGCATCATCCACCACCCAAGTGATACCTGCTCTGTGGGGGGTCCTGATCATCAGAGAACATACCAAAGGGCATTCACAGAGTCTGTAGAGACACAGGAGGACTACCGAACTACAAATCCCATCAGAGGAGCTGTTAATGGAGACGGTAAAAACACGGTGGTGGATCTGATGAGGTGGCCGGGTGGAGCATGGTTCAGATCATTAAACTGGTTTAAACTGGTTTTAACCGTGTGCAGTACATACGTCTCTGTGGGGCGCTGTTGTTGTTGTTGATGTTCTCACTGATTGGTTCGTCGATGGTCTCCATGGACGTCTTGGCCGAGGTCATGGAGCCTTCGTCGTTTACGTCCACCTGAACCTCAGAGGGGTTCACCTCAGGAGCGACGCCCTCCGGAGCTTCGGCTGGACGCTCCTGCACCTCCTCAGCAGCTTCGGCTGGAAAAATAAAAACATTTACCTTTAATGAATGTGGAGTTGCTTTCCATCTTTAAGTCTTGTTCTCTCATATGGGTGCAGGGATAGGCCCCAGCACCCCAACATCTGTAATTAATAAATGATTTAGCAATAAAGGGCGGCACGATGGCGTAGTGGTTGGCATGTTCTCCTCTCTGTGCCAGGGACCCAGGTACTACTCCCAATTTGGGTGGAGGTTTGCATGTCCTCCCTGTGTCTGCGTGGGTTTCCTTCTGGTTCTCCGGTTTCCTCCCACAGTGCTCTAAATTGCCCCATATAGAGTGTGTATTTGTGAGTGAGTGTGTGTACAGTGATAGATTGCCCCCCTGTCCTGGGTGTATCTGCCCAGCGCCCCAAACATTCTTCCCTGGATGGGCATGGGGAACTACCCCCCCCCCCCCCGCGACCCTAATAGAGGATAAAGTGGAAGATAATTAATTTTAGAACCAATTAATAAATAACAGGGCAGCACGGTGGCTTAGTGGTTGGCATGTTCTCCTCTCAGCGCTGGGGAGCCAGGTTCGAATCCCGATCAGGGTGGGGTTTGCTGTTCTCCCTGTGTCCCCGTGGGTCCCCCCCCCCCCATTTCCTCGCACAGTCCACAAACATGGATTCAAGAGAAATCGACTGCTCTAAATTGCCCCACATAGTGTGTGAGTGTGTGCGCTCAGGGATAGATTGGTGCCCTTTCCTGCGTGTATCTGCTCGGCGCCCCAAACGTTCTCCCTTGGATGGACATGGGGAACACCCCCCCCCCCTCCCCGCGACCCTAATAGAGGATTTAGCTGAAGATAATGAATGAATGAATAATAATTAAGAGATGTCTATTTATGACAACGGTTTTAATAATCCTTCTTTCTCTAGTTCAGTCTTAAAGCTGCTGGATGGATGAGGTGAAGATCAGGTTCCTTCACACACACCCCCCCCCCCCCGTCTTTATGGATGGTCCACACATGCTGGAACAGAAATGGGCCTTCCCCAAACTGTTCCTATAAAGTTGCACGGCCTGTGTGAATGGGACCGAATGGAACACCTGGAAGGGAGAACCATCTTGGTTCTCTCACAGCTGGATGAGTTCCATCACCCAGCCAGCGCTTTGTTCTCTCTGCTCCTTCATTAGAACCGGAGCACTGACTCACTTCCACCATAATTGCTGATATCCCATGTTTGAGCTCTAATGGGAGTGTGTGAGGGGGGTGAGGGGGGGTCAGGTCTGATTAGTGAGTGCACCGAAACCTGCAGGTGGTCGCTGTGAGGGCTCCACCTGGTCCTGGTGGGAAACCGTGATACCTGCTGATTAGCCGCGGCCTTAATTATGTCTGGCGTTATGTCTGAGGACTAAGAGCTGCTGACGACCTCCACTCCTTTCTCTCTTTAAACCCTGTGTTCCCGAAAGATTACACACCAATCTTCACATCCATATATCCATCCATCCATCCATTATCTTCCGTTTTATCCTATATTAGGGTCGCGGGGGGGAGGGGGTTCCCCATACCCATCCAGTGGAGAACGTCTCGGGCGCTGGGCAGATACACCCAGGACACACTCACTCACACACACACACACTCTATATGGGGCAATTTGGGGAATTCAATTAACCTTGAGCCATGTTTTTGGACTGTGGGAGGAAACCGGAGAACCTGGAGGAAACCCACACGGACACGGGAAGGACATGCAAACTCCACCCAGATTGGGATTCGAACCGGGAATCCCTAGTGCGGAGAGGAGAACATGCTAAACCACTAATCCACCGTGCCGCCCTCAGATGTTCTTCAAACAATTCTAAGCAAAGACTCTTATTAGCCAATCAGATGGCAGAGCTGAATACGGGACGATTCCGTGCTTTTTCCGTTTTTCCAAACTGTTCCCACAAAGTCGCATATGGTGGCGCTGTGGCTTTATTTTATTGACATGAGGCAACGGGACCGAATAAAACACCTACACCCAACGATTTAAAGCATTCTTTAATGTTCTATCGGGCTCATGTTTCCACCTAGTGGACACTCATGGTATGGCGTTCTAAACAAAACACCAAATTCTAAAAATCTAAGTTATCATGTCATCGTTCATCCATTTCTTTTCTGAGCCGATTTCATGTGTTCATCTGTTGGAGCCTATCCCAGTACCCATAGGGCAAAAACAGGAGATCTCCCAAAGGCAAGCATGAAGAGAACATGCAAACTTCACACAGAGCCATATACAACCCCAATATGAACTACAGCAACTTGCCTAAATATAGTGAACTGCACGTGACTTTTGGCCACAGTGTCGAGATGAGGACATGACTCTAAACAGACTCATCACGCTGAAACTTCAACAAATCGATGAGGAAATCAAGAGCTTATTCGGTTCCTTCTGCTTTTTTTTTGTTTGTTTTTTTTTGAAGCAGAGCAGGAAGTTTGCATCATAAACAGAAACTGTAGACGCACAACGTCAGGACTTCAGCAGTGTAGTAATGCTGGCTAAACCAGACTGATGCACCACACAACCCCCTGGAGAACATGTCTGCACGAGGGTGGTGTGGGGGAACCTCAAATAATGCCCGGATGAGAGGACATGGCTCACAATCGCTGTTCTAGTTCATCCCAAAGCTGTTAGATATGTATATTTGATCTTCTGAGTGGACACAGACACACACAGACACACACGAATGCTGGGACTCAGTGAAGTGTGTTACACGGTGTGTGATACCTTTTTCTCCATCAGTGTTCTCCATGTTCTCAGGAGGGGGGGTGGAGGGGGGGTCTGCAGCAGCGCTGAAGGTTTTCATGTCTGTGACAGAACCAGAACTTTATGAACAGATCTGTATTGAACAGGAGGTGTACTGCGTTGCGTCGTGTTGGGTTTATTGTTATTGTATTGTATTGTGTTGTATTTTATTTTATTTTATTGTGTTGTAATTTATTGTATTTTGTTGTATTTTATTTTATTGCATTTATTGTGTTGTGTTGTGTTTATCTTTATGGTATTGTGTTGTGGTCTGTTGTATTGTATTGTGTTGTGTTGTCTTGTATTTTATTGTGTTGTATTTTATTTTATTGTATTGTGTTTTATTGTATTGTGTTGTGTTGTATTGTATCGTATTGCATTGTATCGTGTTGTGTTGTATTGTGTTGTATTGTATTGTGTTGTTTTGTTTCATGTTGTGTTTTGTTGTATTTTATTGTTGTATTTAATTTTTTTTTATTTTATTGTATTGTGTTATTTTATCTTTACTGTTTTATGTTGTGTTTTATTTTATTGTGTTGTATTTTGTTGTATTCTATTATATTGTGCTGTGTTGTGTTTATCTTTATGGTTTTATGTTTTGTTGTATTTTATTGGTTTGTATTCTATTGTATTGTGTTGTGTTTATTCGAACCTTTCGATGTGTTGCATTCAAACACTTCCGACTCGACTACAGCCAGAGGGATGTGTGCGTCCTCACTTTTCCTGTGTATGTTCACTGAGCCTCTCTGAAACAGAACCGATTTAATTACAAAGCTTAAACTTTATCTCGTTTAATGTTTGAAGTTGTACAGATTCACTGAGTTAACGTAACTAACAACCTCAAGAACCAGCTTTCAGTTCTAAAGGACAGATCTCTGCGTCTAATTACCTGGCTTTTCTTCTGCAGACAGCAGAAGATGAGGCCCACAATCAAACATATGACCACGATGATGATGATGATGATGATGACTGACCAAGAAAGAAATTCACATTCAGGTTATTATTAGATGAAGAGTGTTCACACATGACTTCTGCATTCGGGCTTCAGTGTTAAAGGAACTGTAACATCATCTGTAAAGGACGTGCCATTCGTTATTCTGTCCAACTGAATAAAACATTAGAATTAAAACAGGGTTTAATTAAAGCTGTCCCAATACTTTAGTTCATATAGTGTAGAAATGCTGATGATATCTTACCGTTATTGCTCTTGTTTGGTACGTTGTTTTCTGCAGAGTGTTAAAAAAAGGTTTTAATAAATAAACCCAACAATAAATAAAATAAAAAACACCGTTCTCCATGTTCTCAATAAACGCCGTGTGCTTTTCACACTCACTGTACACTCCATCACACACACCTCACACACACACCTCCACCTTACTGAGCTGAATCGGAAGGATTCTTTATTCTTTATTCTTTATTCTGGATCTTTCGTATTTTATATAATATTTAGTTCTATATTTTACTAAGTTAACGAAATGGCGGCATGAACGAACTTATTAATTACTTAACAAACTTATGTTCACCTACGTTTTGTGGGCTGTGGAGTCCTGGTTGTGGGGGTCACAGTGGGTTTTGAAGACCGGGGGACACTGGGGTCCTCGACACCCGGGGCCACAGACTCTATAGGAAAAAAACATCAGCAAACATTCAAACATCGCAGAGGATTTAATATTAGTATATTAATGCATATTAATTTATTATTAATAATTTATATATTAATTATTTAATATTCATTCATTATTTTCCACTTTATCCTATATTAGGTGGCTTAGTGGTTGGCATGTTCTCCTCTCAGCACTAGGGATTCCCAGTTCGAATCTCCATCTGGGTGGAGTTTGCATGTTCTCCCCGTGTCCGTGTGGGTTTCCTCCGGGTTCTCCGGTTTCCTCCCACAGTCCAAAAAGATGGATGAAGTCAGTTGAATTCTCCAAATTGCCCCATATAGAGTGTGTGTGTGTGAGTGAGTGTGTGCCCAGCGATGGATTGGCGCCCTGTCCTGGGTGTATCTGCCCAGCGCCCGAAACGTTCTCCCCTGGATGGGCATGGGGAACCCCCCCCCCCACCCCGTGACCCTAATATAGGAAAAAGCGGAAGATAATGAATGAATTAATGAATAATTTAATATTATTATTAATATTATTATTATTATAATTGGTATATTAATGCGTAGTGCATAATAGTATATTAATGCAGATCAGACTTTGGATTTTCGTAGATTTGGTCGTTGTTGGTTTGGTCGTCGTAGGTTTGGTCGTCGTAGGTTTGGTCGTCGTAGGTTTGTTTGTAGCTGGAGCTGTAGTTGAATTTGGAGAAAGTGTCTGGTGGTTTCTAAAAAAAATGCATTTAACTGATTAATACATTTATAAAGTCAGTCTTATGTAAATGTTTATATATTTATAATGTAAGCTGTATAAACTGAGACTGTAATACATTATAATGATCAAAAGTATTAGAACCACAGCTCCACAGCCTTCATTCTTCCAGAAACTTCACAAAAAAGCATGTGTGAGGTCAGACACCGATGGAGGTTCTGGCTCACAGTCTTAGATAACCAATCCGGTTCCCCATGCCCATCCAGGGGAGAACGTTTCAGACGCTGGGCAGATACACCCAGGACAGGGGGGCAATATATGACTGGGCACACACTCACTCACACACACACACTCTATATGGGGCAATTTGGTGCATTCAATTCACTATTGATCTGTTTTTCAACTGTGGGAGGAAACCGGAGAACCCGGAGGACACGGGGAGAACATGCAAATCACACCGATTGGGATTCGAACCTGGAATTCACAGCGCCGAGAGGAGAACATGCCAACCTTAGCGTGTTTAATGTCTATCCTGTTCGGCCGGTGACCTAAAGTCTGCTTGAGTTTTGGGCCCCGGGGCAATTGAGTGACCCCCCCCCCCCCCCCGTGATATGGTGTGTGATTTTAAGCGGCAGGTGTAAGGTGTGTGTTTGTTGTTGTACCTGTTGTTGACTTGAAGGCAGTGTTATTATGGGATGTGTCTTTAGGTGAAGCAGTGATGGTTTCATTGCCTGCAGAGTATGAAGGAACACATTTATTATTTATGATGTAATTATTTATTAATTATACAATGAATGATTTATTTGATGGTTATGTAAATAAATTAATTGAAACTCATGTGCGTTTAATAAAGGTACTATATTAGCACCAGTGCTCAGTTCACGTCCTCGTCTCTGAGTGAAGGCGGTCGATGAAATTGGGATGTTACCCGTCAGGAGGGCGGCGGTCACAGTCGTGTTCGGGGGAGGTGTGGCTTCAGATGACGGTCCGGTGCTTTTGGAGATGACGGGATTCCAAACCAGCAGAGCACCTGCAAGATAAATTCCAACTTACAGAACGTTAAAGAACCCGCAAGTGGAGAGCGCCCACCGGGTGGAGAACCGGGCACTGCAGGCGCCGGGAGACAGGACACGCACAGGAGGGTGAGGCCTCCATCAGCCATCATCAGGATGGAACGCCAAAAAGCCCACAGTGCAGCTCAGAGGAGTGTGTGTGTGTGTGTGTGTGTGTGTGTGTGTGTTAATGACCACTTCCATTATTCTAAGCTACATTTGCAACACGTCCTCCTCATGTTCAATAAAACTGTGAAACTACAGGACAACGTCCTCACACAGAGTGCCGTCAGAACGAACTTCTGCTTTTAATTAACTTATCCTTAATTGTTAATAATAAGAATAAAATGTTTAACACATCACTCTCACGTCTTTAATTCTCATCTTATTCCAACTGTTGAAACTTCGTTTCCCGAAGAAGAACGTCCAGATAAGTATACCTCATATAACTCATATACATTCTGCACCCGGTGTGTCAGTTTTAAGCACGGCAACATGTCTAATTAACACCAATTAATTAAAATGTAGAATTAATTTACATACCCATGACAAGAAGAGAAGCGGTGGATGTCATCTTCCTCTTTAGGTTCAGGCCTGGTTGAGTGTGTGTGTGTGTGTGTGTGTGTGTGTGTGTGTGTGTGTGTGTGTGTTTGAATAAAGACACTAATGAACTGCCCAACGAGGTTGTTACAGGATGTATGTGACCATTGCACAAGTGGGCGTCAAAAGGAAGTTGCATGTCTTTTTTTGTTTGTTCGTTGTCGCGATGACATCACAAAAAAATAGACTGAGATTAGACACTGTGCAGGTCGCGACCTCAGCTTCATATAAACCTAAATATACATTCCCTCACTGTCCGATTAAACCCACCCATCATCATAAAGTTCTGACAGCAGCGGCGCTCCACCACCACCACCCTGTCTGCAGCATCCTGTATCACTGATATGTCAAGAACACACACTGCGCAGCAACTGTCTCGGATTCTACATCCACAAGGTGGCGCAGTAAGGTGGAGGAGGTGTGTAACAGAGGGTACAGTGAGTGGATACAGGGTTTAAAATCCAGCAGCTCCAACACACACTTACACACCTGCACCACCACCACCATGTGAGTGTCACTGCAATACTGATCATCATCCACCACCCTAATAACACCTGAACCACCATGTGAGTGTCACTGCAATACTGAGCATCATCCACCACCCTAATAACACCTGCACCACCATGTGAGCATCACTGCAGTACTGAGCATCATCCACCACCCTAATAAGACCTGCACCACCATGTGAGTGTCACTGCAATACTGAGCATCATCCACCACCCTAATAACACCTGAACCACCATGTGAGTGTCACTGCAATACTGAGCATCATCCACCACCCTAATAACACCTGAACCACCATGTGAGTGTCACTGCAATACTGAGCATCATCCACCACCCTAATAAGACCTGCACCACCACCACCATGTCAGCATCATTGCAGTACTGGGCATCATCCACCACCTTAATAACACCTGCACCACCACCACCACCACCACCACCACCACCATGTCAGCGTCATTGCAGTACTAAGCATCATCCACCACCTTAATAACACCTGCTCTGTCCATGGCCCTGATCAGCAGAGAACATACCAAAGGGAACTAACAGAGTATGTGGAGAAGCAGATCATCATGTCTCTGCATCATTTCCTCATTTTATTAAAAGTCATTAAATCATTATATAATTTCATTTAATTAATGATTCATGAGCTCATTAATTAATCATTAATTATTCATGAGCTTGGGTTCGAACACACCGCCACAACGTTGTAACTGTTTCCTCTACAGAATGAAAACAAACACTTCCTTTTCGACATTAACAATAAGACTTTATATTTATACAAGTTTAAAAATCAGTAAAGTCATTAATCTAAACAAATTTATCTAAACTAAAAGTTATCTAATTCGGCCGGTGGCGGGGTGGATCGAACTTCCGTACGGATTACTATTAGGACGTTGGTGGATTGCACCTGTGACACCAAATTCGGCCAGAAGATGTCGCTCTGTATCAGAAAAAACTAACAAGAGCGATAACTAAAACATTAAGCATTCAAATTAAAAAAAAGCTTTAATGGCAAATTATAATTGTATAACTGAAGCAAAATTACAAAATATAAAGAATACCAAAGACAAACATATAAATATATATATACAAATTAACATATGGTCACATGACAGATTTTATATATACAAATGAATATTGTAAATATTATCGAACTTTAAAATAGAATATATTATGATAATCCTGCACTAGGGTTGTAGTGGGCGGGGGAGGGTGGGGATGTCCATTCAGGGGAGAACGTTTTGGCCGCTGGGCAGATACACCCTGGACAGGGGGGCAATCTATCACTGGACACAAACTATATGGGCAATTTAGAGCATTTAATTTACCTTGAATCCATGTTTTTGGACCGTGGGTGGAAACCGGAGAACCCGGAGGAAACCCACGCGGATGGGGGGAGAACATGCAAACTAAACCCATTTGAACTTGGATCAAATGAGAGACGCTGCGAAAGAAATGTGTTACTCATTACAGCGCCGTGCCGTCCAGTGGACAATCATTCATTCATTCATTCATCCATTATCTTCAGCTTAAACCTAAATTAGGGTTGCGGGGGGGGGGCGGGGGGGGGGGGGGGGGGGGGTGGGGAGTGCATCCAGGGAAGAACATTTTCGGGAGCTGGGCAGATACACCCAGGACAGGACGCAATCTATCACTGAGCACTCACTCTCTCAGACACACTGTGTATATGGGCCAATCCATGTTTTTGGACTGTGGGAGGAAACCCACACGGACATGGGGAGAACATGCAAACTCCACCAGCGCTAAGAGGAGGATGTATAAACTACGAGTCTGTGTTTTTTTATGGGATGCAGTTATTAGTATTTTGGGAAATGATAATGAGGTTGATTTGGGCTGAGCGGTGGTGCATTAGTGTGTGTGTGTGTGTGTGTGTGTGTGTGTGTGTGTGTGGTTTGGAGTTGAGTGGGGTTCTGTTTTGGGTTCCGTCTGTGTTTTAATGCTGGAGATAATCAGCGCAGGATTAGAACTCAGTGCCACCGATTACCTCCACCCAAAAAAACAAGCTGGTAATCCATCTGAGAGAAAACACAGGCTGCCGTTCCTCTGATGGACGCACGAGCAGCGGCAAGTCCGCAGGTCTGCAGGGGCGAGAGCTAATCACCCAGAGAGAGAGAGAGAGAGAGAGAGAGAGAGAGAGAGAGAGAGAGCACCAGTCCTATCCCATCACTTCACAACCCTGAACCTCGTTACAGTAACATATCAGAACAAGGCAGATATGAGAACAAACAGACCCCTCACCATATGCAACACACACACACACACACACACACACACACACACACACACACACACACACACACACACACGTCTGTTCAACTTTTGTTCTATTCAGTTTGTCCATCTTTAATACTTTAGTAAAACTCTACATGTTCAGAAAACGAAGGCGACAGAGCAGAGGAGCCGGACAAAGGCCAGAGTGACAGCCAGGGGGCGACAAAGAGAGCGAGTGAGAAAGAAATAGAGATGGAGAATGACAGAAAGTGGGAAAAGGTGACAGAGAGAGAGAGAGAGAGAGAGAGAGAGAGAGAGAGAGAGAGAGACATAGAGAGAGAGAATGAGAGAGAGAGAGAAGAGAGAGAGAGAGAGAGAGAGAAGAGAGAGAGAGAGAGAGAGAGAGACAGAGAGAGAGAATGAGAGGGAGCGAGACCACCCACCCGGCAGATTCAGGATTTTCGGAGGCCCAGACGCACAGCTCCATTCTGTGACCCTGTGTGCTGCCCCGAGCACCACCACCACCACCACCACCACCACCTTAACCCCCCTCCATCCCACCCACCCGTCAACCTGAAGCAAATCGAGAGAATGGAGGCAGGAGGAGTGGTAGTAAACAGGGGGGGGGTTCCTCATGCCCATCCAGGGGAGAACGTTTCAGGCGCTCGGCAGATACACCCAGGACAGAACACACACACACACACACTTTATGGGGCAATTTGGAGCATTCAATTCACCTTGAATCCATGTTTTTGGACTGTGGGAGCAAACCAGAGAACCTGGAGGAAACCCATACAGACACAGGGAGAACATTAAAACGTCACCCAGATCATGATGCGAACCTGGATTCACATTGCTGAGAGGAGAACATGCCAACCACAAAGAGGGTTGGGGGTTTGAACCTGCAGCCCTGTGCAGTTTCTATATTTTTATATTTATAAACATCCTCACTGTGACAGTGCAGGTGAACCGAGGCCGGTTCGAATAGCTGGGTCTATATGTTAAGCAGACGGCACGGTGACTTAGTGGTTTGGCATGTTCTCCTCTCAGAGCTAGGGATTCCCGTTTTGAATCCCCAGCTGGGTGGAGTTTGCATGTTCTCCCCGTGTCCGTATGGGTTTCCTCCGGGTTCTCCGGTTTCCTCCCACAGTCCAAAAACATGGATCAAGTCAATTGAATTCTCCAAATTGCCCCATATAGAGTGTGTGTGTGAGTGAGTCTGTGTTCCCATGCCCATCCAGGGGAGAACGTTTCGGGCACTAGGCAGATAGACCCAGGACAGAGGGGCAATCTATCACTGGGCACACAGTCACTCACACACACACACACACACACTATATGGGGCAATTTGGAGAATTCAATTGACTTGATCCACGTTTTTGGACTGTGGGAGGAAACCGGAGAACCCGGAGGAAACCCACACAGACACGGGAAGAACACGGAAACTCCACCCAGATGGGGATTTGAACCGGGAATACCTAGTGCTGAGAGGAGAACATGCCAACCACTAAGCCACTGTGCCGCCATACCCAAAGGTCAAGGAGCATTTAGCCCGCAGACCTCCGAGCTCTTTTAATTTTGGGGGCGCTATACATCATCGGCGTTCCGTTTCCTCTCCTCCCGAATCTCCGGGATGTTGGAGAGTGTAGCGGCGCTGCGACGCAGGGCGGCGGGCGCGATGGGAAAGCGTCATCGGCAGGTCAGGATTCGTGATTTGGTGTTTTCTTTGTTAACGAAGGTGGCGCTCTTTCGCTTTGCAGCCTGTCCCGCGAGGTCGGCCGCGGCGCCGAATCTGTCTGTAGCGAGGAGGTCGTTTTGAAAGACGACAGGACGCGAGCTGTGGCGCTCACCGGCGCTGCGATAATAACCACCAGCACGCCGCGGATATAAATCTGCCTTTATTTAGACACACTGACGGGTATTATGCTTTTACTTAACCTGCTGTCATTATGGTATGGAAACTAAAGCAGAGGATTATACCACACACATCACGCCTAGCTGTTCTCCGCTCCCGTTACATCTTAAGCCGTCCCGCTTCCCTCCCGGATAATACCTTTGTGATCTATCTCTATCTCCGTGGGTGAGCGCCGCCTCGGACCACCATGGCACTCGTTTGTAATTTGTATGGGTGAGAGGTAAGAGGAAAGAATCCACGGATGCCTGCCAAACACTAACAGGCTGCGTCTGCGAGCGCCCCGGCGTGATGAACGGCGCTCGACTCCGGGGGGGAAGGTTGGGGGGGGTCATCCGCCTGCCTGCCTGCTGGCATACGCGTATCGTCCTGTGTTACCAATTCCTCGTCCGTCGCGTCATTGTTTACAGCCCGGTGGGGTGGCGTCACGGGACCCGATGGACGCCGAACGCGGGTTCTCACAGGTGCGCGGCCCGTTTGGTCTGAACGAGTTGAAAATGTACGAGTTCTTATATCTTTACTGCGCCAAAAGGTTAGAGGGTTAGGGTTAGGGGTAAGAGCTTAAGATTACAGTTAGGGGTTAAGGTTAAGGTTAGGGTTCAAGGGATAGGGGTTAAGGTTAGAGGGTTAGGATTAAAGCAAGGGTTAGAGGGGTAGGGGTTAGGGTTAGAAGGGTAAGGTTAGAAGGCTAGGGGTTAGAGTTAGAGGGGAAGGGATTAGGGTTAGGGTAAGAATTAAGGTTAGGGTTAGAAGGATAAAGGTTAGGGTTCTGGGGGTAGGGGTTAAGGTTAGAAGGTTAGGGATAGAAGGCCAGGGGTTAGAGTTAGAGGGTAAGGTGTTCGTGTTAGAGGGTTTGGATAAAGGTAAGGGTTAGAAGGATAGGGTAAGAGGGTAAGGGGTTAGGGTTAGAAGAATATCTTATGAATTAAGGTTAGGGTTAGAAGAATAAGGTTCAAGGGGTAGGGGTTAAAGGTTAGAGGGTTAGAATTAGAAGGTTACGGCTAGAGGTTATGGAGAAGGTTAGGGTAAGAATAAAGGTTAGGGTTATAAGGATGAAGGTTAGGGTTCTAGGGGTAGGGGTTAGGGTTGGAAGGTTAGGGGTTCGGGTTAGAGGGTTTGGATAAAGGTAAGGGTTAGAAGGATAGGGTTAAGGGGTAAGGGTTAGAGGGTTAGGATTAAGGTAAGGGTTAGAAGGTTAGGGTTAGAGGGTAAGGGGTTCGTGTTAGAGGGTTTGGATTAAGGTAAGGGTTAGAGGGTAAGGGGTTAGGGTTAGAAGGTTATCTTACGTTATCTTCTTAAGGTTAGGGTTAGAAGGTTATCTTACGTTATCTTCTTAAGGTTAGGGTTAGAAGGATGAAGGTTAGGGTTCTAGGGGTAGGGGTTAAGGTTAGAAGGTTAGGGATAGAATGCCAGGGGTTAGAGTTAGAGGGTAAGGTGTTCGTGTTAGAGGGTTTGGATAAAGGTAAGGGTTAGAAGGATAGGGTTAGAGGGTAAGGGGTTAGGGTTAGAGGTTTTGGTTCAAGGTAAGGGTTAGAAGGTTAGGGTTAGAGGGCTAGGGTTTCGTGTTAGAGGGTTTGGATTAAGGTAAGGGTTAGAAGGATAGGGTTAGAGGGTAAGGGGTTAGGGTTAGAGGTTTTGGTTTAAGGTAAGGGTTAGAAGGTTAGGGTTAGAGGGCTAGGGTTTCGTGTTAGAGGGTTTGGATTAAGGTAAGGGTTAGAAGGTTAGGGTTAGAGGGTAAGGGGTTAGGGTTAGAAGGTTATCTTACGTTATCTTCTTAAGGTTAGGGTTAGAAGGATGAAGGTTAGGGTTCTAGGGGTAGGGGTTAAGCTTAGACAGTTACTTAGAGGAATGTGGAGAACATGCAAATTCCACGCCAAACACCCAGCCCATCCACTTTGCGGTGAGGGGGATGGAATGATGGAGGCGCTATAGACGCAAAAACACGACAAACAACGGGGTTTGGCTCTCTCATCCAAAATCTGAAATGAATCGGGACTCACACCTGGTCCACAGGAGGTACGCAGATGTTGCACGGTCGGCCGTTCGGTGCGAGGTGGGTCTTGGACGCTGACGCTCGCGTGGTGCATATGGCCCTAATAGCAGCGACTGACATCATTTCCAGTACATGTGTGGCCCGAGAGGGGAGAAGGTCCGACACCGGTCACAGCGATTGCACTCGGCTTCAACTCGCAACATCAAGGCAGCGTCAACAAATGTGCGCCGCACATTTCCGAGGCTCGTGCACTACCGTATGTGCGTCGGCAGGTGATTGATTTTGTTTGCGCCGGCCGTGCCGCGAGCGTACGGCTCGCGATTGGACTTTGTTTTTCCCTCTCGCCCCGATTTTCCGTTCGATTGGGAGCGCCAACGAATCCCGCAACGTTCATTCCCAATTCCTGCCACGATTATTGGTGGCTGTGTTTCCGTCGCTCGGACCCTGACCCCTGCGATTCCGCATGTCAACTCATGGCCAGTTGGCGATCAAGGCCTAATTAGCGACGGGTTGGGGAGTCCTCGTTAATTCCCGGGTTCCCCCCCCCATGCCAACCCGACGAACCACCCAGACCGAGCCCATAAATCAGCCGCTGCCACCGGCCTTTGAAGCGACGCCTCCTGCATCCAGCCCCCCCCCCCTCCCCTCATACTTCTTGGCTGATGCATGCAGGCCTCGCACCGCTCGCCGTTCTCGAACCTTATAAAAGTTGTTTATTTCATTTTGAGCTCGGCAGTAAAAGCGTTTTATGTGAAAACGCGTCCAGATCGGAATTAATTGCTCGATTACTCCCGCGGCCTCGCCGCCTTCAACGGCCGGCGCGATGCTGCGTCAGATACTGTAAAGCGTCCAGCCGTTACGCCGTCCCCGCCATCGCCGCGCCATGTTCCCGCTCCGCTCGCAGCTGCGCGGGCCCCGCCCCGGAACGCTTTGATCCGCCTGATAAGTGCCATTACCCAATCAGGTTTAAATAGCGCAAGCCATGCGAACAGGAAGGAAATTCTTTGTGTAATGGTAACGTAGCTGTCCCGCTCCGATGTGTCGCATTCCTGACGCTAATTAGGAGTAAATACCTGACCTGAGGAGCATCTGTATCTGCCCCGGCCCGTGTGGTCCATCTGCTCCTTCTTTCTGCCTATGCTAATTTGGAACACAGATGACTCTCTCTCTCTCTCTCTCTCTCTCGCTCGCTCGCTCGCTCTCTCAAATTCAAAAGCTTTCTTTTTGGGTTCCGCACTTCAAACCCTTCACAGGAACATGAAACATATTGGGACTCATCTCCTAACCCTTAAAATTCAGTGGTTTATTCGGTCCCGTCAGCACGGCTGAACAGTTTGGGGAAGGCCTCTTCGGTTCTTAGATGGAACCTGGATTTCTGTTGGACCGGGACGCCCTCAACGGACTTATATAGGTTTCTAATGGTTAAATACGGGTCACATGATCACCACACAATCTGTACATGGCTGTCCTACACTGTTGATGCTGCCCCCCCCCATGGAGGACGAGTCCCCCACTGAGCCTCGGTCCTCACAAGGTTTACTCCTTAAGATATCAACGTAACAGGGAGTTTTGTCTTGCCGCTGTCTCTTCGTCTTGCTCTTTGGGGGTATAAAGGCTTACAACGCTGTAAAGCTGTACGATTGTAAAAAAAAAAATATATATATATACTAACATAAACATAATATATAATATATAATAATATAATATAAATAAATAATAATATAATAATAACATAATAACAAACTATTTAAATGTCTTTCCCCATTATGGGACAAATAAAGGTCTTAAATCTTATAAATAAATCAATTAAATTAATTAATTAATTAATTAAATAACAAACTTAAACAATAACGAAGCTGAGTGACTTTGATGTGGAAGAACAGAGCAATAGATGGACTACAGAACACAACTGTAGGACTACAATGTCCATCTACATAGAACCGTGGAGCTGTACCTAATAAAGTGGCCACCCCCCCCCCACCCCCGAGGCTTGATCGCTACAGCTATCGGTTCTGCTTCGTTCTAATCGTCGCCCCCTGGTGACCCGCGGGGTAGGCGCCTCAGCATGCGGCTCTCCATGGCACTTTTGTTCTCCCTCTCCTCCCTCGCACCTCCCTCGCCGTGGTTCCGTTGAGCCCGCTGACTCGGAACCCGAAGACATCGCCCCTCGCCGCCCGCACTTATCGCGCTGAAATACGAACTCGGCCACCATGGCCCTCACGCTGCGGGGTGGGGGCGCGGGCGCTCCGCTCTGATCAGCTTCCCCTTCAAAGAATGCCTTCCAGAATCAACGTTTGGCTCGCTTTGTTCTCCATGCCACTTCAAACACGGGCAGAGGAGAACCGTGTACCACCCACGGGACAGGCCGGCTACAGGTTTCACAAACGAGGCGTTCTAATTACAGTATCATCTCCTGAAGGAGGGGGGGGCAGCGGTGCTCCTCCACCCGAATAAGGGTCAACGATGAGCCACTGGAGTGCGAGGACATTCCAGCGGAGCTTCTGCGAGGCTAAGGTTTCAGCGGTACCGAGTGTTCTCTTTGAGAGTGTTCTCAGCTCCCTCTTTAATTTCCCAAACTAATATCTGCAGTCCGGCGACTTTTCGGAACCAAAAAGTCGTTCTTTTTTAGAACCACGTCACTGACGGACAGTCGGGTATCCTAATGTTTCTTCCTCACGTCATTCATCTGGAGAACCATTCACGAGGTCAGGCACTGATGTTGGAGGGAAAGGACCCGGCTCACGATCTCGGTTCCAATTCATCTCGAAGGTGCTGGATGGGGAAATACGCACTGTTCCATTTCAGTCCTGTGAACGCTCGTCCAGTGCCAAACAGGGAAACCGGACCGGTCCTCCGCCTCCTCGGTAATGGGACGCGAGTTGGCCGCCGCCGTGGCCACACACAGTGGGAGGAAGTGGGCGCTTTTTTACACACTCGCAGCGGTTTCACGTTGTGACGGAAAGTCTAATGCATCAAGCCGCTGTAATAACGTGGGCCGGCGAATACGGGCCCGGCTCGCGGGGGTGGGGGCTGTCCGGTTGGACGGCGGTCAAAAGAAACTCTATTTGAGGTTTGGCGCCCAGCTCAAAGCCGCGGCGAGCGACGGCTGGAGTCGCCGCAGGACGATCTGTGAGCCTGAAGTCACTTTTATTTTCGCAGGACATTCCCCGGATTCCGTCCCGGAGGAATCGCCTCGACGCACCTGGATCGCGTAATAAAGCCGCGGAGCGAGGGCGTCCTGGCTGTTTGGGGCGGAGTCAGAAGAGGGAGGAGCGAGATTGGTTGAGTAGCAGAAGGTTCGACCTGCAACAAATGGCCGCACTGTGCCAAAGATACCGTAACCCGATATTAAACCACGCCGAACGAACGGTGTGGAAGTGCCCCGTGACGGAGAACCTTTGTTTAAACTGTTCTCAAGCCAGATGCCACCCGCAGACGCAGACGCAGACGCAGCGCTGACTCTGTGCAGATGCGGGATTTCTACAGACGATTAGAAAAAACGATTAGACTTCGTTTATACGGCTTAAATTACACGATGCTCTTCGCGGGGAATCCGCAGAACCTCCGGGATAACCGTAACGCCGTCCGAGACGATGCACGGCCTTCGATACGTCCAACGGTACAAACAAATCTGCTTTTGATTCGGAAAGATTTCTGATCTGATGAACTATATAAATAAATTTAATAAATAAATAAATGAATTAATTAATTAAGTAATGAGCTTAAACTTAAACCATAAAGCAGCTGAGTGAGTTTGATGTGGAACAAGATGGTCTACAGAACACACCTGTAGGACTTCAAAGTCCATCTACATCGATATAACAGTAGAGCCATTCAGCTCCTTGAATACGGCGCGGAAAATTTGAATTATAACAAAATCTTAAAAACAAATCTCCAGATGAGATAACGATTGATTTGCTCAATATAGAAGCAGATATGAGAACTATATAAAGAACTTGATTCGTGTACATTTAAAAAACTTAAGTTAAAGAAAAATTGGCAGACAATTAAATTTTTTAAATTTAAGATTTGTACAACTTAACTTAATTTCTCGTATTTTTTTGTCATAGATTTTTTTTTTCATAGACACACACCACATCAGCCTCATTCAACCTCAACATCATCGTGGGACATGTCCCCTCGTCCACTCTTGGACATGTCGTTCTGCGTGAACCAGCGATGATTCGAAGCTCCAAAATAGTAACCTTTCCCGAAGAAACTGCTTAGCTGCAAAGTGGAGACCACTTCCCATCTTGACCAACACCATGCACCCGTGGATGTAATTCAGGAGGCGTCCCAGTACTTTTGTCCTTATAGTGAGTGCGAAACGGGGCTTTGGCGTGCGTAACGGAGCCGTGATTAGAACGGTTCTGCGGCTTTAATAAACAGTATGTTCATTATTCCCGGAGGCATTTACAACGGAAGTATTACGGCTGCAGTGGGTAATTGGATCCCGCGTTGTGGGAGCGTTACCCCGGGTGACGTGCCGGCGCTCGTCAGGGACGGCTGCGCGGCGCTGCGGAGGTCTTCCAGCTGGCCCCGGCGTGAACGCTGCCAGCCGCTGTTTACTCTGCGATGGCGGTCAACTGATCAGAAAACCATATTTATTCCACTGCGGTAACCCGAAGCACATTCATCAGCCTTTGAAGAGTTTTGCAACCAAAGCGGCTCCCTAACGACATCGGAGGCTCACGGGGAACGCAACGGGAACCGAGTCACGGCGAGCAGAACCGCCAGACCTCGTCCCATTCCGACTCTTCTGTTTCCTTTCGTGGAGACGAGAAAAATATCATGAGGATCGGATCAGTTACATCTGCTCTGGGAACAGTTACCAGTGGTTTAGCATGTTCTCCTCTCAGCGCTGGGGATTCCCGGTTTGAATCCCAATCTGGGTGGAGTTTGCATGTTCTCCCCCCCGTGGTTCCCACCGGCGCGACCCTAGTACAGAATAAAGCGGAACATAATGGATGGATGGACTTACAAATAATTCCTCCGTGTTCTCCGGTTTCCTTCCACAGTCCAAAAACAAGGATTCAAGGAAAACTGAATGCTCTAAATTGCCCCATATGGTGTGTGTTTGTGTCAGTGTGAGTGAGTTTGCCCCCCGCAACCTTAGTAGAGGATACGGCGGACGATGATGAATGAATGAATGATTTCTCTAATTGGTGGTGTAGTGATCAACACGCTCGTCTCTCGTTTCGAATTCCAATTTGGGTGGAGTTTGCATGTCCTCCCCGTGTCCGCGTGGGTTTCCTCTGGGTTTCCTCCAGTTTCCTCAC
The DNA here is from genome assembly GCA_019802505.1 of Corydoras sp. C115. NCBI lineage: Eukaryota > Metazoa > Chordata > Actinopteri > Siluriformes > Callichthyidae > Corydoras > Corydoras sp. C115. Next base: position 313,095 of record JAFMOC010000250.1, read on the forward strand.
TCAGTCCAAAAACATGGATTCAAGGTCAATTGGTTGCTATAAATTGCCCCATATAGTGAGGGTGTATGTCCGTGTGAGTGAGGGATGGATTGGTACGCCCGAATCGTTCTCCCCTTGGATTGGACACTCCCCCCGCCCCCCACAACCCGAGTAGAGGATTAAGTGGAAGGTAATGAGATGAAATTCCCTCTGTAAGCAATTTCACATCACGGCACAATGTCCACGGTTCGATTCCCTGTGGCGTTTGCATGTCCTCCACGTGCCCATCCGGTTGTTCGAGTTTGATAATGCGGAAATGTGGAAGCACGTCCGACGTCCACGGCTCGTTCCATGCGTCACGCTGCGTTTACATTAAGACTTTAATCTTATTGATTAGAGAGTTAATTAAAAATAGACTTATCGTTCTCTTAATGAGCTTTGTCTCCTCGTTACATCGCTCCTCTGGTCATACAGATGGGATTTGTAGTTCTACAGTTCCGTTCTGTAGTCTCTGACATCAGCAGGTTTCATTAGGGTGGTGGATGGTTCTCAGATGACAGGCTCCAGGTAATCAGTGATCGTGCCATGACCACCCAGTGGACGGAGGGGTGTGGACGTGGGGGTGTGGACATGGGGGGGGGGGGTTCGGGGAGTGCCGGCATGAGGAGACATGTGGGGAATGAGGCCCGCAGGCTTGTGATCTGTGACCGCAGATAGCAGATATCGGACGTCGAGGAGCCCGGCAGCCGAAACACACCTCCTCCACCCGTCCTCCACGCGGGGGGCTGTCCAAAAAGCATGCTGATCAGAGAGCAGGGTCCAGCCGGTCGCCGCGGGGGTCACACTGGACACATCCATCACTGAGCGGCGTACCATACGCAGGGGTTCCGCAGGTGAACCGCCGACATCAAGTGGTTACAGCATTCAGTCTTAAAAAAGAGTTTCAGAAATAAAAATATACCTTTAATTGATTCTCCATCCGGGGGCTTAGTGGTTGGCATGTTCTCCTTTCAGCATCGGGTTTGAATCCCAATATGGGTGGAGCTTTCATTCCACTTCAATCGGTTTCCTCCCGCAGCCAAAAACTGATTCAAGGTAAATTGGTTGCTATAAATTGCCCCATATAGTGAGGATGTATGTCTATGTGAGTGTATGCACTGGGATGGATTGGCGCCCCATCCTGGGTGTATCTGCTTGGCACCCAAAATGTTCTCCCCTTGGATGGGCATGGGGAACCCCCCCCCCTTTCCCCCACGATCCGAGTAGAGGACTAAGTGGAAGATAATGAGATGAAGTTCCCTCTGTTAGCAATTCCACATCACGGCATGAAGTCCCAGGTTCGATTCCCTGTGGCGTTTGCATGTCCTCCACGTGCCCATCTGGGTTTCCCTATGGTATAACACCTCCAGCTTATTGCATCACCGTGTGGACACACGATTATCAAAGCATCTGCGTTATTATTGTGTTCATAACGTGGAACTGGGTCTCTTTTGTTTGGTAGAACAGTCCCTCGTGATTACAGACATAAAACGACGCTAAAGCTCGGGCCCCGGGGTCTTTGAAGTCCTTACCTTCTGGACACCAGCGCTATAATGGCCCATATATCACGGGATGATACAATGAGTCTGTGCTTGTGTTCCCCGAGGACACCGGCCACCCGGGTGGTCCTTTGGGGCCTACCTGTGAATCTCACCCCATCAGACAGTCTCCAAAACAAAAAGCAGAGAACCTAACACCTCACACCACACAAACCCCCCCATCCCCCCATCCTCAGATCCCCGACACCTGAAACTGATCAAAGCCGACACTTCACACGTTCGTGGGATTTCAACGCAACGTCGGAGTTTTGAAGATATTAAAAAAGCAAACGTGCGTTTGATCGCTGATCCACAATCAGTGGAGAAAATAAATGCACCCATCAATGTTCCAGATTTTTAAAAATGTGCTGATGTCTTAATGCCGCGGGGATCCGGATGTGTCAGCTCTTCATCCGTGGCTCGTTGGACAGTTCCCAACGGCGTTGCGTTATTGCGTCAATGGACTTAGATAGAATTTCCAGTTGTTAAAAATGGTCATCGCATCGCTACACAATCCGTACAGGGCTGTCCCACACCGTCCACTAAAGGAGGACGAGTCTAAGCCTTGGTCCTCCAACGGTTTCCGCTTTAAAAAAAAAACAGGGAGTTTTTTCTTGCCACTGTCGCCTCGGCTTTGTAATAAAGTACTGCTGTAAAAAAAAAAAAAAAAACGCTATATAAATAAATGACCTGAACTTGAACATGTATGGTTTCAGTTGTACGTTACGTTCTGTCTAAGTTTGTTTGAAAACGAACTTTTTTTTTAGTTTAAGAAAATTTTACGCCACAAAATTACCAGGAAATTGTACACTCCTGCTGCTGGCTTCGTATTAATTCAGGTGAAGGTCACGTGATGAATGCAGCAGGTGCGGCGGCGTTCGCGTGTTAGTTTAATAATAATAATAATAATAATAATAATAATAATAATAATAATGACAACGTGGGATGACCTCACTCTGTGTGATGTGTTGCATCAACCACACTCTGAGGTATACGCATGGTGGGCAGACCTAATTGGGGTTAGGTGCCTCGCCCAAGGGCACTTTGGCCGTAGCCCTATAGGTGGGACTGGGAATCGAACCGAGGACCATTAAGGGCATCTTAAGCACATGCCATGTGTGCCGTCTATTCTGTGGGAATGATTTGGAGACGCCCCTTTTCCGTTCTCCATTGCACAAAGTGAGGCTGCAGAGGACCAGCACCACCGAACACATTTGGAATGAATTAGAACACAGACTCTCCATCAAATCTCATCCAGCCTCAGTGTTTCTGAATGAAAGAGCACTTTTGTCTATAAATACTGTATATGGGTGTGTGTGTGTGTGTGTGTGTGTGTGTGTGTGTGTGTGTGTGTGTGTGTGTTACAGTGAATGCTGGAGATATAAAATGAGGGCTGTCATCATTCATCAGCGTTTCTTACCAACTAAGATCCAGACCTTCGGTGAGGAGGCCAGCAGCTGACACACACTACATCATGGGGGTGAAGGGCGGGCAAAAGGGAACCATGGCTGGTATTGCTAAATGTAGCAGATCAAAAGTTCCTGGAAGCCGAGCTGCTGAAACGGGGGCCTCCGGAGGTAAAAAAGGTACCGGTTCTTCCATTCGTCTTCATCTTGCGCGAGGCATCCCTTTGTTCTCGTCCGCTTCCTTCCATTGCGAGGCATTTGGATTTGGGAGCTGGAGAAAGTCAAGGATTAACCACAGGCACGGCGAGAGGAGGACATCCTCCCCGCCGGTCTCCGACATCCACCCGCCCATCCACGCTCCCGCTCGCAGACCCCCTACCACCCACGCACCGCTACGCACAAACACAGCTTTTAATTCGATTGTCCATCTAATCATGGCCAGAAGCGGCTTGTGGATGGAAAAGTACGCGTCCTTTATTCTTTATGTGGTGGGTTCTGTTTCTCTCTTCTTCTTCTTTTTTTTTTGGCCTCAGAAACCTCCCGGCTCGCTCGTCTGATGAGAACCTTTCAGCACACAACAAACCAACCACCTTTGACTGGAACAGGATGGCGAGGAGACGCCGGGTGGTGTAGCATGGAGTCCCGATGGAAGTCTTCCTCGCCGCATTTAAGAACGAACAGCTGAAGGTGGAGATGCCACCCATGTCTCAGCGAATTTATGTTTGTATTTCACTTCATTCGCACCAGAACACCGAAGACTTTAGGGCATTTCAACTCACAAACGACGTCATATGGAGATCTGGTACGGTGTGGTCCCGAGTTCCAGAACCATACTGTGTGATGTGAGACGGTCAGTCACGTCACCTCAGCCCTTCATCCAGCAATTAGAAGATTGTGGTTCTGTAATGATAAACGTTCAGAGAACCCTCGTGACTGAGTCCTCTGCAGATTCTTCCTGCGTCTCCTGCTGGAGCAAGAGAAAAGAGCAAGATGAAGAGGCAGTGGCAAGACAAAACTCACTGTTATGTTGATATTTTAAGGAGGAAACCTTGTGAGGACCGAGGCTCAGTGGGGGACTCGTCCTCCTTGAGTGGGGGGGCAGCATCGACAGTGTACGACAGCCATGTACAAACTATGTGGTGATCATGTGACCCGTATTTAACAATGGAAAACTATAGAAGTCCGTTGAGGGCGCCCTGCAGGACCGCTAGTCCAATAGAACTCCAGGTTCCATCCTGTAATCATCGTAGCTGCAGAGCTTCAGTAGAACCATGGATGAGGAGCCGACCACACTCGATTTTTTGCAAACCACCCCCCCCAAATACTTAGCTAACGTAACCCCCCCTCCCCCAAAACAATAAAACCCAATTAAACCCACCCGATTTTACTGGATTATGATGTCATAACCTGTCCAGGGCAACCTTAACATGGCAAACTTAACATTGCCCCTGGTTGTAGGACGTTTTCTTCTTCAGGTGCAGAGCAGATGTGATGGCTGGTTGGTCCCACTCCAGCACCTAGCCATGGACTTTGGACGATCTTGTGCTTTCGAACACTATGAAAAGAGTTTGGGGAAGGCCCTGCGACCTGCTGCACAAAGTCAGGTCCATAAAGACAGAGCTGGGTGAGTTTTTAATGGAGGAACCGCTCGTTCCTCACCTTTAGGATAAACTCAACCTTAATCCCTAAAAGTGGAGGCTGTTAGGAAGGTGGGACCGAGCTCTTAGGCGTCCCGGTACATTAATCCATGGTGTGTGTGTGGTAGGTGGGTGGTGAGTGTGGGCGGAGGGTTGGTGGAGGTGGGCACTTAGCTTTGTTTCAGCTTGTTAAAGGATCAGCGGGGATCTTTGCCTTTCCTTCCACATTTCATATTCAGAGGATTAGACGGGGATTTGCGCTGAGCTGCAACAATCGGTCGAACAGTTTTATGTAACCAGGATGCGGTTCTGTCAGAAACCTGCCATGCCACGTCATTTATGGGTTTTTAGGATTTACGGAGCAGAACCGGTGGTACGGTCCCCGCTGGAGCGGCTGGCCAGCCTTGTAATTACCCTCGAGTGTGGAAGCCTTCATTTTGTTTCTCCTTTTATAACAAACCACACGGCCGCTATCATTATTTGCCCCGTAGAACGATTACGGATTTCTACACCGTGGTCGGAGTGATGGTTCCTGGGAGCTCTACCTATAGCAGCGAGGCACCGAGGACGTAACCTCTCATTACTGAAATGAAGGGGGTTGTGATACAGCACCGGCCAAATCACTTTTGCCGCCTCCGCCAACTCAGAACTGTCATCGACGAAATTAGACAAATAGGCTGTTCCGGTTTGTGGTGAAACTAAATCTGCAGGGGCTATAATGATCTAGGACAGCCATTCTCAACTGGTGGGTCGGACACGTTCAGGGCGGGGCGCCGACAGCGTGGAAAAAAGAAACGAGCTGAAAGACAAAATAAAGAGAGGCACGTGTCGGACGCACACAGCATTCTTGTTGCCATGGCAACCGTCATACGTGCACCAGTTACCCTTCACTTTCAAACGATGATCGTAAGCGAGATGGCGAAACACAATGTCCTCCCCGTGTCCGCGTGGGCTTCCTCCGGGTTCTATGGTTTGCTCCCACAGTCCAAAAACATGGATCAAGATCAAGTGATTTCTCCAAATTCTCCTCTGGATGGGCATAGGGAACCCCCCCCCCCCCCCCCGCAACCCTAGTAGAGTATAAAGCTGAAGATAATGGATGGATGGATGCCAGGGTCATGTCCGCTCTGGGAGTGTGATGTGTCCTGTGTATAAATGAGATAACGAGATATTTTAAAAAAAATACCAGACACGATGTAAATCAGCCGGAATTCCTCCGGGGGCGTCCTGCGGCCGTGGGTCCAGCACCGTCTCCATACATCAAAGGAAATGAAGCAAAGCTCCCGATCCATCTCGTGTTTTTTTTTTTTCTGATTAAAAGATCCATTCACCAAAGCGCCCATCGAGGCCCTCCCTCCCTCCCTCCCTCTCTCCCCCCCGTCCCCCCACCGGAGTGTCTCCGCCTTGCGTTCACTCTTGACCCAGAAGTTATTAATGCACACTGTTCATTACAGCTGTTCAAACACGGGGTCGGCAAATGACCCGCGGCGTAGGAAAACACACTGATTTACTCGGCAGTGTGTGCTAAAATAATCCGAAGGGGAGTATAATAACATTTGTCGTAACTCACGGGACGCCAGGGCGAGCGGGCAGGGCCGCGGAACGGCCGGCGCGGGTCTCCGCGAATGAACGAAGGCGGACGAGAGAGCCTGCAGCGTCCGCGCGATCCCGTCAGGACGGGGGAGCACCGGGGAGGCTTCTCAAAACCTCATCCCCTTCATCTCCGGAGGAGGTCCCAGAACTTTCCATAAGATCACAGGCGCGCCTCGCTCTCTCGCTGGGGAGGCGGGGTACAAAAATCAATGCCAATATGTGTGTGTGTGTGTGTGTGTGTGTGTGTGTGTGTGTGTCACTCGTCCAGAGCAATTAGCATGAAACTGCCGCCACCATGGTGGTTCAAACCGTATGGTTCCAGAGGGCAGTGGTGTCCAAACAGAGTCTCTCTCTGAAGTGTGACACATCGCCGTGAGGCCGGGCTGGACGCCGCGAGCGGAGAACGTGAGAGAGCGACACTGCGCCCGAGAGAACGAGAGGTGGGGTTAACATCCTGAACCATGTGGTTACAAAAAAAAACATTCACCGTACTGCCAAAACTCACATATGACCTTCAGCGACGTCCCGTTCCTGATCCACAGGGTTCTAGAGGACGTGGGTCCAGCCTTTGCAGCTAGAACATCTTCAGCTCTTCTGTGAAGACTGTCCTCGAGGTTCTGGAGTGTTGATTCTGGACCGTTCTTGGTGAGGTCACACACCGATGTTGGGCGAGAAGGCCTGGCTCTCAGTCTGCATTCTAATTCGTACCAAAGATGTTCTATGGGGTTCAGGTCAGGACTCTGTCCTCGTGTCTTTCTAGACCTTGCTTTGTGTTCTGGTGCAGTGTCATGTTGAAGAGGACGGGACAGGCTCCAAGCGGTTCCCCCGACGTTGGGAGCGTGGAACTGTCCAAAATGCCTCAGTGTGAGGAAGCATTCAGAGTTCCTTTCAGTGAAACTAAGGGGAACCACGCCCCACGCGTCTCCACTGTTCTAGAGTCCAGTGGCGTCGTGCTCATCTGAAGGACACGTGAAGTTTGGAGTTCTGTAGTGATACACTCTGCAGAACGTCGGCGACCTCTTGGCACTATGACCCCGCTCCGTCAGGTTCCGTGTTCTACCACTTGGTGGCGGAGTCGCCGTCGTTCTCAAACTCTTCATGTTCTAATGATCCAGCTGACGGTGGACGGTGGAACGTTCCGGGGCGAGGAACCTTCAGGACTGGATCTGTTCCACAGGTGACGTTCTATTAGAGTTCCACACTGGAACTCACGGAGCTCCTGAGAGAAAACGTTCTTTCACTTCAATGGTTTGAAGCCATGGGAGGAATTGGAACAGCGATTCTGATCATTTATTTACACAGTTCCGTCATTCAGACCTGGAGTCAGTCACCTTAAACCCTCCCTGAGTGCCTCATCACGTTCCCCTCTGTCGTTCTCCGCCCGTTCTCCACCGAAGAACATGTGGACATAATGTGCGGGCGTCGCCATACTTTTGCTCCTGTTTTGAGGTTCTAAAATCCTAAATGTGAGCGGCGCAGTGGGACCCCGGCGGGATCGGAGGGGAGCCAAACGCGCCTGCAGGTGGAGACGTGTTTAATGAGATGCAGGAAGGAGGCGAAGAGCTCGGAGTGAAGTTGACGGAACCGAGGGAGGACGTCAGGGGGGGGATTTAGAACCATGGATTCTGATTGCTGATAACATCTGAGGCCGAGCTGCACCTCCCGGCGTTCCTGGCGTTCCCGCCGCTCGTAGGTGATCCCGGTGGGGGGGAACACGGGTCATGCGTGTAATGAGACGCTCCCACGTTCCGGAGAACCGGCCCCGGGGTTGATTAACGGCGCTCTCCGTTTTCTTCCCCAAACAACACGCCTCGCGTTCTTATCGCGCCGCCGCCGCCGCCCGGTGGTCACATGATCAGCGTCGTGAATTACGGCAGTCAGCAGAACAGCAAGCGCGTCGGGAGAACCCGCTTCATAGGAACTCTTTAAAAACCACAGAAAAAAACAACACGTGATTACATACTGCCAAACGTATCTGCTGACCCGTCCAAATGATCAGAATCGGTGTTCCAATTCCTTCCATGGTCTCAGGTGTATTAAACCCAGCAGACTGTTTGTAGAACCGTTTGTGAAAGAACGTTCTCTCTCAGGAGCTCCGTGAGTTCCAGTGTGGAACTCTAATAGAACGTCACCTGAGGAACATATCCAGTCCTGAAGGTTCCCCGCTCCGGAACGTTCCACCGTCCACCGTCAGCTGGGTCATTAGAACATGAAGAGTTTAAGAACGACGGCGACTCTGCCACCAAGTGGTAGAACACGGAACCTGACGGAGCGGGGTCATGGTGCGTAGAGGTCGCCGATGTTCTGCAGAGTGGATCTCTACAGAACTCCAAACTTCACGTGTCCTTCAGATGAGCTCGACAACCGAGCGCAGAGAGAGAACATCATGGAACGGGTTCTGCGGTCCAGCAGCTGCATCCACACCGTACATCACCGAGTGCAATGCAGAGCGCCGGGTGTAAAGCACACCGCCACTGGACTCTAGAACGGCGGAGACGCGTTCTCCGGAGTGACGCCTCACGCTCCTCCATCTGGAGATCTGATGGACGTTTGATGGGGTTTGGCGGTTCCAGGAGAACCCTACATGTTTGACCTGTCTTGGAGGGGGGGGTATGACCGGCGAACCCAGAGGAAATCCATGCAGACACAGGGAGGACATGCAAACTCCACTCAGATTGGCATTCGAACCGAGAATCCCCAGCGCTGAGAGGAGAACATGCCAACCACTGAGCCCCCGTGCCGCCCATCTGTCTGTCTGATGGGTGGAGCTGATGTATCTAATAAAGTGGCCGGTCATGCCGGAGGATGAGCGGGAAAAAGAAATAAATATATATATAGACGTTTTGGACACGATGATAAGAACTGGCCACACACACACTTGCTTACACACTTGTGTTTTGGTCTTCTGCTTTATGGCAAGGGTGTGTGTGTGTGTGTGTGTGTGTGTGTGTGTGTGTGTGTGTGTGTGTGTGTGTGTGCAGCGCTCGAGGCCTGTGCTGCTCCGCTGCCGCCGCCGCCGCCGCTGCCTCTTCTTGTGTGGTCTCGTGGTAGACTTTATGATTTATTCAGCTAAAGGCAGAGCAAGACCCCCAGTGACCACAGAGAGAGCTCTGCACGTGGGTTTAATGATTTCACCACAAAAATGTCTGCTATGGATGGGGCCGCCAGAGGGCGGGGGGGGGGGGGGCCAGGGGGGGCGCGAGAGTGCGCGAGAGAGAGAGAGAGAGAGAGAGATATCAGACAAGTGTTCACATCCGTCTTATTTTCAATTTCCTTCAGATATAAACGACCCGCTTGCTCAACATCAACCTGTAAACTCCATCCATCATCTTCACCTTTATCCTCTATTAGGGTCGCGGGGGGTGTGGGGTGGGTGTTTGGGGGGGGGTTCCCCATGCTCATCCAGGGGAGAACGTTTCGGGCGCTGGGCAGATACACCCAGGACAGGACGCCAATCTATCGCTGAGCACTACACACACTCACACACACACCTACATACTCTATATGGGGCAATTTAGAGCATTCACTTTACCTTGAATCTGTGTTATTCGACTTGTTCCTTGTTGAACCGGCACCTTGTTCCTGGAGAACGTTGTGTCCTTACTCTGTATACTGTCCACAACCATTCGTCTAGTAGGTGTGTGGGGGGGGGTCTCCATGATCGAGGGCGTAGGGCGGCACGGTGGCTTTACGTGTGCGTTGGCATGTTCTCCCCATGTCCACGTGGTGTACCACCGGGTTTCCTCCCACAGTCCAAAATAATGGATTCAAGGTAAATTGAATGCTCCAAATTGCCCTATATAGTGTGTGTGTGTGTGTGTGTGTGTGTGCCCAGTGACAGATTGGCGTGCTCTCCTGGGTGTATCTTGCCTTGCCCCCCCCCCCCACAGTCCTCTATTCTTTAATTGAATTAAAAATCTTTAATTAGGACTGAAGATACCGCGGCCTTAACGCAGTGTACCATTCATTATGATTACACGTATTCATTTAACGAAGGAGGCGACGCCCATCATGATATGGGGAGAGCGCCGGTGAACCTGATGATGTCACACGGCGCCGCCGCCGCCCGGGTGAGAGGCTGTCAAAGGAAGCCGAAGTGAGAAGAGGTAAAGGAGGGGGGCGTAATCCTATCCCTGCCATTAGAGGAGGCCACAGCGCCTCTTGGCTCAGGGGGCCGAAGCTTTAACAGTGACCTCTGGCCTTCATCACTCCAGGGCCGGTGTCAGGGGCCGGTGTCGGGGGGCCGGCGCAGCTCCCCTCTCACACGTACGCCGAGGCGACGGCTTTGATCGGAGGACGAGCGGCGCCGTCACTTTAAGGTGGTGTCGGTGTCGAGTGCGAACTGCGGAACCCCAAAGGTGGAACCGCGCAGGTGGCCCCCCCCGACACGGAAAACCAGAGCCCCTTGTTTTTGCTCATTGGGGCAGAGCACACGGGTTTGGGGGGGGGGGGGGGGCGATGAAGGGCGTGGGGGGGTGTTGTTACAGGTACGAGCTGGTTGATGGTTCCATGCTCCACTAGATCAACAAACATCAACAACAAACATCATCCATTATTATCTGCTTAATCCATGGGCATGGGGGGGGCTGATACACCCAGGACAGGACGCCATTCTATCACTGTGCACACACTAACTCTCACACACACACTACATGGGGGCAAATTAGAGCACTGGATCCCCAGTGCTGAGAGGAGAACATGCCAACCACTAAGCCGTCGGCCAATTCACCTTAAAACCATGTTTTTTGGACTGTGGGAGAAAACCAGAGGAAACCTACGTAATAATTTTATAATAAACTCAGTGATGTCACGCGCTGGACCTCCCTGACTCCGCCCCCTCCCGTCCCCCCACCCCCCCCCCCCCCCCGCTTTCTGAAGGTTCTACCTGCAAGAAAATAACAATAACGACTCGCCTTAAGCCTTAAAAACCCCAAGTCCTGTGTCAGTGTTAATCAAACCGTTTACTCAGTGTAATCCAGTCCTGGCATTTTTATTACACCACCTCCCTGTAAATAAGGGGGGGGGTGGAGAAGGAGGGGGGGGGCTGGAGGGGGAGGGGGAGGGGGGGCACCCACACAATCAGAAGGACAATTTAATCGAAACACTGAACCCTGGTGGTCCGCTATCTGTGTGTGGACGAGGCCGGTGGGGGAACGTTGTGTGGAGGGGGGGGGGGGGTGTTTAGCACAGATCTTTCTTTATGCTTCTGTTTATTATGCTCGGGGCTGGGCCATGCTTCATGCGCTGCACCAGATCCACCACATGTCAACATCTTGCTGGTGGTTATCCCACTTCCAAACAACAGATAGGGTGCAGTGAACCTGCCCTGTAAACTTTGGACAACGCATTCGGCGGAACTGTAATTATTTACACAGGCTCGGGCACAGGAATTTGAGCGTCCTCCAGCGCCGGGCTGAAGGAAGCTCCGACGTCGGATTGTTTGCCGCGGCCGGCGGGTAATCAGACCGGAGTGCGGACGGCGTGAAACAGCGTGATGCGGCCTCCGCCGGCCACCTTCCGCGCTTTAACGGCCCGCCGAGGGGGTTCCCGAGAACGTGGTCTACCTTTCCGTGGGGAAATGCATGATGCATGTGTGTGAGTGTGTGTGGGGGGGGGGAGGAGGGAGGGCTTGTTGGTGGGGGGGCCAAATTTGCAAGCACCCCTACAATGCCCCACCTGTGCCTAAGCCATACCCCCGTCGGACCACCCACTTAGGAGAGCGAGAGAAAGAGAGGATGCTGTTGGGAAGTCCTATAACCTCAATGGGTGGGCAACAAGACCTTGAACTAAACTAGAGTGTTTTAGACAACTGAGAGAGAAAGAGAGAGAGAGAGAGAGAGAGAGAGAGAGAGAGTAACGGCATCAGGCGAGCACCTTGTGCGAATGCAGGCTTCGTCCACACGACATCCTTTTTATTTTCAAAGGTATCTCCTCTGATGCTTTCACACATTGCTTTGAGATTTTGGAAGCTCGCTGCTGGACCTGCTCTAGATTTAGTTCCAAACTTTAAAACCTAAACCCCAGATGTCATCCGGCACAGGACGGAAGCCCCCGACATTGGGACAAAGCTTGGAATGGTCCGGGATGGTCAAGTTTCCAAAAATAAAGGTTCAATATGTGAGATCCTCTCTGGGTCAGGGATAATATCGTGCCTCAGATGGAGGAGTTTGAGGTGACAGGTGGATAGGGGTGGGGTCAGCGGTGATGCGGACTCTATACTGGTCTGTTGTGGTGAAGAAAGAGCAAGGTTCTCCATTTACCAGCCGCTCAACGTTCCTAGCCTTACCTACGGTCATGAGGTTTGGAGCCAGGTGAGGTGGATCGGGCATGTGGTAAGGAAGGATGCCTCCTGAGCCACCTCCTTGAGGAGGTGTTTCAGGCAAGTCCAGCTGGGATGAGACCCCCGAGGAAGACCCAGGACACACTGGAGGGGTTATATCTGCCAGCTGGTCTGGGAACGCCTCGGAATTCCCTTAGATGAACGGGTAGAGGTGGCTGGGGAGAGGGAGGGCTGGGCCTCTTTGCTTAGGTTGCTGCCCCCACGACCCGAACCCCGGACATATGGAAGATAAGAATATCATCAGCATCAAGGGTCCAGTTGAGGTGGTCACTGCAGCATCCTGGAGGAGGAGGACACTGAGTAACATCATAATGGAACAGCAGACTGATACAATGACCAGATGACCAGAATAATAGAGAAGAAGCTGCAGGGTACTCAGCCATGAGGGTGTTCTGGATCATCTCAGATTAGCAGATCTCATGAACGCGGTACTCTCTCCTGTCTCTTCTGATGAAAGAACCCAACCACATCATCACTCAGCGTCAGTGAGAACACAACCGGAACTGGAACGCCAGGAACCCGTAGAATTACAGTTCTGATCAAACGTCTAAACTAATGTTTCTACACGTTCCTCCGTAACTTCTCAGAGAACGTTGTGGACTTCACCACCATCACTGCGGCTGATGTTCTTTCATTCGGTTCTTTATTTGGAGCTTCCTTCATCATTAGAACGTTTAATTATGTGGGTTTCATTTCTGAGGAGCGCTACGTCGTTGTATCGAAATCGGATTCCTCGGTTCAGGCGTGGAGGTGCGAGGCGTTTGGGATGTGTGTTTTCTGTTCGGGGGTGCGTGAGCTCATGTCATTAGTTACATCGTGAGGCTGATGCCCAGATCTGCAACCGAGACGCTGAATCAACGATTACGTATAAGATTGATCTTATATACAACCAGACGGAAACTGATTGTTGTAAACAATCTTTTACACTCGTGCACACACACACACACTCACACACACACACACACACACACACACACACACACTCACACACACATTTACATAACATGTATTATTTTGGACAGCAGGGTGAAGCAGTGATTAATGCTCTCGCCTCACAGCAAAAAGTTCCAGGTAGTTGTTCCCTAAACCTAACCTCAACCCTAACCTTAAACCTAACCCCAACCCTAAACCTAACCCCAAACCCTAAATCTAAATCCAACCCTAAACCTAACCCTAACCCTAAACCTAAACCCCAACCCTAAACTCCAACCCTAAACCTAACCCTAACCCCCAACCCTAAACCTAACCCTAATCCCTAATCCCAACCCTAAACCTAACCCTAAACCCTAACCTCTAACCCTAATCCCAACCCAAAACCTAACCCCAACACTAATCCTAACCCTAAACATAACCCTAAACCCCAACCCTAAACCTTATTTGTTGTAGTTGTATTAGTTGTAGTATCATTATTAGTTGTAATATTATTATTAGTTGTAGTATTAATATTAATATTAGTTGGAGTATTAATTTAAGTTGTATTATTATTTGTAGTTGTAGTTAATATTAGTATTATTATTAGTTGTAGATGATTATCAGGTGAAGTTGATTAGTTTTCACAGTTTTAATGAATGAGTTGTTTGTGTTCTTTAATCTGAACCTGATTGATTATCTGGATTTATTGATTTTATTAAACCAGCATCGGCACATCCTTCAGCTCGTCCCTGCAGAGCGACCCGACGTTAACCACGATCTTTATACCATCTTTATTATCTTTACTGAATGAGCGAGCGAGACCGGTCGGCCCGAACTCGTTTACCCCGCGACCCACCAGTCAGACCCCACAGATTGTATTGTTTGACCTTCCGCAGCTTTAATTGCCGTCGTTGTTCAGATTAGCCACTCGGCAGATCCCAAACATGCCACGCATGGCCGCCGGGTCGACAGCACCCCTATCTGTCACGGAGTTCTCCAGAAGTAAACAGGGTCAACAACAGCTCTACCACTGGCCTGTTCTAATGTTCAGAGGCTCTGAGAACCCCCCCCCCCCACACACACACACACACACACGTCCTACGCAGCAGCATCAATAAATATTTAGAGCTTCCAGATGACAAGACACAATGGTCCTCTGAACACGTAACTAAACAATTATCTGTAGAGTGTCCTGCTGTTTGGGGAGAACATGCAAATAAACCTCAAGCGTCCTTCAATGATGATGCTGCTGATGCTGATCTGCAAAGTAAACCCGTTTTTTCACGCCTGATGTTCAGGTTGGCAGGATCACGTGGATTCTGCGTTTCTGTGGAGATTTTGCATGTTCTCCCATCGTCCAGTTCAGTCCTGAGACCATGTCGCGAAAATCCTCAGGTTCTACCTTCTGCGTGCACCACACAGGCTCTAGAACCGTCCGACGCGACACGACAGAACAGTTTAACCGTCCCGCAGATGTGCACGCGGTTCCGTCGACACGCGAACCGGCGTCATTCGAACGGATACGCGCCGTCCCGTCTCCGCGGGATGTAGGACACGCTGAAGACAGAGCGGGATTTCAATTGTCGTGTCAGATTCCAGCGCGAGGCTGCAGTGCATCAAGGCCACGCTGCAAAATTCGAGACGACTCGAAAGGCGACCCGGCGGCCCGAAGCACGGCGGGACCTCACACGCTGCAGCCGAAGCACGCCGATGTCCCGTCACGCTATCTACAGCGCCGATAACAAACAACAAAAAAGAGGAGACATGAAACAGAAAACGGGAGATACAATTTAACTCACACCACCACCACCGCGCGCTCACTTCCCAGTTCGAATCCCCAATCTGGGTGGAGTTTCCATGTTCTCCCCGTGTCCACGTTGGTTTCCTCCGGGTTCTCCGGTTTCCTCCCACAGTCCAAAAACATGGATCAAGTCAATTGAGTTCTCCAAATTGCCCCATATAGACTGTGTCTGTGTGAGTGAGTGTGTGCCCAGCGATAGGTTGGCGTCCTGTCCTGGGTGTATCTGCCCAGCGCCCGAGACGTTCTCCCCTGGATGGACATGTGGAACCCCCCCCCCCCCCCCCCCCCCCCCCCCCCCCCCCCCCCCCCCCCCACGACCCTAATAGAGGATAAAGCGTACGATAATGAATGAATGAAAACGCGCCCACAAACATGGGATCTGGTCGAGTTCCGAACATCAGAGAGCCCGGACCCCGCGCTCATTCGAAGCAGAAAGAACGATACACTAACGCCGACCACAACTGAGGCTCAGATACACCCTCACCCCGTCCAACATCCGTCTCCAATTAACTGAAGCACCGCTCGCCACAAAACATCTGTGAATGGCCGAGCAGATCAAATGAAGTAACTCCAAAACAAACATTTCACTGGCAATTGCAACTTGCTAAATTAATGCGACGCTACTGCGAACGCTGCGGCGTCCTCCGACCTGCCGCTCGCTCCGCATCCACCGATACACCGATCTGACCCTGCAACGTGTTTATAGATCAGCATCACCGAGAATCAGACATCAGATAACATCGGATAACATTCAACAGCGCTGCGTTGTTCGTACATTTACTATGAATAGCTAAGGACTGCTGACTCACTGCTGAGTGATTCACTGAATGCTGACTCACTGCTGATCGATTCACTAAATGCTGACTCGCAGATGATCAATTCACTGAATGCTGACTCGCAGATGATCGATTCACTGAATGCTGACTCACTGATGATCGATTCACTGAATGCTGACTCACTGATGATCGATTCACTGAATGCTGACTCACTGATGAGTGATTCACTGAATGCTGACTCACTGATGATCGATTTACTAAATGCTGACTCACAGCTGAGTGATTCACTGAATGCTGACTCGCAGATGATCGATTCACTGAATGCTGACTCATAGCTGATTGATTCACTGAATGCTGACTCACAACTGAGTGATTCACTGAATGCTGACTCGCAGATAATCGATTCACTAAATGCTGACTCACTGATAATCGATTCACTGAATGCTGACTCACAGATGATCTATTCACTGAATGCTGACTCATACCTGATCGATTCACTGAATGCTGACTCACTGCTGAGTGATTCACTGAATGCTGACTCACAGATGCCGGTCCGATACGGTGGCAGCTCTGGCAGCATCGCGGTGGAACGCCTCTGTGGTCGGGTTCGGGGGGAATGCCGGGGCCTGGGAATCTGAGCCGGCAGGAGGCGGAACGTCGAGAGTTAAATCAGCCGAACCTCAGGGGTGTTTGGACCTCGACCGCAACAGTACACTGCCCAATTGACCGTACAAATATTTGGAGTCGGGAGAGCGCGCACTCTTGGCAGCCGGCTCGGCCTCGCAGGAGCTCGCTAACCACAGCGTGAGCGGGACGGCGGGAACGCGACGCCGTCGCCATGACGACCGGTTCACACGGCTACAAGTTACGACCATGAGAAAATAAATCGTTAAACGCCATGTGAGTCAGCATTCAGTGAATCAATTAGCTGTGAGTCAGCATTCAGTGAATCAATTAGCTGTGAGTCAGCATTCAGTGAATCACTCAGCTGTAAGTCAGCATTCAGTGAATCAATTAGCTGTGAGTCACCATTCAGTGAATCGATTTTTGCTGTGAGTCAGCATTCAGTGAATCAATGACCAGTACGTTTTCATTGACTCAGTGAATCATTTAGCCGTAATAGTGAGTCTATCAGAACTAAATGACTCCTTGGGGAATCACTTGCTGTGAGTCTGATTCAGTGATTCAGGAGGTCATGCTTGATGTTTTATCCTTTGGCCCAAATCTCAGAAAGCTCAATAATCATTAATACAAAACCCCAAACACATAACATGTCATTTTGGGGGGGGGGGGGGGGGGGGGGGTGGGGGGTTGGGGGGGGTGCTGTTGTGACGTTAACGAGAACACATGAGTGCTCCCCGTGGCCGTTTCTGGCGTGCACATGTGGGTCCCCTGCGTCGTCCCGCGAGCGGCGTGTCCTCGGTGCTCGGCGAGACAGACAGCGGAGATTAAGACCTCGGCGCTCTGCGCAGACGGAAGCCGGCGGTCTCTCGCGCAGACAGCTGTCTCCCGTTCTCGTGGTTGATGGACGGCCAAGAGAGGAAAGCTCTTTATCGGCTCTTTATGCAGCTTAAGTCAATAAAGTGTACTTAGAGTCTTTGGTGGTCCTCGGTCCTCTGCGAGCATCTGGAACACAAACGCAGTGGGGACCACAACCGACATCTTCATTCGTGGAAGGATCGCGGCAATTAAAGGAAGATAAACTTGCACGCTGATGATTTATACCTTGTTCTGGGAAATATTTACTAAATGAGAATTCCCACACAAAGGCAGGAGAATGCGGAGTCTGTTTGATATTAGAAACAAGGTTCGAGTGCTTTGGAGGAAACAGTCAGCGAGTGGAAACAACGACGACAACAACAACAAAGAGATGATGAGTTTAAGAGGGAAGGTGGTTGCTGCAGCATATATTTTATACCTTATATTATACCTGAAAGAGGCGCACGGTGCTTAGTGGTTGAGCATGTTCGCCTCTCAGCACTAGGGATTCCCGGTTCGAATCCCCATCTGGGTGGAGTTTCCATCTTCTCTCCGTGTCCGTGTGGGTTTCCTCCGGGTTCTCCGGTTTCCTCCCACAGTCCAAAAAACATGGTCGAGTCAATTGAGTTCTCCAAATTGCCCCATATAGAGTGTGTGTGTATGAGTGAGTGTGTGCCCAGTGATAGATTGGCGCCCTGTCCTTGGCGTATCTGCCCAGCGCCCGAAACGTTCTCCCCTTTATGGGCCTTGGGAACCCCCTCGCGACCCTAATGTAGGATAAAGCGGAAGATCATGGATGGATGGATTATACCTGATAGGTGTACAGCACAGATTTCAGAGTTAACGAACACTAACGACATAGTTAAGGGTTAGGGACCGTGGATGCCCATCCCCATGCCCATCCAGGGGAGAACCTTTCAGGCGCAGGGCAGATACACCCCGAACAGGACACCAATCTATTGCTGGTCACACACTCACACCCACACCCACACACTCTGTATGGGGCAATTTAGAGCATTCACTATACCTTGAATCCATGTTTTTGGACTGTGGGAGTAAAACGGAGAACCAGGAGGAAACCCACGCAGACACTAAGAGGAGAACATGCTCACCACTCCACCACCGTGCCACCATTCCTTATATGTTTAGTTTATATTTATTTATTATAATATTTATGGCTCTATTAATTGCCCCATATAATATGTGTGTGTCTGTGTGATGTGTGTGCCCAGGGCTATACTGAACCCCACCCAGAGGATGCAGTATAAAAAGAGGGTGTGGTAGCTCAGTGCTTAGGGCTCGAGGGTTGGGCTATCAATCTGAAGGGTGTGGGTTTAAATCCCAGGTCCTTAACCCTTGGCCCTTAACCTTTGGATTAAAAACAAACAAATGGGCCTTCCCCAAACTGTTTCCAGAAACTTGTCGGGTGTCCAGCTGTTTAAAAAGCACAGCTGGGAGCTTGATTTCATCCACCTGCATAATGGAGCTGAATGGAACCTGCTTTCAGTCTTATCCCGTCACGTTTGTCCGTATAGCGTGTAATGAAAACCACTCACACGTTCAGTTAAAATGGTTCCAGCTCCTTAAAAAAAAAGCCGTTTGGAGAACTTTAAGGCGCCGACTGGACGAGTTCCAACGTGCGGAACATAAAGATCAATATTATGTTCGTTATAATGAGGGAGTAATTTGCGCGGTGCACGTTGTTAACCTGGTGGTTTAACCCACAGCGTTTGTTTATTGAATCATCCATTAGCACATCAATGCGTCGCGCCGACGTCCGAACCGTAGTTTAGAGCAAATCAAAGCGTTTCGACTCAATAAAGTCGCCGCATCGCGTCGGCACGGCGGACTCCCTCGCCGCTGGATTAGGAATAAATATCCGTTTAATGCTTCGAACCTCATGACGGCATTTTACAGGAATTCCTTCAGATTTGTTCGGTGTAATACTCCGATGTACTTCACACGCAACTACCACGCACATGTGCAAGCAATTAACCGCGCTTACGTTTTCTAAACTTAGCCGCCTGATCGCAAGAAAAAAAGTGTTTATCATCGAATCAGCAGGAGGAGTGGAACCGCACTCGCATGGTGCGGGAGAGCCATCTAACCAGGTTCTCCACTGCGTCCCTGGTGTCCAGATCCGGCTGTCTGGCGGGATCAGGGTTAGAGATCCTCCATCGTGTGTATTCATGCTTTAATGGAGTTTGCTTTATACCCTGGGGCCTTCCCTAAACTGTTTATGGATAAGGGCCTAATTTTTTTGCATAATCTGGCTGAATTAAACACCTGAATTCAGTCATTAAGCGGGACGTGTCCTAATACTTCTGCTCATTAGGGGTTTAATGTTAAGCCCACACCGTCCACTGAACCCCGCCCTCATTAATGTTGCCATGGTGCTGAAAAGACAGCAGCTTTAAACCCAAAAGCGTTGGATGGGGTTGAGTCTGTGGCTTTGTGTGGGCACAGTCTCCCAGGCCCCTACAACTGATTCAAAAGTCGTGTTCAACCACCCAAGTGAGGTCATGTGACCCCACCTCTCCTCTCTGATTGGGTCCCTGTAGCTGAATCCGATCTACAGGACGATCTCTGGATCTGGCCCCTCGTACCTTCACTCTAGATTTAAAATACACTCCGACTCGTTCACTACGTTCTAGTGATGAATGTCGCCTGGTGGGGCAACCTCACCGTCACTCCGTATCGTTCTCCGCTGATCAACGGTGGAACCCTCGTCCCGACTCTGTCTGTAAGGCGTAGCCACTCGGTGTCTTTAAGAAACAACTGAAAACATTAAATAAAAACGTACAAATAAAATTAAAAATTCTAATAAAAAAAATGCTTCGGATAAAACGTCTAAATTTAAACGGAAATGTAAAACTGTTCCCACGAATTTGGAACCCTACAGCTGTGCAGAGGTGCTTGATGTTCTACACCTACAGCTACAGGAAACACCTGGATTTAATAATTAGGCGGCATGTCGCGTGTAATGTATGTTTGTAATTAATTAACGTGCTATAAGCAGCCACGCCCACAAAAAGCAACGTGCAGCCTAATTATTAAACCACAGGTGTGTACAATCAAGCACCTGGTCGTGCCTTTGTGTGGGCACCGTCCTGAATTTAAACAGGGCCTTCCCCAAACTGTTTCCACAAAGTGGGCGCCCTACACCTGTGGCTGCAGAAAACACCTGGATTTAATAATTAGGCTGCACGTCGCTCTCTGCCTTAATTAATTACAAACATACATTGCACGCGACATGCTGCTTAATTATTAAATACAGGTGTTTCCTGCAGCCACAGGTGAAGGGCTCCCACTTTGTAGAAACAGTTTGGGGAAGGCCCTGATTATGTTGTAACACCTGGATTGAATTAGGCAGCATGTCGTTTATATATATAATGTACGTCCGTAATTAATTAAGGCGGTTCGACGGGAAAGCGCTGTAAGCAGCCACGCCCACAAAAAGCAGCGTGCAAACACAGCAGCATTTGTCCAGACACTTGTTTTCAGTCCATCGTCCTCCCGCTGTCCCTGTGGGATCCGAAAAACAAAATCAGCGAATAAAGGGTGGCCCGCAGGTTGGCGAGGGGAAATCCAAAGCTTCGCCACCACGTCGCGGTTTCTGCCAGACTTCGCTCGCCTTCCCCCTCGGGAGGATTAAAAAGGGCAACAAAATTTCCTGGCATGGGACGTGAGGCCTGCACGCCGTGACTCATTCCGCCTAACGAGATTCGAGCGGATGGGAAGTTTTCACTTTTGATTTTGATATAAAACGAAAAAAAACAACAGAAAAAAAAGAAGAGGAAGTGGAGGACTTGTTATTCACAAGATGAGAACCCCCCCCCACCCCCTTCCACACACACACACACCCTCCCTCCCAACACCTCTCCGGGATGATGGAACTAAGATGTTGTCCCGTATGGAGATGAAAGGCGGCGAGGTGAAGCGAGGTATCCGTCAGACCCGGCTGCGGACTCCAGCTGCTTGCAGAGCTGTGCTCGCGGCCCATTCCGGGTTCCAAACACACCGTTCTTCAACCTTGTGTAGACGTCCGTGGAGCCAAACGATGGCAGACTGTCTCCGCTAGGTACATAAGACCTGATAGACATCCACAGCCATGAGATTCTGACCTGGGATTCATTCAGAACGCCTTTAATTCACTGCAAATCGGAACACTTCCAAACGTACAGAACACACCGTACCAACGGATAGGAATGCCTACACATCACATGGAGCCGGTTCCATCATTCGGGGTTTAACGTCCTCCGTGCCGTTGGTAGGTTTTGGTGTCGCTGAGGTCAGACACTGGTCTCCGTCTCCCATGGCAGTAATTAAAAAGGTCAGGAGTGGGACTAAGTAATTAAGATGTGGGTCCATTGTTTTTTTCATTTGGACGGTTGTTTTATTTTCTAGATCGATTGGCATTCTTTAACATCATGGTTCTAATGAGCAGGTGCCAGGAGCAGATCTTAGGGGTTGCTAAAAACATTCCCAATCTGGGTGGATTTTGCATGTTCTCCTCGTGTCGGCATGAGTTTCCTCACAAAGTCCAAAAAAACAAAATTGCCCCATATACCGTGTGTCTGTGTGAGTGAGTGTGTGTCCAGTGATAGATTGCCCCCCCTGTCCTGGGTGTATCTGCCCAGCGCCTGAAATGTTCTCTCCTGGATGGGCATAGAGAACCACCCCACCCCCACGACCCCCACGATTCCTATTTCTGATTAGGTGAAAGGCAGAGGATCACCCTGGACAGGTCGCCCACCCATCACCCGGGCTGACTCCTGATTGGACGGATGACTTATTTAGATATCCACCATGGACTCCATCATCTCGTAGACGCTGGGATGTTAAAGTGATACAGCCTTCAGTGTGTGATGAACCAGAGTTTGGCCTCCCACTTTGAGAGAACCCTAAAAATGTCTCTTTACGTTGGGTCCCTCTTTCGAGGACAACAGGGCCCGGGTGGGAACAGATGGTCCCAGCCAAGAGAACTCAGCTCAGATCACAGGGAAGGACCACCATGGACGCTCCTGGTGCCCACTCCCACACTCCCACTCATTAGCAGCGAATGATGCGGAGGTCTAATAATACCCCCCCTGTGCAATTTTGGACTCACATATGGGTTTCGCGTCTTGGGGTCTGCTCTGGGTCACTGTCGTGGACCCTACTGGAAGCGTTTACAAATAATTACAGCGTGCAGAAGGAGGCAGAGGGAAGGAAGAGGAAGAAATGACATGCATCTGGGAGCTCGTGATGCCGAGCGTCATGTGATCAGTATGAAAGGCTGACCCTGGAACAGACATAAATGATGTGGTTTGGAGAGCAGCTGGTGGTTCCCTGTGGTCCTTGTGTGATGGAATGATGAAAGGTGAGCGAGAGAACACACCTCCGCGATGTGGACCCCAACATGGCCTGCAGAGACACGGTTCTCCAGCCCCCCCCCCCCCAGGTTAATGAGGAGGATCCCCTGAACGACTCCAATTCCGCCCCGCAGGCGCCGCCGTCACCTGCACCTCCACCTTCTGCTGACACCTTCACAATGTGGCTCTGACATAAAGATAGGGGAGTGCGGGCGGGCGGGCAGCTCGAGGAGTCGGGTGTCACCTTTAACTGTTTGAAGGGTCGCTCCTCGGGCGGCGGCCAACAAAGGGAGGAGTCGAGAGGGAGCGGTGAGGGTGACCTCCAACGATGGAAGAAGGAGGTGTAAGTTTAGACACACGGTACAAAGAAAGATGTAGCCCAAAGTTCCCAAAGCAAGGTTCTAAGGGATACCCCATCCACAGGGTTAATCACAACATCCCTGAAGCAATGAGGGTTAAGGGCCTTTCTCAAGGACCCACACTGGTAACTTCAGTGGATCTGGGATTGAATCAACAACCTTCAGATTTATAGGTCATACCACTGAGCTACCGCGCCCTCCAGAGATGAACCAGAATCAGGAGTTGTAACTGCTATTCCAAAACGACGAGGAACCATGTGGGAAGGACCCCAGCGACAACACAGCGATCATACTCTAGAACCTTCCAGGAAAAGTAAGCAGGGAGATGATAGGACGGCGTCAGAGAAGGAGACCGCAGCGTCTGAGGAGAACGGAGGAGAGCGCTGTGTGGGCTGATGGCTCGAGGCACTGATTCAGAGGTCGTTGATCCTGGGCAGCCATCCCAGTGGTGCACGGCCGCCGACATCGGGACCCCGCGGCACACTCGTCGCCGCTATACGCTTCAAACATCTTCATATGTTTGGAGGATTCCAAGTGGAAATCGGGGGCCTGCCGCACGCACCGCGGAGAACAACGGCTACTGCAGCCCTCTCCTCCGCGCCGGTAAACAGATGGCTGGATGTCATTAGATATGTCATAACCGTGGAGAAGACCGCGAGCACTTTCCACGCTCCGGGAATGCGAGGGTTTGTGTATAAAGCACTCCGTCATCGGTGTTTAGCATTAGTGTCAGGGAACAGAACACTGGACTGTTAACTGCAGAAGCATGCGCTTCCTGTGTCATCCAACTGCGGGTCAAGTGCGCAACAAAAGGTTGACGCCGATTTTGATGACTTGCTGAACTCCGCACCAGAAATAACAATGGGCTCATGACTGATCCCATCGAACCGCCCGCTCCGCCCGCAGAGGGTACGCTCATCAGGAATAGGGTTATTTAATGAAATCCTGACTTACTGATCCATTTAAACCTGGATTTATTGATCCAGAGGTGGGTCCCAATACTTCTGGCTATGTACTGGAGCTCTACATATGCAGACGGTCCTGTGCGGTCATGTGGTCATGGTTAAACACTTGATGATCTGATGTCTAATGTCTTTTTTATATATTTGGCCTACAGGGCAGCCATGTACAAGGTGCCTGGGTACCAATTGGGGTCAGGTGACTTGCCAAAGGGCACCGGGAATTGAACCGGGGACCTTCAGGTCACAAGGCTGGCACCACTGAATCCACGGGAATAGATCTACGGCCGGTGATTTGGGAGAACTTGCAAGCCCAACCCCACCCAACACCTTTGGGATGAATCAGAATCAGGATTGTGAACATCAGTGTCCGACCTCACAAATAGGGTTGAAGGTGGCAATTCAAATTTGGCAGGGGGGGGCAACCACACACCTGCAGCAGGGGCCAGCAAACTCGTCGTGACTCTGCGTCTAGAGGAAGCTCTACAGGAAGAGAACGGGGAGCCGTCGACGGGCCCCTATTGCCTCCTGGAATGACTCCTGAAGTCTTCTAAAGCAGGAGGACGGCTCGGGCGCTCGCAGCCGCTGACTTTACGCTCGTTGGTGGTCTCCGTGTGGTCAGGAGCATGTGTGTTTTGTGTTAAGCACCGGTTACGCCTCGCCATTTCTGATCAAGAACGCCATTTTTACACCCGGGGATTTTCCCAAATGACAAAGCCAAATTATTTTGGAAGCGGCCGCCGCAGTCGCCGTGCACGGCCTCGGCCTCCTGAGAACTGAGGGGTGTTTTATGTGAAAACAAAAGGAAACGCGTTCGTAAATACGAGCGGGGCTATAGGAAGCAACGCATGCGGCCTTGCGCCTGGATGCTCCATTTTGGTTGGGTTGGCTGTAAAAAATAATAAATAAAATGATGAAGAACACACACTAACACACCTGCACCACCATGTCATGTGACGGAGAATGATCCACCACCCTAATAATAACCCGCCCTGTGTGGTTCCTGATCAGCAGGGACTTCAGCAGCACCTCCACCACCACCACCACTGCATCCAGCATGGCCTCCAGTGATGGAAAATCAGCGTTCTGGTCAGACCCCACAAGAGAACGCAGGTGCGATGAAACGGACTGATCTGAAGGTCGGTTCTCTGCTCCCCTTCCCCCCCCGGCCCCATTTCCTCATAAGCTGCCAATCTGGAGATCTCTCTGAAGATGAGAAGAAAAGAGAACTGGCCCTGCACTTGGCTCTATCTTATCAGGAACCTTCTGTGGAACCGAAATGCCAGGCATTCTAACATCCCCACTTGTGTAATAGCGGCGCATGTTTTAATCAGCGGCGGCGGCGGCGGCCGACCCGCCGTGGCCTCCTGATTAGCCCGGGAAAAGCGCTCGTTTGCATTTAATGACCAACAAAAGTTGAAGGGGAGATTCCATTATCTCATTCCCCGGGGTATGTTCAACAAAGGCCTGGGTCCAACCTCCGAATCAGCGAGAACGTTCTCCACCGAGCTCACGACGTGCACCACCAGACGTTCAGGCCATCAACGCGCCGCACGCAGTAACATTGAGATTTGAGGTTCACCTCAATAAATGAATATAATAAATAATAATAAATGAATAAACACACCTGTGAATAATCCTCCGGACCAGATCTCCGGACCAGAAGCCAGGAGAACATTAACGTTCTACGCCGATACCTCAGTGCTAATTCCTCCATACCTCTGCCCACTTGCCCCTGCGCCCATGTGTGTATCGTCCATTCATTCATTTATTAATTAATTATCCCCCACTTACTCATCTACAAGGGTTGTGGGGAGGGGGGACAGGTGGTTGGGGGGGCAATCTACCACTGGGTGCACACTCACTCACACAAACACACACTGTATGGGGCAATTTATAGCCTAGAGAAGAACCTGCAGAAAACGCACGCAGACACGGGGAGTACATAGAAACTCCACCGCGGTCGGGATTCGAACCTAGAATACCCCAGCGCTGAGAGAACATGCCAAACCACTAATCTACCATGCGGCCCATCTGTGCCACCATTTATTATGTGGCATAGACTTCCTCCCATGGTCCAAAAAACATGGCTCAAGGTGAATCGAGTTCTCTAAATTGCCCCATATAGAGCGTGTACTACACCATGTGAGTAAGTTTGTGATAGATTGCCCCCCCTGTCCTTGGTGTATCCGCCCAGCGCCCGAAACGTTCTCCCCTGGATGGGCATGGGGAACGAACGAACCCCCCACCCCCACACCCCAATAGCGCGACCCTAATAGAGGATAAAGCTGGAGATAATGGATGGATGGAGATCAAAGGAAGATGAAAGGCGTCTGGTTCCACGTGGTTCACGTCTATTTACGGAATCTGTGTTTTAAATACACAAAGTTTTTTTATTATTATTATTATTATTATTATTATTATTATTATTATTATTATTATTGTTCTTTCTTTGCTGTTGGGACAAAGTTCCTAAATTAGACTGACAGGTAGTCTGTCTGTCTGTCCGTCGGTGGGTCTGATGTCGTACCCCCCCCCCCCCCCCACGCCGACGCACGTCATCCGGGCCGCTTCTCGCGCGCTGGTTAAAAAGAAGAGGGAGACGGAGCGCGAGAAAACACGTGAGCGCGCAGACGGCACCGCGGGACACGCGCAACACCGACACCGAACCGACACCGACACCGACCCAGACGCGCCTTTGGGATTTAAACTTCACCGTTTGCCGCGCTTTTCGCTCCAGTCCTCGAGTTGTTGTTTTTTTTTTTTTTATTATTATTTTTAATTTATTAAATTGCAATAACACTATGAGAGGGACGCGTCTGCGCGCGCCGTGTCTGAGCCCCACGCTGTAAGCTCGTCTCGGACGGGAGTTCCACGACAGAGATCAAAGGCACCGCGGCAGATCAAACAGAAAGTTGCGGCCGGTCCGTAGCGCCTGCGCGGTTCTGCCCCGCCATGAGGCGCCTGGGGCTGCTGATGGTGCTGCTGCTCGCCGCCGCCGACCTGTGCGAGTGCGCCGCCGCGAAGTGGGGCGAGCAGGGCGAGCTGAGTCCGCGGAGGAGCCGCTGCTACGACGGCAGTCTGCCGCGGCGGCTGAAGAGGAAGGAGCGCAAAGCCGCCGGCGGCGGGGAGACCTGCGCCGCGCTCTACCCGCGCCTGTCCTGCTGCCCCAGCCGGTCAGCGCCGCACCGGACCGACGCGCCGGTAAGAGACCTCACCCCGTCACCCTCTCACCCCGTCACCCTCTCACCCCGTCACCCAGCCGCGCTCCGAGATGTGCGCGCAAAGTTCCAAATGTACCTGCGCTCCGGCTCATCCATCACGCACTGCCTACCTGCCCCTGTCCTCTGTCCTCTGTCTTCATTCTGTCTGCTTTATTTACGCAAGATTAATCTCAAATTAATTAAATTAATCATCAGCACTTTTGAATGATTGGTGCGTTTGGAACTGCGCCTGAAATGTTGACATTAAGCTTCCTTATATAGAGTGTACATCTACCTGCTCAAACTGAGCTGCTAACTTATAACATACCTGTAAACCTCTAAAGGCACCTTATAGGATTCCCATAGAGTCTAGACATTTGGGACACTGATTTTGTATTATTATTATTATTATTATTATTATTATTATTATTATTATTATTATATACAGTGCACTGAACTTCTGTTTCTATATGGAGTGATAAAGATGCCACCCTGAATGATCCCACCCCAATGACAAGTGTTTGTAACCCTCTTGAAGCCCACATGATTTTTTTTTAGCAGAATCCCTTAATAACCAGCCCTCGTTTCTCATTTTGGAAGTTTCTCTGTTTTATAAGGTAAGATAAGATCAAATAAGATCATTCTCTATTGGTCCCACCATGTGGGAAATTCACATTGGGAAAGTTATCCATACATCTGATGTATCTATTACAAGAAGTACTTTAAAATAAAAAAATGTAATAAAAATAGAGTTCAGTGTATACAAAATAAAATCAAATAGAATAAAAAAAACTACTTAATTACATACATGGCATATAATACAGGGGGGGTAATTCATTTTAAGGTTCCAGGTACGATGATGACGCCCGTAGATGACTTTGAAATGATGAATGGTTCTTGTAGATGGCGGCGCTGTACGTAGTTGTTTGTATTGAGTTTGATTTAGTTTTGGACCCGGGGCCAGCCGGGTGATGCCAGCGAGACGTTTTGTGGGGCTTTGAGTCATGGGTTTCATGGGTGTTGCTGCATGTTTGCCAGGGTGCCAGAAAAGGTTCTATACAGTGATGTCATGGAAGCCGTTGGAAAACTTTCATTTAAAAAAAAAAAACAAAAAAAAACATATTCATGAGAACGTTTTCCCGTGTGTGTGTGTGTGTGTGTGTGTGTGTGTGTGTGTGTGAGAACCTGTTCTCTATGGCATATAATGAAGACGATGTTATTTGGAAGGTGTCAGGATTAAACAGGAACTATAAAGCTTATTAAACCATGGTTCTGATTTTATTACCTGCGTTTGGTTCTCACTTTAAATTCCCTCTGGAAACCCTGTGTGTCGGGACCCCAATTGAATCATGGGAAGAATTTTAAAAAAAGCAACTCTTGTGCTCCTGTGGAGAATTTGTTGCCCTTTTCTCATGTAAACCACCCCGATCGGACCGACCCATGTGGCTGGGTGGCACTTTAGTTAAAAAAAAAAGAAAAAAAAAAAAAAAAGAGAGAGAGAGCCATATTGCATCATTTCATTTGCTCAAGTCATGCAAATAAGAGTGGGTCTGAATAGAACAAAAAGCGAGTGGACATCTCCTCCTCCCTGCTACACTGCCCACACACGGAGCCTTTTGAGCTGATGGCAAAAGAATAACAACAACACCATTGTGTTTGTTAGTTTCACTAATGGCTGGAGCTGGAGAACATCACTCTCCCAAGTGCTCGGCCCTGGCCAAGTGTTAATGCCGTGGGGAGAGCGTTTGCCCTGCCTCCCCACCCCCCTCACAGACTTACACCTATCCCCCCCTCCCCACCACTCTACACACACACACAACCAAGGGGGCCAAAAAGTGTTGGTCCTGAACTCTTAAACAGAGAAATGAAGCTGAGCTGAAAGCTTCCATTTCGGACGTTCTCTGGACGTTCTCGGGGTTGTCCTTTCCTATCATGACGTAATGTGACTCCTCGGCCTCCCGCTCGTTTCTTACCGTGTGGCCTTGCGAGTCTTGGGGCGGCCCCTATTGTCTGAGGGTGAATGACGGACAATTGTTTTCGAGTGTGCTTTTGTGGGTTTATATGTTTGCACTGATAATCCCGATGACAAAGGAGGCTACCCCGCTCTTAATAAGTAACTGCCCCATGGGGTGGCCGATCACGACGGATGCGAACCTGGGTTTTCATAAGAAAGGTGCGGACTCTTACTGTTTGAATCAATCGATTGCTTGGTTTTAAGCCATTTGGATCCAAACCCAATGGATCCAATACGCTAAATTAGGGGCAGGGCCTGTTTGGCTCCGGAACGATCCTTGAGGGCGGAATGAAGCTTAAAGTTCTTCTGAATGACCACATCAAAATGTTCTAGAAGGCCTTCCCGGAAGAGTGGATGGTGTTGTGGCTGTTGACGATGATTGGAGGACCATCTAAGAATGGACGTCTTTAAGGTGGTTACGATGACATCTTGGTTTTCCTTTGATGTGAATGCTCAGCTCTCAGGTTTTTGACCCAACCGTCTGGAAAATGTGCCGCAGATTTTTCAGAATACACCGGTTTCTCTTTGGAGACCCCGTTTAGATCACTGGTACCGTCAGAACCCTGGCTCTGTTGGCTAATGGAAGGTTCTACGTGCCACCTATTAATGCGGGCATGTTGCCAAGGGTGATGCCTGATGAGATGGGCTCAGGCTTTGGTGTCCCGCACCCCCTTTGAGGGATTACACGTCAGGTTTTAGGCGTGGACATAAGAACCTTTTCCACAAACACCACAGACAAAGGTGGACTTGTTTGTGGTCGGGTGATGGCATCACTGGAGCCTATCCCAGCAGCATATGGGCACAGGGCACGCTCCAGAGCACACGAACGCTCCACTCCACGGACCGTGTGCCAGTCCACGGCTCGCTCCATCAATGGGCAATTTAGAGTGAAAGCCCGACGCGGGGGAACCAGGCAGAAGCTCCGGACGCGGACCGAAGATGGGCTCCGGGGGGGTTGGGTCCAAACGGCCTCGGGGTTCCGTTTTAGCTACGTGACGGGAGGAGAAGAAATAATACGGCGTGTGGCTGACGGACTCACACATCGAGGCTTCTCCCGTATCGCCTTTAATCCTCGTCGGGGCCGAAATGATACCTTTCCAAACGAGCCGCGGACCGAGCCAAAGCCCCGGCTTCTGCGGCCGCCGATGGCGGGGAGTCTGCGGAAGGCCGCGGCTTTAATTGACTCCGACAGACTGCTAATTTGTTGATGCCAGCGTTGGAACGACGCGCCCGACTATCTCGGAAAACGGTGTTTACACACGGACCTCACACAGAGCGGGCGAACGGTACCAGGCGGCTGCCGCTGGGCCACAGGCGCACGCCTGCCGGGGGGGGGAGGCCCATTACGCCCTTGTTTTATTACAGCTAATTTGTTACGTAAATAAGCCCGCTAATTTTCTCAGCCTCAATCTATTTGTTTGCGTTCGTTTGCCGACCCGAAGGACCGAAGCTTCTCGGCCGGCCCGGCTGTTTTTTTTCATTTATTTATT
Organism: Corydoras sp. C115; assembly: GCA_019802505.1. Taxonomy (NCBI): domain Eukaryota; kingdom Metazoa; phylum Chordata; class Actinopteri; order Siluriformes; family Callichthyidae; genus Corydoras; species Corydoras sp. C115. The sequence goes on from JAFMOC010000250.1 coordinate 343,974, forward strand.
TATTTATTATTTTTTTTTGTTGGTCATATTTATTTAGCAGTCCCTTAAATAGAAACTTTAATTAATTAATTAATTTATTAAATTTGAATGATAATTAAGGCCAATACCAATGAACTTTTGGAATAAGTACCGCCCTCACGCGCACACTTGTATCCAGGAACTAGGAACTTTTTTAGGACTTTACGTTTACGTTTACGTTTGGGGCGGCACGGAGGCTTAGTGGTTGGCATGTTCTCCTCTCAGCGCTGGGGATTCCAGTCGAAGCCCGGTCAGGGTGGAGTTTCATGTTGTCATTGTGTCAGGGTCGGTGTGGGGTTCCTCCGGGTTGTCCGGTGTCCTCCCACGGTCCAAAAACGTGGATTCAAGGTAAATTGAATGCTCTAAATTGCCCCATACAGTGTGTGTCTGTGTGAGTGAGTGTCTGTTCTGGGTGTATCTGCCCAGTGACGTTCTCCCCGGTAAGGGCATGGGGAACCTGCCTGGCGACCCCAGTAGAGGATAACACGGAACATAATGAATGAATGAATGAGCGGCACAGTGGCTTAGTGGTTTAGCATGTTCTCCTCCTCAGCACTAGGGATTCCTGGTTCGAATCCCCATCTGGGTGGAGTTTCCATGTTCTCCCCGTGTCCGTGTGGGTTTCCTCCGGGTTCTCCGGTTTCCTCCTACAGTCCAAAAAACATGGATCAAGTCAATTGAGTTCTCCAAATTGCCTCATATAAAGTGTGTCTGTGTGTGTATGAGTGAGTGTGTGCCCAGCGATAGATTGCCCCCTGTCCTGGGTGTATCTGCCCAGTGCCCGAAACGTTCTCCACTGGATGGGCATGGGGACCCCCCGCAACCCTAATATGGGATAAAGGTGAAGATAGTTGATGAATGAATGAATAGTTCCTTTTGGCGGATTGGTTCCTTGAGGGAACTACTTGAGGACGGTTCTCTTCTATTTAGACCCTGATATGAAGCCGAGACATGGTTGGGTACTAGACCTAGAACTCAACTAGAACTCAGAAAAAATGTTCTACTGTAAGTATTCTCACTGTAACTTGTTCTGTCGGGTTCCTCTGCAGAACCTCTCCACCAATAACACGGAGTGCTCCAGACTGCTGGGGGAGATCCAGTGCGCCCGCTGCTCACCCAACTCTCAGACGCTGTTCCTCACCTTCGAGCAGGGTTCCGCCCTTCACCGCGAACGGGACCTGCCCCGCCTCTGCTTCGACTACTGCCGCCAGTTCTACTACACCTGCAGGGGACACGTTCCAGGTAACACGCGCACCGCAGAGAACCTCAGAAAGCTTTGCCTGTAAGTATGCTGAAGGGTCCAGATGTTCCCGAAGAAGGGTGTAAAACATGGTTCTGTGTTCAGTCGGAGCCCGAGGAGCCCGGGGGCCGAGACATCTTCCAAATGTTTGAATAAAGTTCTAACCGGGGAAGGTTAGAACACGAGGATTATCATTCCAGCGATGGCATGCGAAGGCAGCGAGCGCTCCGCCGAGGCGGCCGCTGTTTATGGGTCACGACTCACACGGGGGCGCGCACACACTCGGCCCCAGATCCGGAGCTGGAGGCTCCTGGCAAACCCTGACAAAGCCGAGCGATTAGCGCCGGCATTCGGGGAACATCCCACTCGATGCTCGCGGAAAAGGTTTGAAGCTCCTCCAGCGCCGGCTGCCATCTCTGGATTAAACCAGGCTCTGAACATTCCGGGGTTTTGGTGCGATGTGGTGAAAATCCGCGCTGGTTGTTGAAGCGTGAACATCCTCCAACACCGACATCGTGACAAAAGTATGAGGACACATTCCCGTTTTGGCAGCTATTACAGCCTCCACGCTGACAGGAGGCGGGCCTTTTTAGATTGGCGTGTATGAGGTCGGGCACCGATGGTGGGACGAGAGATCCCAACGTAGATTGCGTTCGTCCCATAAGAGCCACTCAAGTTTCTACACACCTGCCCGGCCAACCGTGCCTTTAGTGACCCCGTTTGGTACCCTGGGACCTTTGGGCCTTCCCTAAACTGTTGGCAGCATGATGGAGCCCATTGCAGACGTCTGAACGGTGTTTGTTGAAGTGATGAGCTTTGCCCCCAGGTGGTGTTCTGACACTGCACGGGTTCGGGTGGGACTCCCACATTGCCCCCCCAGAAAGAATGAATATGGATCTGCGGAGCGGCGTTTTAACGACCGGCTTCTCCCCTATTTTTGGCGAGCGCCCGTGTTTACGTCACGTTGATGTGTTTGGAGTGTCGCTATGGTCTAGACATGACACACACACACACACACACACACATACACACACACACAAACATATGCACGGTGCGGAAAATACCGGCTGCTTTAAGACGGCCACTTGCATCATGGGTTTGTTTTTCTTGGTGGTGCGTTCAAGAGAATCTAAACAGCCCCGACTGCCCACCCTCCAGACTGCAGGACGGGGTGAGGGGTGTGATGCGGTGGGGGGGGGGGCAGCATGGGGGCTCATGTCTCCTTTTTTAAGCATGAATAGGGAGAGCGTCCCGCGTTGGTCTGGGCGAGTCGTCTGGGCGTCGGGTCGCGACTGTCACCCGCTCGGCGCATTCCGTCAGCGCGGACGCTATGCAGATTAGATCGGGTGGAGGATACGCAAACGGCCGGGCCACACACACGCGTGTATACACACAGGCACAAATCACACAACTCAAATACACAGCCTACGTCAGCCGGAGCGGCCTCCCTGAGTGCCATCCGGAAAAAAAACAGCCCAAAAAAAAACTTATTGTAAATACGATAAACTCAACCCCGCCCCCTTCTGAACTCACCGTCTGTTATAGTTCTGCAGTTTTAACACCGTTCTCCGATCAGGAGAACCTCGGTGCGGGTGTTCCTGGGGTGGTGGATGAGTCCTGTCACATGGTGGCGCTGCAGCTGTAGAATCAGTTGCTGCGGCGTTCAGGGATACAGGATGATGCAGGCAGGATGAGGGGGGGATGGAGCGTTTTGATTGGTGGAGAATTGGCAGTCAGGTTATATAATAAAATTTAAACAGCCACGAACACACAATGAACACACCACCTTCATTGCGTCCTCTTGTGGACTGGAGGAACATTCATTCATTCATTCATTCATTCATCTTTCGCTCTACTCCTCTACTAGGGTTGTGGGGGGGGGGGGGTGCCCCATACCCATCCAGATATGCCAATCTATCCCTAGACACACACTCACTCACACACACACACTAGTATATGGGGCAATTTGGAGCATTCAATTTAACTTGAATACATGTTTTTGGACTGTAGGAGAAAACCCACGTGAACATGCACACTCCACTCAGATCGGGATTCGAGGACAGAGGAGAGGAGAACATGCTAACCACTAAGATATCGCGATACGGCACAGAACCGATGATTGTTCCACCTGTAGAAATTTACCTTTAAATGAAATTTAAAACAGACTCGTCCATCCGACGACCAGAGGGGTGTGATTCATGTGTTCTTCCCCCCATGGAACACATGTCCACTGCTCCTGGGTCCAGTGGTGGCGCACTTTACCCCGCCCCGCCTGCCCCTCGGCACTGTGCCTGGTGATGTAAGAGTTTGTGAGATGCATCTCCAGCGTTGATGCTGATGTTGACACCGGGGCGACCTGCTCTGGTTCCGTACATGGTTCCGGTTGCCGTGGTTCCCGAACACTCGCACTTTTGGGAGAGTGCTGGTGGAAGAGTGCAGGGATAGTACCTAACATTACACCCCTGTGGTTCTGGAACTAAACATAACACATACATTCTCTAATTGCGTCCCGACGGCAAAACTTTTTCCGACGTTTCGCAACAACGCCGTCTTATTATGGGATGTGGCGGGTGTGTATTTCTGTCGGGACGTCCGCTGAAAGCGTCTTAATATAGAGAGGGACGCAGAGAGAGAGACACAAAGACAGCGAAATTCAGGCCATAAAAGCCTCGCACCACCTCCCTCTCCCTCCTCTCTCTCTCTCTCTCTTTCTCGCTCTCGTCCTTTCTCTCTCTCTCTCTCTCTCGCTCGTCCTCTCGCTCTCTCTCTCTCTCTCTCTCTCCTTTCTAAATCAGCATATGTGGTGACGAATGACACATTTATTTTTCTACAAAGCTTGTGTATATGTAAAACTGCTGAAGTGCATCAAGATGTCAAGTACTTTGGGTGGCCACCCAGGTTGTTTTGGAAGATAACCAGATGGAAGTAAGACTATAGTGGCCGGCGATGTGGACACACTCTCTCTCTCTCTATCGCTCTCTCTCTCTCGTACACACTTGGGGCAGTACAATAAAAGCGAGCTGTACTGTAGAGAGGCAGAATCAGTGTGTGGCCGCATAGTAATTTGGCCATATGTTTAGGGAAGTTGTTAACGGTAAATGGCCCAAATTAGCCGCTTATTTTCATGTACGTATAATTTATTTGCGTGCGAATGCTCCCCCGCCCCATTCGGTTGCTCGTGCGAGAGCAATAAGAGACACTACACACCTAAAGGTTGTGTTTTCGCTCATATACCACACTATACAGGGAAACCTGTTTGCCATCTTAATGAATAAAGGTGATGGCACCGGAGGCGATTCCCAAATCCGGTACCTGACCAGATTCTGATCCCAGCTCGTTTTCCGAAGATTCACCATGACGTGCTCACTGTGGACCGTTGGAGAACCCAGTCTGAGGGTTGTGTCCTTACCATAATCGTACCTTTATCGTACCCAGCGGGTCTAGAGTTAGATCTGTGTGTCTGCCCTGCGATGGATTGGAGCTCTGTCAGGGGTTATCCCATGCTTTTTACCCTCTGACCCGGTCTGGATGAACAGACTCCGGACAAATGAATCAGTCGATAAATTATTTACCTTTAACCATGGAACCACCGTCAGCTCTGGGTGACCCTGTTTAGGACACACCACCACCACCACCACTGCAGTCCACCACCTAGCTGTGACACACGAACTCCCAGCAGGCCTGAGATAACCTCCTGTGTGTGGGTGGCAGGACTCGGAGTGTGTTGGTGTGTGTTGGTGTGGGTGTGGGATCTTTGTTGTGTTTGGGCGTTTGGGGAAATCCTAGCGCCTCCACTGTTGGTTTGCGCGCAGCAGCATCAATGCCATCGCGCCTCGTTGCAGAGATGTTAACCTCCCAGTTCTGTACCCTACGTTCCGTCCCCCTCATTCACACCTCCCAAATTCCGCAGGGATTTGAGAATCCAGAAGATGTAAAGATGTTTTTCCCCAAAGGCAGGCAAGGCAAGCCGAGCAAATCCACCGAAAACACCATAGATTACCCTGCGCTGTGGCAGGTGAACGCCGGGAAACGTGTTTTTAATCTGCAGCACCATGTCAGCATCATCCACCACCCTAATAATGACCTGTATGTATGTAGGGAAACAGATGGACTGCAGAACGTCTGGTAAGTAGAACTCATAACCTGCCCGCCGTGTACGTTTTGGTGTGAACGTGAGCCGGTCGTCCACCACGGGGTCAAAAGTGGACGGTCGAGACTTTTGGGTTAAGGCGGCGCGGCTGATTAAATGTAAACGCTGGCATTGGCGGAGCCGTCCCGCCGGTGCGCCGTGGCCACAGATGGGGTCGGAACCGCGGCCGGCGGCCAGGCGTCTCGAGCGGCGCACCCTTGCCCGGCAAACAGCTTGAACGACGGGGTATCGGCCGGGCTTGGAGGCGATGACATCATCCCCTAAGACCCATGTGGTGTCTGTTACAGGCTGAGCGCGGTTGTCTGTCTGTGTTTGGCAGAGCTGTTCCAAGCCGACGTGGACGAGTTCTGCCAGTTCTACGGGAGGAGGGGCGAGGGCCTGTGCTTTCCCGATTTCCACCAAAAGCTGGCGCGCGGGCCGGACTCCAACTACCTGGGTGATGAGAGGATGGACGTGATCAACAGGTACGTGCCCTCGGCGCCACGCCTACTTTCCCGCCGACCTACTTTCCCCTTCCCCGGACGGGCGCTCGGGTCGGTTTAACAGGACGTCTCGTCCCTGTAGCCGGTCCGTCGCTGAGCGCCGAGGTCGCCGATGGCAGCACACGCATGAATGGATGCAAATGTGAAAGTATTCCCGTTTGTACTCGCCGCCGCACCGCACTCCCCCCGTCCCGTCCACCCCGTCCTCCCTGTCCTCCCCTAGCCGACCCATGTTTGTTTGTACAGCGCCGCTTTGGCCGGCTTTGAGGGCACAAAGAAAGTGCTTATGCTGCCTCGCCTCTGATCTGGACCACTGCGCTTTAAAGCTGACGTGAAAGGACGAGGCGAGGGACGGCTGTTTGGACTGTCTGACACAGCGGACAAAGGCAGAACCCCGTGGAACGCCGTCTCACTGAGGAACGTCCTCGCTGCTACCGTCACGTTCGGTCCAAAGCTATTTAAAGCTTTCCTTTAACACCAACAATCTCGAGAAACCACCTCGTACCTCGTCATACCTTCATAGGTCCACACCGTTTGAGGTACTTTAATAAATCAATACAGTACGAGGGGGCGTGGCCTTATTCTGAACAATTTATTATTTGTTTACAATAATACACAACCTCAAGTGTCTGATTGCTTTAATAAAACACTTACAAACTCACAATAATAAAAAACAAGCTTTATTAAAAGCAAAATCGTTAATAATCTGATGTTCCGCCATGTAATCTAATCCATTTTTTAAACTGAGTAACAGGATTCCGGTTTCTCAAATGCTAATCAAACACTGCCATCTAGTGGCCAGATTACAGAATGCCATTTATTAAAAGCATTGGGAAAATAATGTATTGTATATCACGCATTGATACGAACGTGAAGCGCTCAGAGGGGTGTGTTATTGTTAATGATGTCATTGGTGGACTAACGGCTCAGCCAATCAGATTTAAGGAGCGGAACGACCCGTTTTATAATGTTGGTGGAGGTACAGTTTAACGAGGTTGTTTTGAGGTTGGTCCTCAGCAGAACCATCATGTGTTTTGGTTGAAGGTAAATCTGATTCTCTGTCCTTAGCAGGAAGCACAAGCACAACTGCTACTGTGCTCAGGAGATCGTCACCGGGTTACGCCAGCCGGTCGCTGTGGCGCACTGCGGCGACGGATCGCAGCGTCTGTTCATCGTGGAGAAGGAAGGGTTCATCCGTATCCTCAGCCACAACATGGAGCTCATGAAGGAACCGTTCCTGGACATTCACAAGCTGGTTCAAGCCGGCATCAAGGTGAGCATCATTCGTCTTTGATTTGGGCGCCAGGCCATAATTTTAAATTTGGACTCGGGCCGTTTATCGGATGACGGCGAGGATGCAGCTGCGGAGAACTTAAAAAGTCAAAAAATAGTAGAGTTATCCCAAACAGCTGAGTTCTTCCCGTCCAGATTCAGGATGTCGGCTGGACACGGCGAGGCGAGGACTTGGCTCACAGCTCCACCGAGCCCAGCGGCATCCGGGTAAACATGTATTGGGTGTCAGGCGCGGTGATAATGAAGGGTTTGAGGGGAGTGTTGAGTAGAACTTCCTTTTTTGTGTTTGTGTGCCTCAAACGATGTTCTAAAGGGGAACACCTGACATCAGTCCAGCCACACCTCACACCACCAGGGAAGGAGGAGGCTGCCATGCGCTCTGAAAGATATGCTGTTCCCCAGTTCGCTTTGGCACGTTCACCAGGGGAGGGCAACGGAGAACACTTGAGCTACCCAAGGAAAGATCCAACATATTCAACGATTTGGCATTCCATGTTCCATTGACCTGACGTACTGCTGCAGGGGAAAACTGATGCTCTCAATCAGATTCAGAGAGAGAACATGCAAACAATACACAGGTAAGACCTGGACTCTTTCCCAAGGACTTCTCATACAAAGGCCAAGATCTTGGAGAATGCCCCTTACAGATGCCCAGAAGAGTAGAAGATGTTCTAGTTGCAAAAGGAACCAAAGGAGACAAGGATGCCGTAAAGGTTCCTGTAGCTGTAAGGTGTTCCCAAACTTTCGGTTCCGCGTACATTCAGGTCAAAGATTGCGCTCGCACTCGTTTGGGGAGTTTGGTTGCCCACTTAACCTTCCGTTCAATGGCCCATGCTCCAGCTGTTGTTCTTCAGAAGGTCTTTCTTCGCCATTGAAACCTCACCTCATTTCGCAGGTTCTCACAGGTTCTCGGCTCCGACACGAGGCCTGATAGGTCAGGAGCATTATTTTATCGAAGTGTCCCAGGACGGAGGAAGAAGTGGCTTCCATTCTGACAGGAAGTTTACGCGTGTCGCATGCTTGTTCATTATCTCCAAGGAGAGCAATTACCGGGTTCCATGAAATGGACATGCGAAGGTTCCTTCGGGAGGTTCTCGTGTGCCTCCATGGTAATTAAACATAATCGGCTGTAGATACAACACTCATTACCACAAAATTAGGAAGGACCCGATTCCCGGGAGGGCCATTCTGCGAAGCTGCAGCAAGCACACGGTGTTTACGCGAAGCATCAACAGGACGTTGCTCCCTGAGTGTCCGTGGAGAACCCCCGTCGGTTCCTTAGGAAGAGGAGAATGTGTGTTATCGCAACTCAGATTGTAATGTCCTGTGTCTCCTTCAATCCCTAATTCTTCCGTTGCCAATTACAGCAACCGGCTCAGGAACAATGTGGCGCTAGCTGACAGGAGGTTCCCCTGGCGTGGTGGGTGTTCTCCAGAAACAATTTAGTGCATTCTCCGATGTGCAAAACAGACCCAGAGCCTTTCTGATAAAAAGCATGCAGGACATATCGCTACATACTGCTACTGAACTATCCACCTCAAGTTCCAACGCTCAGGGAAGTAGGTTTTATCATTTTGGTTCTACCAGTGGTTCTATCGGAGCATTCTTTGGACTTCGAATATCGTTGTAGCCTTTGCACTGGGGATCAAATCCCGGTTCAAATCCCGATCTGCTTAAAGTTTGAAACCCATCCGGGTGGGGTAACGTTTCGGGCACTGGGCAGATACACCCGGGATACTCACACATACAAGCACACTCGATATGGGGCAATTTAGAGCATTCAGAGTTCCTTAAATCCATGTTTCTGGACTGTGGGAGGATAGCTGGAGAACCTGGGAAATACCCCCCGCAGACATGGGAAGAACATGCAAACTCCCCCTAGAGTGGGATTCAAAACCAAGAGGTGAATGTGCTGACCAATAAGCCACCACGCCACCCTCAAGGTCATCCCAATTGGCTGCTCTAAATTACCCCTTTATAGTCTGTGTGAGTGAGTGTGGGCCCAGCGACAGATTGGTACCCTGTCCTGGGTGTGTCTACCCAGCGCCCGTAACGTTCTCCCTCGGCTGGGCATGGGGAACTGGCCCAAGACCCTAGTGTAGGATTAAGCCGAAGATACTGGATGTACAATCCAGCTGTGGCGTGTTTACCAGGTTAGCCAGCTGCTAACGTCGTCGAGCTTTGCCAACGCCAGGCCGCTCTGGAGCGTGGGTGCTGTGTCAATTAACTTGTTTTGGGTTTGCATCGAGTCAAGCTCTTCCAGATGCCCCCCCCCCCCAAAAAAAAAAATGAACTCCAGCCGTCGTGGTGACACGTAAAGACCCGGAGCATGTGTTGATCTTTTAAAATGTTTGTGCGAGGGGAGATGGTGATTAAGAGTTTAGGCTTGATTCGTTGCACATTGGATCGTTAGCGGGAAAAGCACGAGACCGCTCGGCTGTTGTGTCTGCCGGAGGACGGCGAAGATGAAGACATCTGTATGCAACGTGAGCGGGAGTCGCCTGCCAGCGCCGGGGCGGCCAGCTGCGATAAAGTATTTCTTGCCGAAGCACATAGTTCACGGCGTGTCATGCTTTCTGTCACACTGCACACACAGCTGTTGGGCTCGCTCACTCCGATGAGGACGAGTGCTCTCAGGCCTGTCTCGCAGAGCTACTCCGGCTTTGACAAATGGCCTCCTTCCTCCTCCTGGCCCTTCCACCGCCGCCTTCTCGCTTGACTTCTTTAAACGACCCCCTGAGCTCCACGGCTTTGAAGGCACCTCAGTGACCTGAGAAGCGGTAACTGGAACTGAGGATATGACCAGGATTTATGTACCCACGTCTCCGCGGCGTTTACACCCAACAACGTCTGTTTCCACAGATCGCAACCCCACTAACGTGGAACGACAGGTGGACGAGTGTGTGTTCAGCTTGTCGTCCTCTCAAATTCTGCAAGTGTTTCAGATAGCAATGCCCTGTGGGGTTCGGCTTCCTCCACTGCAAGTCCTTGTTATGTGAAAGAGAGAACCAAAGGGGTTCTCTGATCCCGGAACCTTGCAGCCATGAAACTGCCAGTGGATGAATGAAGGGGGTAAAATATGACCTTAACCTTCCACTAGGGTTCTGGAGGGAGCGTCCCCCTGGCCCAGCCAGGGGAGAACATTTCGGGCGCTCTAGGCACACACTTACTTGCTTACTCACACACAATGATCAGTTTTTGGACTGTGGAAGGAACCCACGTGGACATGAGGAGAACATGTAAAACTCCACCGAGTTTGGGATTCAAACGCTGAGATGTGGACATGCTGACCACTATGCCAGCGCGCCACCTTTCAAAAGAGTACTAACTGAACAGCTTGATCACGGGTTGATCTGGTCATATCCTCAGTCCAAAAACATTGATTTAAGGTCAATTGAATGCTATAAGTGGCCCCCATAAGTGCCCCCCGTGAATGTATGGATGGGCATTGATGGGCACCCCCAGGCAACCCTAGTAGACAATACCACAAGTCATCAGGCTCAAAGTGTAAAAGTGGAGTTTGGGGTGCAAGAGGAACCCTTTTACACATGACTTTCCACAGAGTCCTGACCTCTTAGAAGTCTACGGAACGATCCGTATAAACCTTTGCGGTCGTTTCGCTCCTCCGTCATGTCCTCAGCGAGAGCGCCCGCTACTTCTTTACTCCGGCCCGCATAGAGAACCTTCTCCTGATATGTTCAAAGAGACCGTTAGGACTCATACGGATCGTTCCGAAGACTTCTAAGGGGTCAGGACCCCGTGGAACAAGTCTTGTGTAAAATGGTTCCTCGTACACCCCAAACTCCCCTTTTAAATTTGAGCCTGATGAATCATGTTATCGTCTACTAGGGTTGCCTGGGGGTTCCCCCTGCCCATCCATGCCCGTCCATACACTCACTCACACAAACATACCCTATATGGGGCAATTTATAGCATTCGAATTCCTCAAGGAGTTTGCAACGGCATCGTTGAAGAGTCTTGGCCGCGGATGGAGCCAGTTTCGCAAACGCGTTCCCGACACTTCGGCCTGCCGGCGACTCACTCGTTCCTCCTCGTTGGGATTGCTTTTATTCTAATGACGGACGACCTCGGAAGGCATGAACTCACTCCATTAGGGTCGGCCTGTTAATTCTGAGAAGCTATTCGTGAGGGAGGGAGGACAAGTGCACTTGTTAGTGGAACGACAGCTGAAGTGTTTACCTTTTACCTTCATTGCTTGCTAGTTCCTGGATAAAGACTGCACCAAACCGAAACTTTAGGCCGGCCGCCCACCGCCTTGTATCGCTCCCTTTGGTGGTCAAATTGAACGGATGCCCGAGTGTGCCCCCTTCCAGGGCATCGCAAAGACCGTACGCACTCGCACCCCCTTCTCCTGCTTGGCTCAGTTCCGCACGGCCGAACAGAGCGCCTCTGACCAGTTTATACGATCTGTGTGTCTTGGCTGGCAGTTCACGCAGCGGATCACAGAACGCCGTTCTTTGCCCCTGTGACGGATCGGAACGAGTTGCCACGAAATGCCAGTATTTGTTGACCAAACACCCTCTGTGACATCTCCACCCACATTCCGTCCTATCCCGAACGAGCCCTCCGTTGCAGCCAGGCCATAGGAATGCTGCCGTCCGCTCGTTCCGAGTGCCTGACGTTCTGTTCATTCCTTTTATTTTCCAAGCGAGGTTAGGACAGCTGATAGCTTCGCCCCGGGTTATTACAGCTGACTGCGATGATCGGACCACCGGAGTCGAGACGACCGAGCGACCGGGCGAGTCCGAAGGGTGACAGACTTTTACCTATTGCACAAGCCTTTCGAAACATGTTGCCAGGACAGTGGGAGCTGGCAGTTTGCATCTTGTTTACCCCCACCACCACCACCACCACCACACACACTCCATTCCGTTCCCTTTTCCTTCCTCTCTGTGTTTTTTAATCCGTGCAGAATTCAAGAGCGAAGGGCAATAGGGTGGGGGGTTGGTGTGAAAGAAGGAGGTGGAGGCCCACAGCTTGGACTGAAGGACTCTTGGGCTTTTTTGTGCTCTCTATGAACTGCCAGTGAGCTAATAAATTCTTTCAGCCACTCGGCGTTGCATTGGCGGATGTCCCCCCGAAGATTACGCACACAAATCATTGGCGTGGCGGAGGCTGCGGGGGAGGGCCCGGGGCATCGCAGAGGGGCCTCGCCCCAAAAATGAGCCACACATTACCCAGAAAGGAGGGCCGAGGAAGGGAGGGAGTTTGTGGGGAGTCAAATGTTTTATAATTGTTTGTAATGCAGTAGTCAAGGAGGAAGGGTGGGGAGGGGGCGCCAAAACAGTGCAAGAGGGCAGGAGGGTAACTGGCTCCCATATGGAGAGAGTGAGAGAGAAAAGAAAAGGTGAAGAAAGAAAGGGACAGAAAGGGACCCAGGGGGCCCGGCCTTAGTCCTGGCCCTACGCTGGCTTTTTAAAAAAAGGGGAACATAATTAACTTCGGGATGCTTTGTGCTTCCCATCTGACTCGCAGGGAGGAGATGAAAGAGGCTTGCTAAGCCTGGCATTCCACCCCAATTATAAGAAAAACGGCAAGCTCTACATCTCCTACACCACCAACCAGGAGCGCTGGGCGATCGGCCCTCACGACCACATTCTCCGTGTGGTCGAGTACACGGCGTCCAGGTAACTAAACCACACGCACCTCAAACTGACCAATTAGGGCTTCGGAGGGAAAATAAAATGGCTTTAATGATTGGTATTAAATGTTCCAGGAGATGTGTGGTTTCGCGGTCACTGGCTGCCGAGCTCCCTGTAAAACATCTTCTGAGAGTGATTGATGCTTTCACAAAAAAAAAAAAAAACGTGTTCACTGTACGCTGCTCCACCGACAACGCCGTGTTGATTTTACCTCCGCACGGTGCCGGATGGGGCGACTCAAACCGAAGCTGAACTTTACAGCTCTATTTTTTTGGGGGGGATTCCATGCGGCGAAATATTATGGCGTACAATTTTAACACGCGTGGAATCCGTGTAACGCTCACCACTACAAGGCCAAAAGTATGTGGACACGTTGTGTCTCGGATGTGAGGTAGAACTCACATATTAACATATTAGTAACCAACCGGCTCTGAGAGCACCATGTTGTACTATTCGAGATACACAGACGCTGAAGTGTCCTCATAAGCGTCTGTGTATCTCGAATAGTACAACATGGTGCTCTCAGAGCCGGTTGGTTACTAATATGTTCTTTAATAGCTCCCACTTCCGCTAGGGCACTACTGAAAATCAAGCAGACTTTCGCTAGAGATACATGATGGAGGCTTCAAGTCCTGGGGTCATTGTCATCAACATCATTCTTTACATTTGGGTTCTACCTCATATCCGAGACACAACGTGTCCACATACTTTTGGCCGTGTAGTGTTGAGCGTTACACGGATACTTCAGAAGACTTTAGGGCGTTTATTTATTATTATATTGGATTATTCTATTGGATTTGTATAAGCGATGTCATGGTTGTACTCATTACATTACTTTCCGAAGGAAAAATCCCAACCAGGTGGATATGAGGACCGTCCGGGTTTTAATGGAGGTGGCAGAACTCCACAGGAAGCATCTGGGTGGCCAGCTGTTGTTCGGGCCGGACGGCCTCCTGCACATCTTTCTTGGTGATGGCATGATCACGCTGGACGACATGGAGGAAATGGACGGTCTGAGGTAATTCCACAGTGCAGGTGAACTGTGAGGACCACCTGTCTCTGGTGCTACATCCACGAGTTGGAGCTATAGGGGGGTTGCTTTCTTAAACATGCTCATCTCGCTCATCTGCAGTGACTTCACCGGATCGGTTCTGAGAGTGGATGTGGACACGGACCTCTGCACCATGCCCTATAACATTCCAAGGGACAATCCCTACTTTAACAGCACCAATCAGCCTCCCGAAATCTTCGCCCATGGGCTTCATGACCCCGGCAGGTGGGTTACATTCTGATGTATACACGATTTCAACCATAACTGCAACCATTCAGATTAGATGATGGTGGCGCTACATGCACAGTGTGCTGCTCTCAGGGTTTGACATTAAAGTCTATTATAAAACGGGTCATTCCGCTCCTTAAATCTGATTGGCTGAGCCGTTTGTCCAGCCATGAGGTCATTAACAATAACACAACCCTCTGAGCGTATCAGTGCGTGATATACCATACATTTTTGTAAATAATAAAATACAGATTCATATGAACAGTGAGCCGGTTCTCCATCAGCATTGTGTATAGTTATAAACTATGTGTTCTGTAATTTGGCCACTAGATGGCAGTGTTTGTTGGCGACTCCGGAGTCCTGTTACTCAGCGATCAGCGAGTAAAAGCCGGACTAGATTACGTCACAGAAGAGCGGATTATTAAGGATCTTACGTTAAATAAATGCATTTCTTTCATTTTCAAAGCTTGTTTTTTATGATAGTGAGTTTGTAAGTGTTTTATTAAAGCAATCAGACTCTCGAGGTTGTGTATTATTGTGAATAAATCACTTAAAGAGGTGGAACTGTACTCCACTACGTCCACGTCGGGACTAATAACACCTCTTTATGGGCTTTATTTAGAATAAGGCCACGCCCTCTCGCACCGTATGGCTTTATTAATTTCACGTTCCGCAGGTGTGCGGTGGATAAACTCCGAGCGGACGTGAACGGGAGTCTTCTGATCTTATGTACCGACACCGCTGGAAAGAACACCACGCACGGCAGGATCCTGCAGATCAGCAAAGGCAAGGACTACGGTACGTCTGTATTTGTCATCGCGTTCTAAACCTTTAGGGGGTCGGTCCAGGTTCCTGCAGGTTCGTCGTCGGGAAATGTCGGACGGTGCGCGGTCCGGCAACTGGGCATCGGGATGTTTAAAAGCGTGCGGCGATGTGTAGGGATTCCTGCCCATGCGGCGTTGCCAGAGAATGCGAGTCTGCATCCATGAATATGATATACTGCCGTCAGGTCCAATCGACGTGTAGACGGCGCTTTGGCTTTGGCAACGCTGAGTGAGCAACATCCCATATGGAAGGGAGACTAATCAATAGCAGAAGAACGCAAGAATGCTTGTTTCCTTTCAAGGTTAGAAATTAGCTGGGTCAGAACTCCACCGGCACATTCGCACATGCCCCATAAAGACGGCCCGCTGAGTGGGACACATTACGGGTCCATTTACACTATTAACCATCTGAATGAGTTACTTTGTTAAATGGGGCTGTATACTTTTTTACTGCGCACTGACTTCATTATAATACCTGTTATTCCCAACGCTGCAGTAACCTCCGTTGCCATGCACACCGTCTTCGACACACTGGCAACCCGGACCCTCCTGCATAGAACCTCAGCATTAAAACAAGTTTGAGAAATCCTCAAGCCAAAGATCTCTCATTAATTCCTGATGATTCATATTCATTATATCATCAGGAAGGATCCCCATATATAAGTTCAAGTTCAAGTAATTTATTTATGTCATGTTTTTTACAACAGTACATCGTCACAAAGCAGCTTCACAGAATGAAAGGCCTTTAAACCCCCAAAGAGCGAGCCAAAGCGACAATGGCAAGAAAAAACTCCCTGTTATGTTGTTATTTAAGGAAGAAACCTTGTGAGGACCGAGACTCAGTGGGGGACTCGTCCTCCTTGCGCGGCCAGGCAGCAACAACAGTGTAGGACAGCCATGTCCAGATATCTAACAAATGGAAAAACTCTAACAACTGGAAAACTATATGTGAGTCCATTAGGGGGCGTCCTGCAGGACTGTAGTATGTATGATATGTAGTCTGCACCCCTGTATACACTGTTAGTACCCTTTAGTATGTTCTCCGATATTTATGAGTAATGTTGGATTGTCTTCCATAGAGAATGAACCTTCTATTTTCCACCTGGAGTCCGCTGGTGGCGCCGTGCCAGTCGGTGGGTTCATCTACCGGGGGTGTCAGTCCCGGCGGCTGTATGGGAGTTACGTGTTCGGTGACAGAAACAGGTGAGACCGTTAGTGCCATAATTACACTGTTAATTATACGAGCATAACGCATACGCCATTATGACTTTTGGTAGCATCACAATGAAAAGTCCTTCAGCGTTTCCGTCGTAAATTCATTTATTATTAAGTTTGATGTTGAAGGTACCTGGGTAACGATGACATGAGCCAGAATGAAGTTCTATTCCACATAACAGTAAAGCCTGTAAACTCTGTTCTCCGCTGGCATTTCAGCAACCTGCGGATCCTCCAGAGGCCCGCCGAGGACCGGCCGTGGCAGGAGAAGCCACTCTGTCTTGGAAGTAGTAGTTCCTGCGGTTCCTCTTTGGTTGGCCACATCCTGGGGTTTGGCGAAGACGAAGTGGGTCAGTGGAACCTCTCTGTTCTCTCATTTCAAAGGTTCCATTGTTGCCTGTGTGTCGTTTGTAGAGTTCTTGTTCCTTGTACATCACTTTATTAGATTCGTCTGATTGACAGATGGGGTTTGTAGTACTACAGTTCCATTTTGTAGTCCATCTGTTCCTTAATGTTCTCCGATGATCAGGACCCAAGAGCAGGTGTTATTAGGGTGGTGGATGATCGGGTCGTTAAATCCAGGTGCCCCAGGTTAATAGAATCCAGCCGTGCATTGTGGGTAATTGTCTTTCCTACTTCGCACCAATGGTGCCTGACCTCACAAAGACTCTTCTAAATGAATAAGGACAAATTCCCACAGACGCACTCCAAAATCCTGTGGAAAGCCCAGTTGACGTTATTGTGGAGCCATGATGTTATGGAAGTCTTACCCTCACCCAAAAAGAACCTTCTGCACACGGCACATTCCTTCACGCCACGTTCCGCTGATGGATGACACGACCAGGATGCGGGGGTCAGAACGATTTGTCAGCGAGTTGGAGTTTCCTCATGCAATCATCTCCTTCAGCCGCAAAGCCGAACGTCGGTTCTCGGCTCTCCAGAACCTTCATCTCTCTGGAGCACACGCCAAGTTCCATGATGAAGTTCCTCCTCGTCGGAACCTCCCCCACGGGGGAGAGGAAATCAGAGCCGGGAAATGTTTTCTTGCCATCCATCTCGACCTCCGTCGCAGGACGAAGGTGGAGGTGAGGTGGAGGTGGCATTGGGTGCTGATACAGCAGGAAGGAGCCGAGGCCCGCACCGCAGGATCGATTGGCTGGACTTTTGACACGTGTTTACAATTTGCAGAGCTGGAATTCAGGCTCGCCGCTCGTTACACGTTCCTCCCAGGCTGGAACCATTTCCAAAATGCTCTTGCCCTGTCAGAAATGTAGAATGTAATTTAGATCTTTGGAGCAGATCATGTAAGTCTGCCTTCAATTTTTTACGAAGCCCAAGTTCTGAAAATGTTGATCTGCAAAAAAAAAAGACCAGATTTGTAAATTCTCCTGAATTTTGATTCTACGGACAACAACACAGCGGGGCCCAAAAAGTATTCAGTCAGCCGCCGATGTGCAGGTTCTCCAACGCAGGTCTGTACTTTTTATTAGAGGTCCACCTCAACTTTGAGAGACAAAATGAGAACGTGTTTCTCGGACCCGACTGGTTTAAAAAATATGAGCAAATGATGTGATGATGCCTTAAAATCAGGGGGCCCAACCTGGGGCCCCAGACCAAGCATCAGTCCAAACAGTCTGGGTCAAGGGCCCGTATGAGCTGCATGACGGGTCATTCAGCTGAAAACTGAACATGCTGCTCAGCTGTTAGTCCAAACCTTCGTCCTATCCCGGCTCGATCATGCACTGATGCACTGCTTGTCAGTCTCCCAGGCCTCTACCACTGATTCAAAAGTGAGGTCATGTGATTACACCTCTGCTCTCTGATTGGCTCCCTGTAGCTGACTCTGATCTACAGGACGATCTCTGGATCTGGCCCCTCTGACCTTCACTCTAGATTTTAAAACACACTCTGGCTCGTTCTCTACGTTCTAGTGATGAATGTCGCCCGGTGGGGCAACCTCACCGTGGTGCCGACGCTCACTCCGCGGAGTCATTCGGCGTCTTTAAGAAACAACTCAAAACACATCTCCACCACAAACACCTGATATAAAAAAAATTTATAAAAAAAGGGGACGGGATAGGATAATGATCAGGTTTTGATAATTCCAGTGTAGCTGTTTTTTCCATAACTACTGACTTGTGGAGTTCTCATTTGTAAGTCTCTGAGCGACTGAATGTAAATGTATTGTAACTTGTTTGGGGTCAGAACACAGGGTTGGACAGACAGCCCCCCCTGGAGCATTGGAAGGTAACTTTCATTGGGATAGGAACCCACATGGGATATTGTTATTCGATGGAGATTCTGGTTTTAAGTCCATGTTTTATTTTCCTCCAGGTGAAGTCTACATCCTGACCTCCAGCAAGAGCTTGTCCATGCAGTCGCACAGCGGGAGGTTGTACAGGCTGGTGGATCCTAAAAGGTCAAGTGAATTCAATTTGTATTTTGAAGTTATTTGGAACAAACCGGCTGTTAAACTCCGCCTTATCATTAAAATCACGACTGAACGCAATGAAAGCAGGCTGGAAAAGGGGGCGTGGTTGACATCCTGTACATTAAACATGAGGGTCCCTAATGCCCCTAGGCTTGGGACCAGCACTTACATCAACACAACAATAAAACCCTGTTGTTTTTACAATAGCACATCGTCCCATGGCAGATTTAAAGCCTTTAAACCCCCAAAGAGCAGGACGAAGCGACAGCGGCAAGACAAAACTCCCTGCTACGTTGATATTTTAAGGAGGAAACCTTGTGAGGACCGAGGACTCATCCTCCTTGTGTGGGGGCAGCATCAACAGATCAACATATTGTGTGGTGATCATGTGACCCGTATTTAATGATTGTAAACACTATATAAGTCCATTGCAGACTCATCCATAGGTGCGGGCCTTCCCCAAACTGTTCCTACTTCTTGTTTTATGTATAGCGTGTGCCAGTTGATGATGTCACAATGCAGAACGCATCATCTGTGACATCATCTCGTGTTATTTCATGTGAACCGCTTCTGTGAAAATCAGGCTGCTGGGTTCTTTTAATGACCCGATCCCCCGTACCGATACCCGGAGCACAAGGAGAGCTGTTAGACCTTACACACACACACACACACACACACACACACACACACACACACGTCAGAACTGTGCCCCTTCAAACAAATCATCACACAACTGTCAGCCTCAGCCAACACAAACCTCAGCCATAATTGGAGAGTAAGCATAGCGTTCCCAAATGTTAGTGTAACGTGTTTCTAACACCAACACTGTCAGGCCTGCTCAGGCGTCACCGCTGAACCGGGAACCATGTGTGGTCTGCCGGGATACTTTCCGACCCTCCACCAGCCCCGTACACCTGTCATCGGCGGCGGGGATGTTTTGTTTACGAAGACGACGGAGAACGTTCATTTGTCAGAGGGTCCGAACGCGTCCGTGCGGGGGGGTGCGGCGGGGCGGGGCGGCGGGGGTTCAAGGTTTATTGTCACAGATTTATCCCGGTGCTCAGATCAGATTTGGCACACACCAACAGACGGCCGTGTTTATTTTACATGGATATCGAGTTCGTACGTCGTACATGATGACTGTATTAATACCCCGCAGTGCTAAAATGCCCCGGGGGGGCAGCAGCCTGGCATTACAGTTACTCTTTATTTACTATAAATGTTATATATATATATAAATCTTTATGTAAGCTCATGACTCAATCACTTCGGAGTGAATTAATTAATTCATTCATTCATTATCTTCCGCTTTATCCTCTATTAGGGTCAAGGTGAGGTTCTCCATGCCCATCCAGGGGAGAAAGTTTCGGACGCTGGGCAGATACACCCAGGACAGGATGCCAGTCTATCACTGGACACACACTCACTCACACACACACACTCTATATGGGGCAATTTGGAGAGCTCAATTGACTTGATCCATGTTTTTGGAATGTGGGAGGAAACCGGAGAACCCGGAGGAAACCCACGTGAACACGGGAATCCCTAGTGCTGAGAGATGAACATGCCAAACCACCGTGCCGCCCTTCGGAGTGAATTTACGTATTTATTCAGAGTGAGATCTGAGCGCAGGGTCAGGAAACCGGACTGAGGTTGAAGGGCCCACATGGGAGGAGACCTTCAGCTACTACGCCCATGGGAGTACTACTCATCTGACCTGCAAGGGTCTGGTGACTACGACTGCTGGGATAGGCTCCAGCACCCCAATGCACTCATTCATTCTTATATTCATTATCTTCTTTTTAATCCTCTATTAGTTTCGTGGAAGGGTTCCCATCCAGGGGAGAACGTTTGGGGCGCTGGGCAGATACACCCAGGACAGGGCGCCAATCCTTCACTGGACACACACACACACACACACACACACACACACACACAATCTATATGGGGCAATTTGGAGCATTCAATTTATCCTGAATCCACGTTTTTTTGGACTGTGGGAGGAAACCGGAGAACCCGGGGGAAGCCCACACGGACACGGGGAGAACATGCAAACTGCACCCAGATTGGGATTCCAAACTCGATTACCAGTGCTGAGAGGAGAACATGCTAACCACTAAGCCAGAGTGCCCCCCCCCCCCCCCCCCCCCCCCCCAATAATATTTTTAAATATTTTGTAGCGGATACATTCCCCTGTCGCCGTGGCGTCTCCATGGTGATTTATTCTTTCCAGACCGGTGCGTTTCGAAGCATCTGGTACGAATTCCTGCATTTTTAAAATATTTTAGTTTTTTCGTTCGGGATATATTCAAGCTGAAGCGAGAGCGGAGTGGAGCCATGTCGGTTTCTTTCCCCGCACCATGCGTCTCCGCTGCAAACGCTTCCGAAGAGGCGGCGGCGGCCGCGGCCGCGGTGGCCTGCTTCGAATTACGGTCTCGGCCCCGAAAGCTCGGCCTCTCGCGCCGATTTGTTTTCATTTCTGGTGGAAAACACAATCAAAAGCCGTCCCTCTCCGAATATTCCATGGCAATGACAGTGCCACCCAAGACTAACTCAATTAATTACGCAGCAGATGTTTCCTCCCCGCCGCGGCCCCTCGGATCGCCCGCCTTATTTATGTTTTCTGGCGTTGCCGCATTTTTTCCGAGCAACAATCCTTTTCACGATTGATTGGCCTTGTTTAGTCTGCCGGAGCCGCGCTGCTGGGTGTGCTGTTCCACACACCCCGTCCGAGCCGGCGGCTCACGTTACTCTGCAAACAGCCCCGAATCGGGCTCGCTCACACACTCGGCGTCAGGTGGACAGGGCGAACAGGACACCGACGGGAGTTCCATCACATCCCGTCCTATGGTGGCTCCACCTTCTTGTATAGACCTTATCTTATTCCTTGAACAAAATGGGCCTTCCCCAAACTGTTCCCACAATCTATCTACAATACAGGGCCATGTGCTTAATTCCCTCCACCTGAGACTTTAGGACCGAACGAAACACCTGGATTCAGTCATCAGGAGGTGTGTCCTGATACTTTTGCTTGCATGTGCGTCAGTATTAGTCCAGGAGCAAGGTGGTGGTGGAGGTGGTGGAGGTGGTGGTGGTGGTGGTGGCTGATCAAACCAAAGGTCCAGGATGCTCCGGTAATCACACGATAAACCGCACGCCATCACGTCTGTTAGTCCGTAAACAAAGCGCGGAATAATAAATAGACCTGAACGTCTGCGTGTGAACAGTAGGGGGCGCTGTGGGGATCGTCATGGAAACGGAATTAAATTCGAGTCATCAAGTTCTCTGCTTTCTTAAAAAGTACATCACAAACTTATGGTTCTCATAGTTCTTGGAACCTTCAGCCTCCCAGCACCTGTTACCACAGGTGTTTGAACTCTGCCAAAAGTATTTGCCGATGATCAGAATCGGTGTTCCGATTCGGAACCCTTCACCCTACAGGGGGCCCTATATGTGGAAAATGTACCTTTCCCTGCAGCAGGAGATCAAAATGTTCCTTAAAGCAAAAGTTCCACAGATTTTAATTAATGCAAAGAAAAAAATGTGCTGGGGGGGGGGCGAGGGGGGCACGGTGGTGTGGTGTTTGGCATGTTCTCCTCTCAGCGCTGGGTGGGTTTCCTCCGGGTTCTCCAGTGTCCTCCCGCAGTCCAAAAAACATGGATTCAAGGTGAATTGAATGCTCCAGATTGCCCCATAAAGAGTGTGTGTCTGTGTGAGTGAGTGTGTGCCCAGTGATAGATGGGTGTCGGCCAAATTGTTCTCCCATGGATGGGCATGTGGACCCCCCCCCCCCCCAAAGCGACCCTAGTACAGGATTAAGTGTAGGATAAGGATTAAGTGGCCCGTCGCCGCCGCATGAGGAGAACCTCCTAATTTCCGTTTCTGACGCTTCATAAATTGAAAGGCGACTCCCTCTCCAGCCTCCGCCGGTCGAAAGTGTATCGGGTCAACGGCGCCGCCGCCGTCCCCCGATGTTTTTCTGACCTAAACGCCGTGCCGGCGTCCTCCTCCTCCGCGTCCTCCTCCTCCTCCTCCTCGGTCACTATTGAAATATTTTTCTTTAATATCATCGAGCCACGATCCAATGCGAAATGGACGGCGTTCGGTTCGTTCGCCGGGCGTTGGGTAACTCTAAACGCTTAATAATCAGCCCGGCGAGCTGCGGTGGGTCTCCGCTCGCACAATGGAGCCTTACAGCGGACAATGAGGCAAAACACGGTATAGAAAGCATATGTTTCATGCAGATTTCGTCTTTTCAGCAGATTGGATTTCAGCGCCGGACCTCGGCGCCCTGAATGGGCTCTTTAGAAACCTTTTAATGAAGTACTTTCGTTATGGAAGCCACAAATCACTCCAGACTCTCTCTCTCATTCTCTCTCTCTCACTCTCTCTCTTTTTTCCTCGGGGGGGGGGGGAGCTATGCGCGTGTGTAATTCGGTGAATGAGCCCTGAAAAAGTGTGTGTGAAAGAGGGCCGCCATACGAATAGCTGCGAGAAACGTTCACGTCTTCCCCAAACCCTTCATTCTTGGCCCGAGCCCCTTTTATTTGACTTTGTCCCCTAAATCTCACTCACGACTCTCGTCCATGCGGACAAAGCCCCCTTTTTTTTTTTTTTTTGCAGTGTCACTGAATGGTCTACAGATACAATACACAGTAAAAAAAAAAATTCGGACACAATGTAAGCACCAAAAAAAAAAAAAAAACGTGACGGACAATGAGCAGAGAGGACTGGAATAAAAGCCACGGGGACAAAGCTGACGTGGACCATGGAGCTCCCACAGCACGTCCCAGAGGAACCTCAGGTCCTGAAACGAGACGTTAAAAGAAATGATTAGGGTGGTGGATGGATGTTAGGACCTCTGCGAGACGGCGGCAGGGTGGTGGCGTGCCGGCGAGTCCACTTTGTGGACGTAGAATCAGAGACAGCAGGTTGTTAGGTGTGGTCTGCATCAGTGACGTCCATCCGTCTGGCAGTTGATCCAGATATCATACAGATGTTGCCTCCTGGTCCACAGCTGCCCCACGGGTCATGCCCATCCAGGGGAGAACATTTCGTGTGCTGGGCAGATACCCCCAGTATAACTCACACACACACCCTCTATATGGGGCAATCTGGAGTGTTCGATTTGGAGCATATTGACCATGTTTTTGGAGAGTGTACGGAATCCGGAGAACCCGGAGGAAGCCCACCTGGACACGGGGTGAACACGCAAACTCCATTCAAACCTGGAACCCTAGCGCCGACCACTACCCCACCATGCCGCCCTAGGGGCAAATTAGAGCACTCAATTCACCTTGAATCCGTTTTTTGAACTGTGGGAGCAACCCAGAAAGGAAGCTCACTCAGACATGTGGAGAAGATGGGAATTCCACCCAGACTGGGATCCCCAGCACTCAGAGGAGAACATGCCAACCACCAAGCCACCGTGCCACCCACTGTTTATATCATTGTGAAAACCCGGAGATCCGAGGGAACCGTGTGCGGCCCACGCCACCGAAACAGGCCCGGTCCCAACAAAGAGCGTCGGAGCAGCTGATGTGCTCGGCCTCCTATTCAGCGGGCGGCGGCGGCCGGCCATGGGACGCTCCTAAACTAATACGGCGTGGCCCTCCTTTAATTTATCAGTCTGTGTTTTATGCGGGCGGCCTCCCGGAGCCGATGCATTCCCACAGTGCCTGTTGACCCAGCTGCCTTTGTGGAGGGCTGCAGCAGCAGGTGTTGTTTTCACGGCCACCCTGCCAGTAATGCAAACTGTTTAGTAGCTGCGCTGACCCCCACGTCATTAACGCCGTTAGCCCCGTCCCTCGGGGAGACGCCCCCTTCTCTCCACGCTGGCGCTCCCTCTTTTTTTTTTTTTTTTTTTTTTTTACTCTAACGCTTCCCCTCTCTCTCTCTCTCTCTCTCTCTCTCTCTCTCTCTCTCTCTCTCTTTTTTCCCCACCTCCCGTTCCGATTCACTCCCAACCTTTTATTTTTAATTTATTTTTTAAAACCGAACAGCAGCCCGTCACAACAGCACACACACACACACAAAAAAAAAAAAAAAAAAGCAGCCCGGGTGCGGAGGGGAGGCCTGATGCGGGCGGTAAAAGCAGCGGTGGGAAGCATGGGAACTGCCCCTCTGGTGCCCCCCCACCCACCCACCCACCCATCCCATACAGCCTGCCAGGAGCCCCTCGTTACCACCCGACTCCTGCCATCAGTCACCGGGGCTGTCAGCGTACCACACACACGCACAGCAACATGCATATACATTCAGACCAGCGCCGTGTGCTGCGTCCCACCCCCCCACGTCCCGAACGGGACGGGAGTGACGTACAGCCACGGAGAACAAAGAACAGCCCGCAGGGCGAAGGACGCTCTTACATTTGCGCCGGACGACCACCTCGCTGTTCCCATGCACTCCACTCCTCCCTGGGAGACGCACAGGATGTGAATTCGCTAAGTGCTCTTCAACCTGTTCCCCGTACAGTCCCCCCCCCCTCGTCCATGTGCGTGCCCGGTGGGTACGTCCACGGCCTCCGGCGCGCACTAATAGATGGGCTCGGCGAGGTCGGTCCGGCTCATTAGGCCGTGTGTCCAGGCATCAGGTTGTTTGAAGAGCAGTTTCATTAGCAGCCACTCAGGATGACGCTGAGGTTTTGCTTTCGAGCCCCATTACACACAGAGCGGCACTGTTTCCACTTCCAGATGTGTTCCCCGGCCAAAAGAAACGCAGCTTCATCCATCATATGAAGGATGGTTTCCGACCAATAATAATATCCCTACTGGATGTTTGGTGTTTTCCAGAGTCATGCCTTTCCCCTCCACTGAGGCTGCGATGCAGACGCAGCCGCGAACCTTCCCTCACCGACGGGTCTCAACATTTTTTTTATTGGTTTCTTCCAAAGCAAACGGATCTTTTTTTTTTTCGGCCTGTTTTAAGCACAATCACAATCGCGTTCCGTATCTTGGTCCCATCCGATCGGTCCGGCCCGATCGGCGTTGAGACATGAGACATGATGGCGAGGCGATGCGTGGGTCTCCGTTGATTTGTTCCAAATAAAATGCTTTTTAATGTTTTCAGTTCATTCTCTCTGAATTAAATACGTATTTTCACTTAATTGACGGGCGGCACGGTGGCTTAGTGGTTTAGCATGTTCTCCTCTCTGCACTAGGGATTCCCGGAGTTTCCATGTCCTCCCCGTGTACATGTGGGTTTCCTCCAGGTTCCTCCCACAGTCCAAAAACATGGATCCAAGGTCAATTGAATTCTCCAAATTGCCCCATATAGAGTGTGTGTGTGTGAGGGAGTGTGTGTCCAGCAATAGATGGGTGTATCTGCCCAGTGCCCGAAACATTCTTCCCTGGATGGGAATGGGGAACCACCCCCGACGACCCTAATAGAGGATAAAGCAGAAGATAATGGATGAATGGACTTAATTTATTGAATTCATTGTATTTATTTTATTGCATTCAGGGAGTTTTTTTCGAACTGAATCACGATGCTCGCAACGCACAACGATCACTAATTAAAAATTAAAGTGACGATCTGATGTAGCAGTTACAGATGGAGTATGTTTGCGGACATGCTGTAATGTCTCGATGTCCCCAGGTTTTAATGAAGCGTGTGTCCCGCAGGCCTCAGGTTCCCAAGGAATGCCGGAGACCAGTGGAGGCTCCCGAAATGTTGAGCAGCTCGTGTTCCAGAGAATGTCGAAACGGCCACTGCACCCCCACTGGCAAATGCTGCTGCAGCAGCGGCTGGGAGGGGCCCTTCTGCTTGCGAGGTGAGACACAGGGTTTTGATTTCACTGTTGCATGATGGTTTTTACACAAACACTTTGTTGGGACGTTTCTGTGAGACTTTGAATTTTAAATATAGGGCTGCATCTAAAAGAACCATTTCGGCTGTTGTCTGAAACAGGCGCAAAAGCCAGCATCCATCAAGGTATAGAGGTGCGACAGTGCCTACATTGCATGTGATTTAAATATTGATATAAGGATATTTTTAACGCTAGATAATTAAAGATACAGAATGCCGTCCAGGGAAGACCATGGTCATTTCAGCAAGACAACACAAGGCCTCTTTCTCCATGTGTTTTGGCCTCAGAATAAAGTGCTGACATGTTGTAATTATACTTCCTCCTCTGTTTTGTAGCTAAGTGTGAACCCGCGTGCCGAAACGGAGGCGTCTGCATTGAACCCAACAAGTGTTTTTGCAAGGAGGGCTTTTTGGGAGCTCAGTGCGAGAGAGGCGAGCGAGGAGAAAACGAGGAGCAGAACAAAGACGGCATCCTGGATCACATAATCGACATGACGTCGTATCTCCTGGACCTCACCAGCTTCATCGTCTAGAAAAAAAAGCTCCCGTGCCTCAATCTGAAACTTTTGATGAAGCATTGGAGGATTTGCCTTCAGGAAACCCCCCACACCACCCCACATACACCCCCCCCCCCCCCGACCTCCGAATGCATCCCATCACAATTACTCCAACCACCACGGACCAACGTAGGCCACCTGCCACCCGACAAACCGTTCTCCACCTGAAAATAGCTGGACATTTCCCGGGTTCTCTTACAGTACGATTTCGGACTCGAACAACAAACACTTCTCCCAAACGGACAGGTTCCATGTCCGCAGTCCAGTGCCTCACATGATTTTATGAGACAAGTCGGTGTCTGAACAGAACCCGATGGAGGGAAACGTTTTATTATCCTGGAATTCCTTATCGGGAACTCTGAGATGTTCGTGGACCTATCTAAAGGACCACCATCCCATTCTCATTACCCTGACTCGGTGGACCATCCATCAGCAGTGGTTCTTCATAATTCCAATCATCTTTTGGCCAGTGATCCCAAATTGAGACCCGCTGACCCACCACACCGCGAACCCACACCGTGTTTGATGAATGAACATCCAATCAAAGTCCTCACAGCAGTCCTCAGTCTTTGGTCCTTCAGGATCGACGGCGAATAATCCATAAACCTTTCCAATTTCACTTTCCAGAGCTCGTTCTGACCAGTTCGAGACGTCAAGGCCTGACGTTGGAGGTCCTTCAGTCCCAGGAGAACTGCAGAACAACCCCCACTCAGATACAACATGGACTCACCTCCATGCCGAACTATTTAAATGTCACTCCCAGGTTTTCTGCAGACACAGCGTCGTACCGGAGGGATGTCCCGAGGGTAACTCGCCGTTTGTAAGCATTTTGCGTTAAAAGCGAACGTTTCTTTTGACCGTCACTTTTATTCCGTGTTCGTTTTTTTTCCCGATTTTATTCTTCGTGACCATGCACGCTGCTTTCTATAAATAATGTACCATAGATCGACGTATTTCCATAGGGGTCTGTATCGTTTATGTTTTTGTTTTGTTTTTTCCTCTATGACATCACGGACAGAAGCTAGCTTTGTGTAATTTTACGTATTTCCAGTATTTTCAGCTAATTCACTGCCACATCTTAAAAAAATGACTTATTATTATTATTATTATTATTATTATTATTCATTATTTTTTTACCTGAAGAGGGTCCGGCTGTCAATCTGTCGTTAACATTTTCCGAAAGGGAGCAGGCAGAGTGCTGTACATTTTTTATAGTACTGTACTAAAAGATGTACTTCCTATCTTTGCAAAGTAATATAGCGTTGCTATTCCATAGAGGAGGCTTTATTTTTGTAAGTGTAATAATATATGGAAGCAGTTTGACATTAAGCCTTTCGAATTCATACTGTATGTCGTTTGGCTTCACACGGTCCCGCCCGAGCGATCGTGTGCACGCCCGGCGCTTTTTCGGAACGAGAAAGACGACGACGACGACTTTATTCATAAGGACCCATCGTACACGAGTGTTTATGTTTAAGAAGCGGCCTCAAGCCTGACATGGGAGAATGTGTAACTGTATACTCCTCTGCGTCATCAATAAAATCAGGAACATTGCCAGCAATGGAAAGTGTTCCAGGTTCCAAAACGACCATGTGCCATTATACTGACTGATCAGCTGTTCCCCATCAGAACCTGACACACTAAACCGTTCGCATTACGTTTGCAATAAATCTGCAGAACAGGCCCGTGCTGAGAACCGGTTCTCCGGCTTTCTGGAGTCGCGCAGCCCCCGGGGTTAACGTTGCCGGTCGGAGTCCGCGTCGGCGGGAACGTCCTCTGCCGTACAGTTCCGGGGTGTACCGTAGACCCTTCTCCTGCCTCCTCTCGGCGTCACTCGAAGGAGCCACGCTCTCCCGACGCCCCACACTAACCCCGCTGTCCCGTCTTTGTTGTGAAACCGATTCTTCACGGGTTTTTTGGTCAGTCGATGCTGTAAGTGTGTTCTGTTCTTTTAGCACTTAATGTGAATCCTGCATTGGAGCTGCTGGGGGGTTGGGGGGGGGGGTTGTGGTGTGAATAGAATAACCTGCGTTTGTTCTTGTTTCTTTGTTTTTGTTTTTTTTTTTACATCATTTATTTAAGTAGTTAATGCCGTGATGTTATTTAAGTTGTCTGCAATGTTTGTTCTCTCTCATGTGAAGAATTTTCGACCGTGGATTGTAAATAAAAACTAGGGCTATCTCCGTTGTCTCCCCAAAAAAAAAAAAAAAAAAGAAAAAGAAAAAAACGTATCGTGATGTTTATTAAAGTGCATAGCATGTTTCAAACGTCTGCTGCGACGCTGGCTCTGGTTCTTTACTTCAAACTTGAGTTTAGCAAAACTAACAAAACACAGACCTACGGACCACCTCCTTAAATACATACCTGCGGAATCAGCTCCACGTAAGGTACACACCGGTTCCAGGTTTGGATCCCAAAGGTCTGCATGCCTTCCCTGTGTCTCTGAGTTCTGTATGAGTACAGTGGAGATACTAACCATCCACCTGACTGCACACCATATAGTTCCACTTTGTAGATCTGCTGTTCCATTCTGTAGTCCATCTACCAAACCTTTACAGAGCAGGTGTTGTCAGGGTGGTGGATGATTCTCGCACTCACATGGTGGTGGTGGCGGTGGCGTGTACCAGTGTACCAGACACAGCGGTGCTGCTGGACGGAGAAAAGTCCACCAATTAGAACCAGCCTTCTGTAATTTCCTTTCCCTGAATGTGTTGTGAACTCCACTACCCAGAATTCTTATGAAACTCAGTATTAAATAGAGAGGTTTACTCTTCTGACGAGGCTTTGCATCCGATTTCGGTGTCTTCGTGTAAATTTTAGACCCATCATAAAATAAGATAAGATAGACCATTATTTGTCCCACAATGGGGAAATTCACAAGACCATTTGTTGGATCGGGCACCGATGCTGGCTCACTCTCCGTTCTAATTCATCCATCAAGATTTCGAGTGGCTATCGATCTATTAACCTAAAGTCCATGTTCCCAACATGAACTCATGGGATGGGATGTCATGACCGGGTTCTGATTATCTGAAACTGTGTAACAGGAACACACAGGTAACAGGAACCCAGCAAAAAATATCGAGGTTCCCCATCGTGTCCTACATGCGTAAACATTTCAGCATCACTTCAGCAAAACGTTCAGCAAATGCGACTCAGTGATGGGAAACGTCTTCATCTCGGTGCCTCTCTGCTTTTCTCCATCAAGGTACGGTGGACAGATGGACATTCAGAGGATGCCAACAACGCCAATGTGGCTGCCGGCCATCGTTCTCAGATCTTAATCCAAAATGCACATGGGACAGTCAGAGTAGAAACAAGGAGGTGAACCTGATGTCCTCCTTTAATAATACAGATCTGAGTGTTTTGGGAAATCCTTTGTTGCTGCATCACTTAAATAAACCCTTAAAAGGTTTTTAATATGTCATTTCAAACCCCGTCCACAGGTTCTGCGATGAACTTGAGGGCCGACGTTAGGCAGCTTACCACCGTGTATCAGATCCAGTTCGGTGTTAGTGGGCTTGATAACAGAAGAACATGCCAAAGAGACACAAAGGGCTTTTCTTTTTAAAATGTGTGGCACTCGTGTTGGACCGGTTACCGCTCTCTCGTGTCGTGTTGCGTGGTCCAGTAAATAAAAGTGGGTGATACGGCAGTGTGTTGAAATGACCTCAGTTTCACAAACTCGCCAATTACACAACTCCATAGGGTGCAAATTTTCTGGAAACAAACAAGATCGGATTTCAAGAGCTGATGCCAGACCCCAGCAGCAGGCATCTGAGTCCAGTTTACAGCCGGCAGAATTACGCCCGGACTCACGAAGTGAACCGTGCGGTTCTGCCTCGCGGTGTTTAATTAGCTTCTTCAAATAAATACGAGCCATTACCCGGACAATATCTCCAAAAAATCAATCAGGCTGACTGCTCGTTATCATAACGAACGAGGACCACCCTCAGAGCTCCGTGGTGGAAGTCTAGGTCGTGTATGCCGAGGGTCCTCTGCTCGTCTGCTCAGTGTTTGGAGCCGGGCTGATGATGGGGCACATTATCTGTGGCATGAATCATTCCGTTTGGGCCGGCGGGCCGCCTCACCCTCCATAGCTCTGGCTATCTTTAATAAACAGTGTTCCGCTGCGCCGGTAAACAGGACGCTCCTCCACACTAAATATTTCTGCCGCCGTCGGCGAGGTGTTTAATAAAACGCGGCATTGTGTAAAATATGAGCTGAAGGTGAATCCTTAAGTTTAGATTCAGTGTCAAGGAGACCAAACATGACTTATACTCTGCCTTGGTTCCTCGGCCTTGGTTCCTCAGCCTCAGTTCTTCTCCCTTGTTTCCTCACCCTCAGTTTCTCTGCCTCACTTCTTTTACCTCGGTTACTCCACCTTGGTTCTTTTGCCTAAGTTCATTTGCCCAAGTTCCTCTGCCTAAGTTCCTTTGTCTCCTTGTCTGTCTATCTGCCTCAGTTCCTCTGCCCCAGTTCTTTTGCCTCGGTTACTCCTCCTTGGTTCTTTTGCCTAAGGCCCTTTGCCTCAGTTCCTTTGCCCAACTTCCTCTGCCTTAGTACCTTAGCCTTGGTTCCTCCGCCTCAGTTCCTTTGTCTCCTTCTCAGTTCCTCTCACTTCCTTTATCTCGGTTCCTTTGCCTTGGATTTTTTGCCTCAGTTACTCCTCCTCGGTTCCTCTGGCTCAGTTCTTCTGCCTTGGTTCCTCGGCCTCAGTTCCTTTGCCTCAGCTCCTTTGCCTCAGTTCCTCTGCCTCAGTTCCTCTGCCTTAGTTCCTTTGCCTCAGTTACTTTGCCTCAGTTCCTCTACCTCAGTTACTTTGCCTCAGTTTCTTTGCTTCAGTTCCTCTGCCTCAGTTACTTTGCCTCAGTTCCTCTGCCTCAGTTACTTTGCCTCAGTTCCTCTGCTTCAGTTACTTTGCCTCAGTTACTTTGCCTCAGTTCCTCTGCCTCCACTGCTTTTTCTCAAATTCTTTGCCTCAGTTACTTTGCCTCAGTTCATTTGCCTAAGTTTATTTGCCTCAGTTACTTTGCCTCAGTTACTTTGCCTCAGTTCCTCTGCCTCAGTTACTCTGCCTCAGTTCCTGGGACAGTCATGTCCGTTTGGACCTTGCTTCGTTCACGGTCATGTTTGAACGGAACGAGCAGTCCCCAAACTGTTCCCACAAGTCTGTACGCACTTGCCCTACTCACAAACAATTAAGCGGTGCGTTCTGATACTTTTGCCTCCTGTCCTGAGCTCGGAAGCAGTTAGGACATGTTCTCTGCCTTTTCTCCTGTTCTCCTCCTCACGTGAAAGGACACAGTCTGTGTTGATTTGTATGAAGGTCGATTCGCAGATGGACCGAACCAGCGACGTCGGGTCGTCCCGTGAGGGGGAGCTGGTCCCGTATCTGGTTCTGTCGCTGTGTATTCTGTTACCTCATGTGTTTACGCGGCTGAGTCATTGAGAACTACTGCCTCAGTGTGTGTGTGTGTGTGTGTGTGTGTGTGTGTGTGGCCGCGAGTCGGCATGTCGAAGCGGGCAGCGACGAAACGGGAATCGTGTTCCGAACATGACAGGCTTTTGTGCTCGGTCCAGGGCGGACAGTTTTATCCGGTCCCCTTAACGCGGCCGAGGGACGATCCTCCCCGAGCGCACTAACACGCCACGTTGAAACATCGGAATCTTCGTGTTTACAGCCACGTAAGCCGCTACGCTGACTCGCATCCATGAAATGATGCAATTACGGTTCCCACTGGGGCCCAATCTGTCATGTAAACACACGCCGAGGCCAATCCCACATCCAGGGCAGGAGACTAGCAGGAGAAGACAGGTAAGTGTCGGTAAACAAAGGTCGGGGGAAGGTGGAGGAATGACATCATGGCCAAGCGCGAGGGCCGAGGGCCGAGCGGCGGAGTCGTCGATAAACGGGCTGGGAGGTGAGCGCGTGCGGCGGGAAAGGAGGTGCGGCCAGAGGGAGAGCGCGGTGCGAGGCTGTGAAACCAGACACTTGTCTTTTCGGTCCGTCTGTCCCGGCCGCGGTTCTCAGAAGAGCTCCGTAAACAATCGGACGGATGGAAAGAGACCACCTAGGTGAAAGTTTCCATGCCGAAGCATCTTCCCGAAGACAGGCTGCAAATATTCCCAAGCACTTTGCACCACGCTTGATGTTTGGCGAGGTTTGCCGGGGGAGGGGGTGGAGGGGGAGGGGGGTATGTTGTACCCACCGTACGTTCGTCGTACCTTCCTTCATGCTTTATGAATCCGTCACGCCATTTTAACGACTTTCAGAAACGGGATTAGGGTTTCCGGAGTTTAACATTTATATGGTAAATGGAACTAGAACGGGGCGGCATGGTGGCTTAGTGGATTAGCATGGTCTCCCCTCAGCCCTAGGGATTCCCAGTTCGAATCCCAATCTGGGTGGAGTTTCCATGTCCTCCCTGTGTCCGCGTGGGTTTCTTCCGTGTTCTCCGGTTTTCTCCCACAGTCAAAAAAACATGGCTCAAGGTCAATTGAATTCTCCAAATTGCCCCATATAGAGTGTGTGTGTGTGAGTGAGTGTGTGTGCCCAGTGATAGATTGCCCCCCTGTCCTGGGTGTATCTGCCCAGCGCCCGAGACGTTCTCCCCTGGATGGGCATGGGGAACCCCACCGTGACCCTACTGGAGGATAAAGCGGAAGATAATGGATGGATGGATGGATGGAACGAGAACGTACCTAATAAAGTGGCCGGTGAGTGCGTACGTGGACGAGCGTGACGCCCGAGCGGCGGGGTGCGTGACGCCGCCGTGTGTTTGTGTCACCAGCTGGCAGCGTGGCGTCTCCGTAATGTGCTGTTCATCAGCTGTATCCCAAATAAAACCCAGAAGTGAAAGTCGGCTCGGCGCAAGGGCCACACACACACTCCTGATACACATGTGCATGTGCACGCATGGACGGACACACACACACACACACACACACAGGCTTAACAGAAAACATCCTGAGCCGACCGCAGCACGCTCGCCGTCCTGGCTGTAATCAAACTCGCATTGGAATTTTCTAAATCGATTAAGCGTCAGAAGACGTCCTAACGAGAATCAAAGGGAATGGTGTTTCCGATCAAAGCCCTGATCGAGACGCCTCAGAGCTCTAATCCTGAACTTCACGCCGGATTCGCGTCATTTGTGTTGCGTTGGCGCGAGGCTGGCCCTTTTTCTTTGCTTTGGGTTCCTTCGTTTAAAGAGCCCCCCCCGCGCTCTGGTTCTCATATGCGGCGCCGTGTGGTGCCGCGTCCTGGTCCTCCACGCGAGGCTCTGCGAAATGTCCACTCTTCCGACATCATTCGCCGCCCCCGCAGATATTTAATCGAAGGCAAATGATGGAGATACAGTTGCGGTGCCCGACGTCATAACGGGGTCCAGACATCAATATGGAGGAGCTGACTTATTGGAGCCTTAAATCATATAGATGCGAGCAAAAGATGGCCCCTGTTTGGATTCGTCTGGCCCACGTGTCCAAAAACACATCTGTTTGTGGACACAACCTAACCCTGCAGTCAGACTGTTATAAAGCTCTTCAATAGGGGGTGCTGTAGCCTCAGGGTGTATAATGCATGGGCAGAGGAAACCATGCACATGGGGATAACATGCTTAAAGTGCGATATGTGTATTAAAACCAGGTTAAAATAAAATTAATCTAGTTTATTTAAAAGTAAAAGTGTTTTCTGTAAACCTTCAGGGCGTCGTGTTCCGAAAAAGTTCTGAAACTGAACGTTTTGCAGAACCACGTTTGCGCAAGTCGCAGATTTGAGACCATTCTGGGATTTGCGGCGTTCTTCGGGTTACGTCACAACATTTCAACAATGCTAAGGTCCTGACTTTAAAAAATCCCCAACCACAACGATGTTCCTTTGAAAATCTGTCCCTCATTTACTTGTTGTTCTGGATCGTGGTCACGTCACGGAACGAGACTCTGCCTTTAATAATAAATCAGACCCTAACTTTACATGTTCACCTCCTTAATGTATCCATAAGTCCCTATATTATAAAGTGCACTAGATTGCAGCAAGGGGACTTCATTCAGGTCACGTCTGAATGGAACCTCCGTTGAGGGAACCATGGACAGTTCGTTCTGTCATTGTGAAAAAATACTAGAAATTTGTTTCAGCCTGACAGAAGGTGGCAGTCCGGAGCAAAAGGCTCATGAACCAGCGATTTCCAGGAGAACCTCCCCGGTCCAGTGGTGTGATCTCGGTCCAAAGTGGTGTTCGGAACACCTCGGAATCTGTGTCCTAAACAGACCGGTGCTCCTCCAAACCGCAGAATGAATCACCGCGACCGCACGGCCGTCTGAGCGGAACGGCTCTGTCGGAGGACGAGATGGATGGAGTGCAGAGGAGCTCGGCTTACTGATGAAGTGGCTGGTGAGGGGGATCGCGGGGGTTAACCATTAAATTCGGCATGACACAGAAAGCCACTCGAGAAGCCCATCCATCGCGACGCCACACACGGAGACGGGCCGGGAGCTCGGCCTCAGCTGTCATCCACCTGATCCCCGGTCTGTCTTTAATCGTCCATCCAATGCAGATCCCACGAACAACTGTCGCTCTGGGTTCTTTAGGCTGTGGGTTCTGCGGCGGCGGCACACTTTTTTGGAACCACGCCGGCTTCACGGCAGGGGTTCAGAACGGCGCGGTTCACGGGCGAGCCCGTCACCGTGATGGTGCTGTGGTCTTGTCAGTTATGGGAAATGGTCCTGCTCTTACGCTAAACCAGGCGTGCCCCAAAACGTCGATGGCGGTCTATCACATCGCCATGGACGCCATCCACAGGATTAAGAAAAAAGGACTTAATGGAAGCTAAACATCTCTCTCTATATATATTCCCAAAACCGGTGCGAGGCCACGCCCCCCCCCCCCCCCCCCCCGTGCCTCAATCACATCTCATTTAAATATCCATTACATTCAAACTGCTTATAAAGGTGGGCGGGTCAATGTCATTAACTGGCGTACTGTTACTCTAACCACGACCAATTAATATCATTCATTCATTCATTATCTTCCGCTTTATCCTCTATTAGGGTTGTGGGGGGGGGGGGGGGGTTCCCCATGCCCATCCAGGGGAGAACGTTTCGGGCGCTGGGCAGATACACCCAGGACAGGGTGCCAATCCATTGCTGGGCACACACACTCACTCACACAAACAGACACACTCTATATGGGGCAATTTGGAGAACTTAATTGACTTGATCCATGTTTTTTGGACTATGGGAGGAAACCGGAGAACCCAGAGGAAACCCTCGCGGACACAGGGAGAACATGCAAACTCCACCCAGATGGGCATTCGAACCGGGAATCCCTAGTGCTGAGAGGCGAACATGCTAAACCACTAAGCCACCGTGCCGCCCTTTATTATTATTATTATTATTATTATTATTATTATTATCATTATTATTATTATTATTACCACTTCCCAGCATGCCCTGCAGCTGGGTTCTATGTGTTCTATGTCTGATGCTTTTATTAACATTCATGTTCCGTTTGTTTTGTGTCTGATTGTTTTTTTTCGCTTGTTCGGTGGGGGGGGGGGGGGGGTTGCCATTTAGGGGAAATGTCCTTGAGCCAAAGGATGCTCTAGAAGCGAGTTCTCTCCGTGCTGTTTTCTGGAGCGTGTTTCAATAAAGAGCGATTTCCATGGAAATGGCAACCCGAAGCCGATTTGCTGATTCCACAAAATTAACCTGACGAGTGTAAACAGGTCTCAACATTCAAAATTTAAGGAATAAAGGTGAATCCTGGTAGATCACATGACCTGTCCACTGGAACCAATAGCTCTCAGGTCAGAAATGTGTGGACGCCCCTGATATTCAAATTTATATATAAAATAAAAGTTACTGATTTACTTTTTTTAAAACATATTGTGTATGGATGAAAGTTTCCCCGACTATAAAAGCTTCCGTTCCTCTGAAAGAGGTCGAGGTCTCTTGAGTGAGGTCAGACACCGATGATAAGTTACCATCACAACGTCCACGCCAAAGTCCGCCTGTGTGACGGACGGACACGAACTTTGACTTCTACCAATAACATTTAACGTCGAACAGGTTCAGCGTCGGTCCTCCGTCCATCTGTTCCCACTCGAGAACACGTTCTGCCGAATACCTGCATCAACCAAACCCAAAAAAAAAACCAAAAAAAACGTCGAAAAAGCAAGAAGAACGCAATCAAGAGCAGTGAAAACAAACAGGGCCTTGCGCTGCGTTATTGTTTACTTCTGAATAAACGATGATGTAGCGATGGGGTGTTCCAGCCCCGCGGTGCCTGCGTGCTGCGCTGATGCGTGTTTGATGAGCGGCTGATTGCCCCCATTGGAAAAAAAACCAAAACGAGTCGAATGAAATATTAATTTCGTATGAACTCCGTCCAGCTCGTAATAGGCGAACACATTCTGTCTAAACTAATAACACAAACATTTGCACTTTCCGTGTCTTTATAGTACACACTGATGAATCATGGGTCGTCTGTTGGACGCGTTTGTATGGCCGCCCTGTCAAATCCAATTTCGGGAGAATTGAGGGGGAAAAAACGGAGGGAAGCGAGAACCTGGAAAAAGCTACCAAAGTACACAAGAGCGCACAACGTGCCTATAAACGGAGAATGTGGGGTTGTTGTTGCCCCTCCGACGTTCGGGCACAAAGCGAACTGTGTGAGGCGGCATTAGAGGAAAAAGACGCCCCTGTCCCGAATCCATAATGTTTAATCCGCACAGGGTTCCAGTGTAACAAATAAAAAAAACCTTTATAAAAAACCCCATGAATCAGAGTTTACAGCAGAACCTCAGCTTTTCAGACGTCTCCTGCCGGGAGAGGCCCTAGAGAAGGAACGTCTGTGATGCATTACAGCGCCCTTTAGTAGCAGGTGAATAAACTGGACTAAATTAGTTCCACCACATGGTTCCACTTCATGGTTCTACACTTGCATTCTGTTTCTCTGCATACTCTGCATGTGAGTGGCCTTTGGTATGTTCTCTGACGATCAGGAGCAGGTGTTATTAGGGTGGTGGATGCTTATGAGTGTTGCAGTCACCCTGACGTGGTGGTGCAGGTGTGGGCGTCACCTCCACCTCATGGTTCCACCTTGCTCCCTCCATCAGTGATGCTGCATACGGGACGGTGGTGAGTGTATACACACCGCCATGTGAGCGTCACGGCAGTACTGAGCATCATCCACCACCCTAACAACACCTGCTCTGTGGGGGTTCTGAGCATCAGAGAACATACCAAAGTCCACTTACAGAGTATGGGGGTTCTGATCATCAGAGAACGATGAATCAGCGTTTCATGTCACAGGAGTAATATATCTCACTGTAAACCTCTCTCTTTCTCTCTCTCTCTCTCTCACACACACACACACACACACACACACACACACAGTGCACCTGAACACACACTCCCCGAGCGCTCACTCACACAACTCTTCTGATGATCAAACGAAGCGGGAATTAAAGTAAATGACCTCCACATCACAAGGCTTTGAAATCAACACCGCTGTTAAAAACAAGAACAAAGATATAACCTCTCTCGCCCTCTCTCTCTCTCTCTCTCTCTCTCTCTCTCTCTCTCACTTTCACCCTCTCTCGCCCTCTCTCTCTCTCTCTCTCTCACTTTCACCCTCTCTCGCCCTCTCTCTCTCTCTCTCTCTCTCTCACTTTCACCCTCTCTCGCCCTCTCTCTCTCTCTCACTTTCACCCTCTCTCGCCCTCTCTCTCTCTCTCTCTCTCTCTCTCTTTCACCCTCTCTCGCCCTCTCTCTCTCTCTCTTGCTCTCTCTCTCTCTCTCTCTCACTTTCACCCTCTCTCGCCCTCTCTCTCTCTCTCTTGCTCTCTCTCTCTCTCTCTCTTGCTCTCTCTCTCTCTCTCTCGCCCTCTCTCTCTCTCTCTCTCTCTCTCTCTCTCTCCTTCACAGAGATAGATTACAGACCCGCTGTGAGTTCACAGTTGACGGGAATAGAAACTTTTTAAATTTATTTAAATTTTAATGAAACACACACCTCCATACAGATGTTCCTCTACAGACTCAGTTAGTGCTCTTTGGTATGTTCTCTGCTGATCAGGACCATGGACAGAGCAGGCGTTATTAGGGAGGTGGATGATGCGCAGTACTGCAGTGATGCTGATGGTGGTGCAGGTGTGTTTCTCTCACTGTACACTCTATGGCACACCTCCACCTCACCGTGTTCTTCATCCTCCACCTGAATACAGCCTCGGTTTCTACCTCGTTATAGATGGATTGTACTCTCCTGTGGGGGTATCAGTTTGTTAATCCCGCAGATTTCGCCCAGCGTCCCGGCGTCCCGGCGTCCCGGCGTCCCGGCGTCCCGGCGTCCCAGCCCCTGTTCCCAGACCTTTTTCTAAGCTCCATCTGTGTGCAGGTCCTGATGCGTGCTGAGAACAGCGGTGTAAACCACACTAAAGGTCGCCCCAGAGTTCAGCCGGCAGATGTCGGTGATTAAATGCTTTTGTGGTTATAATTTTAGTGCGCGCTGAAATTTGTCAGGTTCAAGGTCATGTGCTTCATCTCGTCCTGTGGTCCGCCGCGGTTCCGATAAACCAGCGCCCCCTAAATATCCGTTACTTCATCTATCACCAGGGAAGCGGCCGTCCTGCTACCGGGATCCGATTGGCTGGACCGTGTGCTGAGCGGCGCCCCCGGGGGGCAAGGTCTCCGAATCAGGTCATTGATATAGTTTTTAAAAGCAGGGGTTCTTAAACTTTAGCAGAACCCATTATCAAAGCCAAACGTACGGAACGACGAACATCAATCAGGTGTGTATTAAAGCATTAATGTTCCAGTGGGCGTGGCCTAACTGACAGTTCCACCTCTTCCCCGTGATTTATTCACAATAACACAACCTGGACGGCACAGTGGGTCAGAGGTTGCCCAGCGCACGAAACGTTCCCCCCTGGATGGGCATGGAGAACCCCCCCCCACCACACACACACTTCACCCTAATAAAGGTTTAAGTGGAACATAATGAATGAATGAATGAATGAATGAATACACAACTTATTAATTCTTATTAAGTCTTATTAATTTTATTAAACTGTTTCAAATATTCAAACCAAACAAGGTTTGCTTTATTATTGTGTTTATTAAAAAGTAAATCGTTAATAATCTGGACTTTTGTGACGTAATCTAGTCCGGTTTTTAAAGCGAACGCTGATCACGTTTCCGGTTTTGCTAACGAACACCGCCATCTAGTGGCCAAATTACAGAACGCAGGTTATGAAATATTTCTGGGAATGTATATTTCTGGGTACTTTGCGTCCCACAGTTTAAGAACCACTGATTAAAGGTAATAATGCTGAATGTGACTCACCAGCAAACCCACAAAAAGGTTTTAAAAAGGTTTTTGGTACAAATTTGCACCGCATGGCCTTCCAGAAGGGGCCCTCCTATTCAATCCCTACTTGGGACTGGCACAATATGGGCACTGATACACACCACGGTGGCTGTACCCCCCGGAATACGGAGGGAAAATCCCACACAGACGCCGGCGAGGACATCGGACCCCACACCTGCACCGCCGACCAGGAATGGAACCCAGGACCTTCTAACCTACTACCTACGTCAGCACCATGTCATCCTGTCCGCCCAAACATGTAGACCCGCAGGATGCTGATGGCATGGCGCGTTCGGTGGAATAATAGATTCAGGGAAGAAGAGACGGACGAATTCATTAAAAAGTTCCGCGCACGTGTTCTACACGTGGGACGTACACGTAGAACGCAGGGAGACTTTATAAAGCCCAAATTAAGACAGTGTGGGGTGCTTCAACGCCGTGGTTGACCTCCCTGTGCAATCGAGCTGTGATCAGCGTAAATACAACCACGGAGGGAGACGAGGGTTGACAAACCGTCACCTCCGTGACGGCCTCGCTCCCCCTGTGAACGGGACGTGTACACCTGCCTCTGTCTATACGGTGGAGGCAGGGCAGAAGGTCACGCCAAGCCACGTACCTCCAACGTAAACAGAGCGGGGCGAGGGAGACGGGGTGAGGACAGACGGACACTGAGGCTCCACAGCTGTGCACTCGTGGCAGGAGGGGAGTGAGGACGGCGTGCGGCGTGCGCTCCTGACGTTTGTCTTTCCACGTCGTCTAACAGGTTACACCCACACACCACACACACACACACACACACACACACATACACACACATTCTCATTTACCCACCCAAACTTTATATGGGGCAATTCAGCACAACCAAATTACCTTGAAATTACCATTGGACTGTGAGCGGAAACCGGAGAACCCGGAGGAAACCCACGCGGAGTCGGGGAGAACATGCAAACTCCACCCAGATCGGGATTTGAACCTGGAATCCCCAGCGCTGAGAGGAGAACATGCCAATGACTCCGCTTTGATCTGTGGCCATGTTTCGTATCATCAAACGATTTCAAATCTCAGTCAAAGGAAACACGTCTTTCATTTTTAAGGGGAAAACAAATCCAAACCAAGTTGCCCCTTTGTGGATAAAGCGTTCTCACACCTGACTTCTGTTAAGCCACACCCACTCCTGATGGCCGTTCTATTAAGCCACACCCACTCCTGATGACCGTCACACCGGTTCTCAACCAAGAAGTCACTTAAACGGGACCGGCCTGCGGGATCATCGTGCCGACGAAACCTCCTGCTCCGCCGAAAATCGGTGCCCGACGTTGTGTAGGAGGTCAGGAGACAGTGGGAGGGGCTAAAACGGAGGTGCACACACTTTTGGAAGGAGGTCTCACATCTGTAGGCTGGAGGTGGACTCGGCTGGACACAGCGGTGGGAAGCAGGTGATGCAGAGAATCGGTGCCCGACCCCATTCATTCGGAGCGCAGCAGGTGTCGCACCCGTCGACGTGCTCGCCTCGCTCCTCCTCACTCCTCGCTCCTCGCTCCTCGCTCCTCCTCGCTCCAAATCCTTGAACTACTTACAGCGTGGCCAAGAACAAAGGGCTGAAATCAAGGAAAAATGCAGCCTCTTCAAATAATTCTCACCACAATGCCCCGAGTTACGGGGGGGGGGGGGGGGGGAGATTGGAAGGAGGGTGGAGGTTGGGGGGCAGGGGGGGGCAGTGTGTGGGGGGGGGTGGGACCTGCTCTCTTTCTTTTCACAGCCGTCAGAAAGTGTCTCTACCAAAGCTCTAATAGAACAACATTGTGGATAAAAGGTTCCAGGCCTCCTTTATGAAGCGGACCTCACACTAAGCCGTGTGTAATTCCAACCAGGAACCCGTTTATTTACCGAAAAATAATAAGATTTAATGCCGAGCCCGAACGCGTCTCGCACTACAAATAAAAGGGGGGAAGCCGGGACGGGACGGGGGACGGGGGGGTGGAGGGAGGTGGTAGAGGGGAGTTTAGTCGGAGACGCAAACAGAGCGGCGGAAAGTCGGAAAGTCTGTGCTTTTATTTTTGTCGCCCCGGGGCCGGTACCACCAAGAACAACAATCGATATGTAAATGTCCTTCGGACGGGCGGACGGACGGACGGACGGGCCCCGGCGCGTTGGGAACCTGGCCCCGGCTCTCGTTATGAAAAAATAAGTGGGCTTTCCAGCAGCCAGGCTGAGTGATGACTCCAAAGGGGTGCTCATGGCCAACCTCAACAAATACACACACACACACACACACACACACACACAGAGAGAGAGAGAGAGAGAGCGAGCGAGCGAGGGGGGGGGGGAGCGTGACGGTGTTATAACCTGCCACCCACGTTGCTGAAAAGAGTCCGCACTAGTAACCCAGGTAGTGAAGTGTAAAACCGCAGCGGCCCCAGCATCGTCCCAGCTGCCCCTCGCGGTGGAGGCGCCGTAACGCGGGCCCGTCGGCGAGGCGCGAGGCTTCAGTTCGGACGGCCGGGTCCGGAGCGGAGTGGGACGCTGACAGGCTCGCCCTGCGGCGATGGTCTTAAATTATGGTGAGTCAGGTCTGCGGTGAACGAGTCGACTCGCTTCTGATTTTGACACCCTCTCAGAAGGACGGAGTCTGGAATCGCCGAGCCGGTGGAGTCGGATCGTCAGCTGCGTGGAAACGGAGACGGGCGGGTCGTCCGCTGATGCACAGCTTATGTTCGTACGGAGAACGATCCACCACCTTAATAACACCTGCACTGTGGGGGCGCTAATCATCAGAGAACATACCAAAGGGGATGGAGAATCAGAGTAGAAACGTGGAGGCACGTATAATAATGACCGATGAACATACACCTTTAAGCAGGGTGTGGTGGCTTAGGGGGACGGGTGTTGGGCTGCCAATCAGAAGGTCATGGGTTCAAATCCCAGCTCCGCTGACCATACCAATGCAAGACCATCCATTCATTATCTTCCGCTTCATCCTCTATTAGGGTCGCGGGGGGGGGGGGGGGTTCCCCATGCCCATCCAGGGAGAACGTGT
Source organism: Corydoras sp. C115 (assembly GCA_019802505.1). NCBI lineage: Eukaryota > Metazoa > Chordata > Actinopteri > Siluriformes > Callichthyidae > Corydoras > Corydoras sp. C115. The sequence continues at coordinate 387,335 of JAFMOC010000250.1, forward strand.
CGGGCGCTGGGCAGATACACCCAGGACAGGGGGGCAATCTATCACACTCACTCACACACACACACTCTCTATATGGGGCAATTTGGAGAACTCGATCGACTTGATCCATGTTTTGGTGGCACGGTGGCTTAGTGGTTTAGCATGTTCTCCTCTCAGCACTAGGGATTCCCGGTTCGACTCCCAATCTGGGTGGAGTTTCCATGTTCTCCCCGTGTCCACGCGGGTTTCCTCCGGGTTCTCCGGTTTCCTCCCACAGCCCAAAAACATGGATCAAGGTCAATTGAATTCTCCAAATTGCCCCATATAGAGTGTGTGTGTCTGTGAGTGAGTGTCCAGTGATAGACTGGCATCCTGTCCTGGGTGTATCTGCCCAGCGCCCGAGACGTTCTCCCCTGGATGGGCATGGGGAATTCCCCCCCCCCCCCCCCCGCGCGATCCTAATAGAGGATAAAGCGGAAGATAATGGATGGATGATCCATGTTTTTTGGACTGATGGGAGGAAACTCACGCGGACACGGGGAGGACATGCAAACTCCACCCAGATTGCGATTCGAACTGGGAATCCCCAGCGCTGAGAGGAGAACATGCTAAACCACTAAGCCACCGTGCATTGAGCAAGACCCTTAACCCTCATTGCTCCAGGGTTGCTGCGGTCACCATGCGCTCCGACCCCGACTGTCCAGCTGGGATGTTTGTAAAATGTACATAAAAAAAATGTGAATGCGAAACGTTAGGCCACACCCACTTTCTCTGCAGATGCAGATACTGCTGTGTCTGCAGCCCTCGTCAGGAGGGGAGCTGTGCCGGCGCATGATTGCAGTGTGATTTATGAAGCTGATATTTAAGCAGAAATTAGTCCAGAATAATATTAGCTTTCCTTCGGCGCGGGATTTGCGTAAGACACATGGAACACTTTGGCTCGGCGCATACATTATGTAGATGCTGCCTCACATCTGCGCAACAGATTACAGCATCCTCAGGTTTCATCATCCGTACGGAAACACGTCACGCCCTCGTACCACGGACCATTCACAATGACACACACACCACACGTTCTATCATCCATTATCTTCACCTTTATCCTCTATTATGGCCCGGGGGGGGGGGTTCCCCATGCCCATCCAGGGGAGAACGTTTCGGGCGCTGGGCAGATACACCCAGGACAGGGGGGCAATCTATCACTGGGCACACACTCACTCACACAGACACACTCTATATGGGGCAATTTGGAGAACTCAACTGACTTGATCCATGTTTTTGGACTGTGGGAGGAAACCGGAGAACCCGGAGGAAACCCACGTGGACACGGGGAGAACATGGAAACTCCACCCAGATGGGGATTCGAACCGGGAATCCCTAACGCTGAGAGGCTTCAACTTTAAATGTCTTTAAATGTTTCTGCTCTCCATAAAAATGTTTTTGTCAACATCAGACAAATTTAAAATATGAGCACGCTCCAAAAAAACAGCCGTTAATAATATTAATAATAATAATAATAATAATAATAATAATAGATTAGGGGTGGCACAGTGGCTTAGTGGTTTAGCAGGTTCTCCTCTTCCCGGTTTGAATCCCCATCTGGGTGGAGTTTCCATGTCCTCCCTGTGTACACGTGGGTTTCCTCCGGGTTCTCCGGTTTCCTCCCACAGTCCAAAAACATGGATCAAGTCAATTGAGTTCTCCACATTGCCCCATATAGAGTGTGTGTGTATGTGAGTGTGTGTCCAGTGATAGATTGCCCCCCTGTCCTGGGTGTATCTGCCCAGCAACCAGCGTTCTCCGCTGGATGGGCATGGAGATGGATGAATGAATAATAGATGATAATGTAAAATGATCTCACGGGCCGGATAGAATTTTATTACGCGGGCCGGATATGACCCGCGGGCCATGAGTTTGACACTATGATATGACTATGATACAGAAGAACAAGGACCAGCAGATGTATTTGGGACACCTGTATGCTCCCAACTTTGTGATTTATTTCTGCTCCAGTCCAAAGTAAGACATGACAAACACAAAGACACGCTTGAGTCCTGACCTCAACTCCATTCAGCACCTTTGGGATGAACTAGAACTGAGATCCAAAGTCATGTATATAGCGGACCCAAACCGAACTGACTAAGCCTCCCGTAGGTGGAACGGAGGCGTCTCCAACACGTCGGCTCAGAGGCCCGGTGCTGTCTTCAGCGGCTCTGTGTGAAGCATCAAAACCAGGTCACTGGGATAGAACCGAAATACCAGAACACCCAGACGCTGGCATGAGGCGAGGCTGAGCCGAGCAATCCGGAAACCAGATCAGCGTGGATGGAGTGTGTGCCCGGTGCCGCGGTTCCCTCGGGATTATCCCTCCAGAAGAGGAAGGATTTTCCTCTTAATCTACAACAGTATGCCAGCTGGATTAGACGGCAGCTGAAAGAGGAAGGAAGAGGGTGAGGGAGGATCGGACCGCCGATGGTCATCATCAGAGGAGTTCTGAAATCGCCTGATCACACACACACACACACACACACACACACACACACACACACACACACACAAAACACACACACAAAACACACACACAAAACACACACACACACAAAGGACACAAATACATTTTCCTGGGAGATCTTTAGGATGGGATGGCACGGTGGCTTAGTGGTTGGCATGTTCTCCTTTCAGCTCTGGGGATTCCCGGTTCGAATCCCCATCTGGGTGGAGTGTCCATGTTCTCCCTGTGTCCGCGTGGGTTTCCTCCGGGTTCTCCGGTTTCCTCCCACAGTCCAAAAACATGGATCAAGTCAATTGAGCTCTCCAAATTGCCCCATATAGAGTGTGTCTGTGTGAGTGAGTGTGTGTCCAGTGATAGATTGGCGCCCTGTCCTGGGTCTATCTGCCCAGCGCCCGAAACGTTCTCCCCTGGATGGGCATGGGGAACCCCCCCACCTCCACGACCCTAATATAGGATAAAGCGGAAGATAATGGATGGATGGATGGATGTTTAGGATGAGTTGGCATAAAAATATTTAAGAACCTCTGACATTTAAAGTGGGATACTGTAAAAAAAAAAAATCGAAGCTGCAATTTTGATACTTGCCCACGAGATGGCGATAAAAGTTTTTCCTTCGGTTTAAGTAAATAGCATTTTGGCCGATTTGATGTTTTTGTAAACGTACACAAACTGTATATAATGTGTTTTATTAATTTAAACGTCAAAAAACGTATTTTGGTGATGTTCTTGCTAGAATGGCTCACATCCATTTGGATCCCCTCGCGTGATATGTGCATTAATTCGAGTATGAAACCAAATCCAATGTATTATTTAATTTAAAGAATACATTTTACTTCACACACATTATTTACTTTATTGAATTTTACTTCTGTTAGGATTAATAAAGGCTGTCGTTTGTATATAATTCCAATTCTCCACCTCTGTTCCACCTCCATCTCCATAAAACATACTGATTAATTAATTAACCTATTAAGTCTGAGGGTATTTTGTCTTGGTGTCTGCTGTGCGATCGATTTTGTCCACTTTTTATTTTTGGAGTGCTGGGATAGGCTGTGGAATTTCTCCTGTACAGTAAAATGCGGCGAATAAAATGAGTTCTATGAAATGACCAGCAGATGGCGACAGAAACCTGTTTTTCAGAGAAGGTACAAACGTGGTTGTGTTTGCTTTGTCGGATTTAATGCTGTTTATTTAATGGCGTCTGAACAAAGTCAGGTTTATAAAGACGAACCAGGTTTGTTAATCATTATTAAAGATTATTAAAAGTTATTATAACTATACAGTTTATATTTATCTTTCTAACAGTCAGATTTCGCTTCTAAAAGCACTGTGTGATGATCAGCCATGTTTGTAGTGTTGTTCAAATACTTAATTATTATTAATAATTAAAATATAATGCACTACAAAGTCTCTCGGTGCGAAATACTACATAGACCACAATCCATTGCGGCACAAAGCCTGAGGTAACACCCTGAGGCGTTTAGTACAAACATTGGAAATAATAAAAAAAAAAAAATTAGCTCATACTTAGTTTTTTTTTAATTAAGTAAACTAAATATAAGTTTTATTATCTGTGTACCGTGTGTTGGTAGTTTATCGAGTATTTAAAGTGACGGATAATACATTTAATTCATCACTAATAAGTGCACTATGAAGTGAATACTTTGGTAGTGAGTAGTGTCTGAGGAAACGGGTGGACTGTTATTTTAGTGCACCGGTCAGTGTTGCCACTAGATGGCGCCAAAGCGAAGCAAACAGCTTTATAGCGGCGTGCGTTCGAAGCTTTTTAACTAAAGGAGTCATTGATGACGTTTACAACCAACAAACCAAATAAATATTTTACAAAACCATGACGAATCTACGTTTATACACGTATTAAACTCTCTTATCTTTTCATATTTGTGTAAAATTCACAAAAACAATGACTGGCGACTTCCAAAACAGACGTTCGGGTCTCAGAAGTTGTCCTTATTGTTCTATAATTTAGTGTTCAGCCCATTTTCTCTTAAACGTGTCCATATTTGCCATCTGCACGTCTTTATGAAGTCGGTATGTTATGTTCGCAGGGTTCTTGGTCATTGTCTGATGGACGGGAGGCCTGAACGGGGAATCCCCTCGCTGCCTCTGTTAAGAGTGACCCCTAGTGGCTGTCCAGAGCTCCGTCACTGGTGCGCTCCTGCGGATGGGTGAGGTGTATTTAAAGGCCTTTTGATGAGCATTTCTAAAAACGTTGCCGAAGGTTCCCATGTCCCCGTACCAACGTGTTCTAACGTGTCCATCACAGCGCCCTGTCTGCTGTGTGACCGGTAAAAAGGACGGGCCGTCTCGGGATGCTGAGTGCTGCGGTTAATTGGCACTGATCGATGGTCCTCCTCGGCTCCAAACGCAGGGTGGGGGGGGGGTTGGGGGGGTGGGGTTAAAACCTGATACCCTACAGCCCTGTTGGAAACAACGAAGGCCGTTTACCGGGACGACTGCGCAACCTTCGACCCCCTCCCCCTCCCCCCCCCCCCCCCCCCCCCGCTGCTATAGATAGAGCACTTTAGCGTTGGCGATGGCGGGCGGGGGGGGGGGGGGTGGGGTTTGGTTCGATACGGGGTGACATCATCACTCAGTGGATGCTGCAGCCAGGAAACCCCTCGTCCTCGGACATCCAACAGAACCTGTGAGCGAGGTCCAACAATGCGGATCAGAACCACGTCCTCTGGCGTGGTTCCGCCGTCCCAATCCTTTTGTCCATGCGATGCACCGTCCAGAGGAGCCAGGATACAGGGGGGCGGAGCTCCGAGGTGGCGCGTGGAAACCGAACACTACTCTATTGTTTAATGATTAACAGGTTCTCCATCTGTCCTCTGTGTATGTTCGTCCACGCGATCCTTTGTTTTGTGCAACGACTCCACATCTGTGCAGCTGTTCTTCGGGTGAGAACGGGGGCTTTATAGAGAGAGCTGGTGATGTCACCGGGGCAGTTGTTTCAATCTCCTGCAAACAAAATCGGGACGGGAGGGAGCCGGCTGGTTCTCCTCTGAGGGCCGGACAGGAACGAGGATGAGGTCATTGTCCTATTGCTTACAGTATCTCCAGATGGATACCTCCCCCCCCCCCCCATTCTCTCTCTCTCTCCCTCGCTCGCTCGCTCACTCTGACACACACAATAACTCACGTCATACTCGTCTCATGAGCGGTGACCTCACTGTTCGGTGTTACAGTAACATCGGTGCCACACGAGCGACCGAAATCACAAAGCAGTACGTCCCCAATTTTATAAACATTTATATATTTATATTCTGCTGTATACTACTTTTTATATAAAGTATATATCCATCTATTATCTTCCACTTTATCCTCTATTGAGGTCACGGGGCGGGGGGGTCCCCATGTCCATCCAGGGGAGAACATTTTGGGCGCTGGGCAGATACACCCAGGACAGGGTGCCAATCTATCGCTGGGCACATACTCACTCACACAGACACACTCTATATGGGGCAATTTGGAGAACTCAATTCACCTTGATCCATGTTTTTGGACCCACACGGACACAGGGAGGACATGGAAACTCCATGGCGGCATGGTGGATTAGTGGTTTGGCATGTTCTCCTCTCAGCGCTAGGGAATCCCGGTTCGAATCCCAATCTGGGTAGAGTTTCCATGTTCTCCCCGTGTCCATGTGGGTTTCCTCCGGGTTCTCCGGTTTCCTCCCACAGTCCAAAAACATGGATCAAGTCAATTGAGTTCTCCAAATTGCCCCATATAGAGTGTGTGTGTGTGAGTGTGTGTGTGTCCAGCGATGGATTGGTGTCCTGTCCTGGGTGTATCTGCCCAGCGCCCGAAACGTTCTCCCCTGGATGGGCATGGGGAACACCCCCCCCCCCCGCGACCCTAATAGAGGATAAAGCGGAAGATAATGAATGGATGGATATACCGTATTAAAAAAAAAAAAAATTCTCATTGTCTTCTTTAAAATTCAAATTTAAGTTGTAACTTTAAAATAACGGGGTAATCGGACGGGGGCCCATCATTTCGTTCTTGTCTCATGTACCACGTGTGATATTAGTGATAATAAAATTTTCTTGAATCTTGAATCATTAGAACGTGCTCAGTGCATATAGAGAGGTGATCTCGTTCTAAACGCACTTCCGAACGTGCGCTGACACAGAATGCGGCGGCGGCTGCCAAACCTCGGGTGCTATTTAAACCCCCCGCGGCTGAATGCGGAGTAAATCACGGGGCCTGTAGTACGTCGGCGCCGGGGGTCCGCCTCCGGCGCTTGTTGGTTGTCCGCGCAGCCTAAATAAAAAAAAACGGGCCTTGGAGACAGGATTTAAAAATTACTCCAGGTATTATTTCGAGATGGGATTGTTGGCCGGGCGCTGCGTCGGTAACCCGAGCGGCCTGATGATCCGCCGCCATGTTTGGCCGTACTGAAGTCTCCTGTCGCTTCGCCAAATATCCCAGACAGCCCGGACCAAACACACGGGGTGGGGTGGTGTACTGTCAGCTCACTGTGATAGTATTTTATATATATAGGGCACGGGGAGGACATGGAAACTCCACGGTGGCACGGTGGCTTAGTGGTTTGGCATGTTCTCCTCTCAGCGCTAGGGATTCCCGGTTCGAATCCCAATCTGGGTGGAGTTTGCATGTTCTCCCCGTGTCCGCGTGGGTTTCCTCCGGGTTCTATCCGGGTTTGTATCCGGGAAGATACACCCAGGACATTGCACCAATCCATCACACTCATTCACACAGACACACACACTATGGGGCAATTTAAAGCATTCAATTCCCCTTGAATCTATGTTTTTGTACTGGGAATCCAGAAGAAACCAATGCAGACACAGAATGGGATTCGAATCTGGATCACCAGCGCTGAGGGGAGAACATGCTAATCACTACACCACCACCCCACTTAATTATATATATATATTGTATGTGTATATATATATATATATCCATCCATTATCTTCCGCTTTATCCTCTATTAGGGTTGCGGGGGGGGGGGGGGTTCCCCATGCCCATCCAAGGGAGAACGTTTCCGGCGCTGGGCAGATACACCCAGGACGGGACGCCAGTCTATCACTGGACACACACTCATTCACACAGACACACTCTATATGGGGCAATTTGGAGAACTCAATTGACTTGATCCATGTTTTTTTGGACTGTGGGAGGAAACCGGAGAACCCGGAGGAAACCCACGCGGACACGGGGAGGACATGAAAACTCCACCCAGATGGGGATTCGAACCGGGAATCCCCAGCGCTGAGAGGAGAACATGCTAAACCACTAAGCCACCGTGCCGCCCCGGAAGATTATGAATGAATAAATGTATAAGTTTATATAAATTAAAATGCACTTGCATGTCTTGTTAATGGAGACGTCGTGATGAAGCAGTTTATTCAGGATTATAATGATTGATCACGATGATTGATTATTAGGTGCCGCGTCGTGACGTCCGATTGCATTAAGAATCTGAAGATTTGCTTTAAATGCTGAAAGCGTGCAGCTTAATGAAGAGCCTGTAGGAGATGGAGTGCAGAGTTCATCCTCTGGCCCCTCGTGGGGTCAGGCGGGTGGAAGTGAGAGCTCCTCCGGAGACCTCCTTAAGCAATAATGACATTCAGACAAAAGGAGTCCAGATCAAAGCTTTTGATTCATCCGGAGGGAACCCAAACAGAGGGGAAAAAAAAACAATAACAGAATCAATAACTGCAAAGAGTCAGATTTAAATGATTTATATGCCGTTTGATGATAAATTTATGTTTATTCATCAGAAATAAAGTCTGGGCGGCACGGTGGCTTAGTGGTTTAGCACGTTCGCCTCTCAGCACTAGGGATTCCCAGTTCGAATCCCCATCTGGGTGGAGTTTCCATGTTCTCCCCGTGTCTGCGTGGGTTTCCTCCGGGTTCTCCGCTTTCCTCCCACAGTCCAAAAACATGGATCAAGTCAATTGAATTCTTAAAAATTGCCCCATATAGAGTGTGTTTGTGTGAGTGAGTGTGTGCCCAGCGATGGATTGGCGCCCTGTCCTGGGTCTATCTGCCCAGCGCCTGAGACGTTCTCCCCTGGATGGGCATGGGGAACCCCACCGCGACCCTAATAGAGGATAAAGCGGGAGATAATGAATGAATGAATGAATGAAAAATAAAGTCTGAAACGTGCTTCCAACCGACATTTGGCTCTGAACGTATAAATGGACGAACGTATGTTTATAAAGTGGCGGCTCGGTGGTTAGTATCTGGCTGGAGTATTGCATGTTCTCCCCATGTCTGTGTGGGTTTCCTCAGGGTTCTCCAGTTTCCTCCCACATTTCAAAAACATGGATACAATGTAAAGTGAACGCTCTAAATTGCCCCATATATATAGTGTGTGTGAGTGAGTGTGTGCCTGGTGATAGATCGACGCCCTGTCCTGAGTGTGTCTGCCCAGCGCCCGAAACGTTCTCCACTGGGTGGGCATGGGGAAACCTCAGTGCTCAGGGTGTTGGGCTATCAATCTGAAGGTTGTGGGTTCAAATCCCAGGTCCTCTGAAGTCCCCGATGTGGGTCTTTGAGTGAGACCCTTAACCCTAATTGCTCCAGTTGGAACGATGGACAGACGGACATCCATCCATTATCTTCCGCTTTATCCTCTATTAGGGTCGCGGGGGGGGGGGGGGGTGTCCCCATGTTCATCCAGGGAGAACGTTTCGGGCGCTGGGCAGATACACCCAGGACAGGGGGGCAATCTATCGCTGGACACACACTCGCTCACACAGACACACTCTATATGGGGCAATTTGGAGAATTCAATTGACTTGATCCATGTTTTTGGACTGTGGGAGGAAACCGGAGAACCCGGAGGAAACCCACACGGACACGGGGAGGACATGGAAACTCCACCCAGATGGGGACAGACAGACAGTTTTGAGTGAGATATAGAACACAAGCTCTTCAAAAGCTTTTTTACTCCCCTCGACCTGAAAAAGTGTGTGTTTTTCCCACCCACACACACACACACACACACACACACACACACACACCCAGCTCGCAGTGTTTTCCCAGATTTCACATTCACGTTCAAGCTCCGCTTTCTGCCAGCGTCCCAATCCGCGCACTAGCGCACTATTTAGTGTGTCAGCGTCACATTTCAACACTGTCCACGCATACTACACAGTGCGCAAGTACGCGGGAGGTTTTCTGGACGCCGGCTCAGACATTCTGCCGCCAGCTGCGTGACGTCAGACGCGTGAGCTCCAGCGCCCCGATGTATTCCTCCGCCGACGGCGCAGAATAATAAACTAGTACGTGGCAGCTTTCTCGTCCCGTGAAGATGAAACTCCACGTTCTGCTGACCTCGCTGCGATTTTATGAGCCCAACACCAAACGTGTCGATAGAGGAGCAGAATGTTTGGAAAACCTCACCGCTGCAGATTTACACGCAGTGACATGCGACGTCTTTATGATGATGATGATGATGATGATGATGGACTTGCATGAAGACTGCACTGCAGATCTGCTGCATCATCAGATTATTGTTCTGTAAATAACAGCATGATGTCCATCAGATGCAGAATAAATAATGAACCCGGGGGGGATCAACTTCTGCTGCATGTCCATTTCCATTCTTCAGCCTTTCACACGTTTTTATGGTTAAATATGTAATTCATGACCATGCAATTTATGCAATTATATATATATATATATATATACTATATATATATACATGGCTATATATATATATATACGTATATACCGTGCCAGTGCTTAGTGGTTAGTCCCGTTCGAATTCCCAATCTGGGTGGAGTAGTTTCCCCCATGTTCTCCCCGTGTCCGCGTCCGGGTTTCCTCCAGGTTCTCTTTTCCTCCCACAGTCCAAAAACATGGATCAAAACATTGGATTCTCCAAATTGGCCCCATATAGAGTGTGTCTGTGTGAGTGAGTGTGTGCCCAGCGATGGATTGGCACCCTGTCCTGGGTGTATCTGCCCAGCGCCCCTAATAGAGGATTAAGCGGGATATAATGGATGAATATATATATAAATGTGCCACGTTTGTCATATATTTATATTTTTTATAATTATATTGTTTAAGTCCTATATATATGTGTAGTGGGTGTTTTGTGTGCACACAGGGGGTCATTCATTAATTTTTTTAATCATTTGTTTTAGTCCCTAAACTGTTTTTTTACACACATTTTTATTTGTCATTACCAACAGATCAGGAATTACATTCAGTGGTCTTCATCAGTCTCATTAATCCACCCAAGAATGCTCTATGGGCAACTGTATGCTTTGTGGCAACATTTTGGGGAAGGACCTATTTAAATCATAGGAGCTAGGTCTACATAGACTGACCCACAGAGTCCTGACCTCAACACCATCCAACACATTTGGGATGAACTAGAACAGAGACTGAGAGCTCTCCTGTAAATTCTCTCCTGGATGAAAAGTCTTTCAAAACCTTGTGGAAAGCCGTACTGGAAATGTAAACACTGCTGGGAATGTCGGCTCATTTAGCTGTTAAGACATCAACATTCCATCTTTGCAGCTTCTTTGCCTCTGTTAGGGCTCTCTGCAATATTTTTTGAATGCGTGAGGTTGTAAAAAATGCTCTTAATCTCCATTCTAGTTCATTCCACAGATGTTAGAAGAGGTTTGTGTGGGCCTTACACACCAGACTCACCCAACCTGACCTTAATGGACCTCGCTTTGTGCACTCGGGACAGAAAGGGGGTCTTCCCCAAACTGTTTCCAAAATGGATGGTGCTACTTTGTGATTAAACACATGTATTCTTAATGGAACATCAAAAGGGAATGATTGTAATCAATAAATATCAGATCGATATATTTGTGATGTTTATTCGGATTTGTTTTTTAATAATTGTTAATAATTCATTCTTGCAACTTATGGTCGACCTTCTTAGTCTCCAGTAAACCTGCAGATGCAAGCTAGAGTAACGGATGGCACTAACCTAGGCCTTACATTCAGGCACGATGGGGTGTTTGGCATGTTCTTCTTACATTGACACAGTCTGCTTTTTTTAAAACGGTGTAAAACATGATATTAAACTGGGTAAGAAAGGGACAAAACTCTATTTAGACCTGGACCAAGTACCAAGATTACATAATCACATCACCCCCCCCCCCCCCCACACACACACACACACACTACACACTACACACACCCACACAAATACACATACACCCACTCCTAATAACATCAAAATCTCAATTTTAGATGATCAGTCACTGGTTTTGATCTATTATACCTAAAGCTATTTGATTTATGAATGTATTCTCCATTGAAGAAAATAAGATATATTAAAACGAAAATCAGTCACGTATGTTATGATGCTCGAAACTGGCATTTGCCAACCAAATAAAGTAAAGCTTTTTGCTTTTTATTTTTTTATTTTTTTTCAAGCAACACAGCCAGATTATTATTTTGTGTCTAATTATCTATTTGTTTTAGTTTTAACGTAGCCCTCCTCCTCTGGGCGGACCTAACTCGCCTCGGCGCAGTGATCCCCGCTCGTTGCGCGGAGGAGTGAGGCGGCTCGCGACACACTGACGCCAGGGGAAAGCAGATCCGGCCGGCTCGGGTGAAGGCTTCGGCTCCGCGAGCGCACGGACGGTAAACTTTGTTGTTTTTTTTCTTTCTTTTTTTTTTCTTGTTAAACGGAATAATAACGAGTTCACGCGTGAGGTTCGAGACTTTTAACGAGTTTCCATCGGCTCCCGGGACGGCGTCGGGGGGTTGTTCCCGGCCGGCGGAGCGGCGTGAAGATGTTGGAGAGGTCAGGCGGAGTGCTGTGAGAAGTTGGGTTCGGGGTCTGAGGCAAAACATTTTAATACTTTAATGAGTCTTTGCACAAATATATATATTTATATCTATATATTTTTTTTAATTCGTTTGATTGAGATTGAGTTCGGTTGGTTGGTTTGTCAGTCCGGGGTTTCTGCAGTGACAGGCTGAATGACGGGTTCTGGACAGATCCGTGATTAATGCGTCGTGTTTCTGTTATTTTTTTCTGCATGTTGTGTGAAATTGTTGTGTAAAAACATCGTTTGCATGATTAATTTTGTGCATTCACCTCCGCCGGGCCAGCCGTGAGGGTTTATTGAGGCGATGCATTGATTGCAGTGATCATCCAAACTGCACTGCTGCATTATTTTTGTCCAAACGTCATTTGACGGATGACTCCCCCCCCCCCCTCCCCCTTTCAACACCATCCATCCATCCATCCATTATCTTACGCTTTATCCTCTACTAGGGTGGGGGGTGTTCCCCATGCCCATCCAGGGGAGAACGTTTCAGGCGCTGGGCAGATACACCCCGGACAGGGGGGCAATCCATCGCTGGGCACACACTCACTCACACACACACACACACACTCTATATATGGGGCAATTTGGAGAATTCAATTGACCTTGAGCCATGTTTTGTGCTGTGGGAGGAAACCGGAGAACCCGTAGGAAACCCACGCGGACACGGGGAGAACATGCAAACTCCACCCGGATTGGGATTCGAACCGGGAATCCCCATCGCTGAGAGGAGAACATGCTAAACCACTTGTCCATCTTGTCTGTTGTATCAGCTCCACTTGCTTTTCATCCATCCATCCATCCATTCCGCTTTATCCTGTACTAGGGTTGTGAGGACGGGAGGGGGGTGTCCCATGCCCATCCAGGGAGAACGTTTCGGGTGCTGGGCAGATACACCCAGTACAGGGGGGCAATCTATCACTGGGCACACACTCACTCACACACACACTCTATATGGGTCAATTTGGAAAATTCAATTGACCTTGGTCCATGTTTTTTGGAGGAAACCGGAGAACCCGGAGGAAAGCCACGCGGGCACGGGGAGACACTTGGCTCTGAGAGGCGAACGTGAACTGTAGTCCATCTGGTTCTCCACACCAAACATCACATCACACCTACAGGAGTGTACAACATCCCCTTCCCTCTCACCGTCATTCTCCCGGGAAAGGCTTTCTACAGCATTTTAGAGTGTGTCTGTAGAGTCCTCTGTGTGAGGTCAGGCACTGATGTTGGGTGACTGGACCTGACTCACAGTCTCAGTTCTATTTCATCCCAAAAGATGGATGGAGTTGTGTTCAGGACTCTATGTGGATCAGTCCGGTTCTTCCACATCAAACTCACCCAGCTGTGCCTTTATGGACCTGGATCTGTGCAGAGAACAAATAAGGGCCTTCCCCAAACTGTTTAATCAAACTTGGAAACATACATTTATCCAATATTCATGACAAACTGCTTAATTACTTAATGTCCCTGAAGGAATTACCCAAAGGGATCAATGAAGTTTTATCTTATCTCTTAATTTTAGACACCCGTGGTGATGGGACTGAATGGAACACCTGAGATCATTGATTAGGTGGCGTGTCCTGATACCTTTGTCCATATGGAGTTTATATTTGGATGATGAATAAGTGTGTCGGCTTAAACAAAAAGGCACCAATACCCAGCATGCCCTTGGACCGATTTATATCCCGATCAGACCTTTAGATTGTCATCCCAAATTGGAGTTGACACTCCGCTTCAGCGCCTAGGCTGCAGTAATATCTGTGGTTCTGCAATTAATGGAGAACATGCTGCAGAGTACTCGTGGGCTCTGTCTCAGATGGATGTCATACACATGTCAGTAATTAGTGCATCACTGCACACTGGATGCAACTGCCCCATAAACTGGAGCCAGAGTCCTGACATCATCGAAGATGACATATCAGATTACTAAGAGGACGAGAATTCGTCCTTGTCTGTGATTTGGCGGGTTTGTTTGGTTGGGAAGCGGTCCTGTGTCATGTCACATCTGGACACGAGGTCCCGCACCGATTTCTGATGTGTCATTCGACCCTCCGCCGTCAGAGTTCTGTTTCAGGTTCATAAAGATGTCCGCAGAGTGGACTCTATAGGTGGGACGGCGCGGGTGGTCGATGTTCTGATACAAACCCGGTGGAAAGCCCTTGACGACCAAAGGAATTGGGAACGTCCTGATCCGGTTCATCGGGTGTTATTAGGGTGGTGGATGATTCTCAGTCACCAGCGCAATGCACACTAACACGCCTGCACCACCATGTCAGTGTCACAGCAGTACTGAGAATCATCCGTCACCCTAAATGGGGAAAAACATGGCATGGCAAATTGTTGCCATGGCGGCGTGTCGTAACTCAACTAAATAAAACGCCTGACTTCAGCAATTAATCGGTGTCCCAACACTTTTGCCATGGGGGGGGGCGTTGAACCAGCTTTGCATGGTGGATCTTCAAAATGGATGTGCGACCTTTAGGTTCCACCGTTCTTCAGCGTTATGCGTCCGGTTAACAGGGCGAGCATCTGTATTCCGCCCACCCTTCAGACCAACGCAGGTGAATAAAGTGGCCTATGTTGCGTTCAATCTGCCGCCCCATCCGTCTACCTCCACTCTCCCACCCATCCTCCGCCCTCTTCCTTTCGTAGAGTGAACATCTCGGTTCGGGCCTAATGGAGGCGCCGGTTCCAGGCTTTGATGAATAATGTATATTCCTCATAATGCCGAGTCTCCGGGGAGGGCCGAGAGAGCATCATTACTGCCTCCTAAATTGATTAACGACACTGAAGCATCGCAAAGTGATACATGGAGGAGACGCGGGGGGTCGGTCTCGTCCGAGGCGGGGCGGTTCCCAGGCTTTGGCGTGCTGCTAATATTTACATGCACTCAGGCTTGGAGAGCTTTCGCAGCCATAATTGGGCTTTTATGGGATCCCTGCAGTCAGGGAGCGCTATCTAAAACCGCCATTTCGCCTCGTTTGGGAGGTTCATCAATCGCTGCGTGGCCGATCCATCGTTACACATCATTCGTCTCTGTACGTCCTGAAATGTATTATATAGATCACAGACCAGTCCACATCACTGCTGTATGGATTATCTTGTTCGTTAATGACCAGCAAGCTTAATATAATGACCCTAAACGATCAGCCAATCAGAGAGAGTGTCTAGTGAAGTATGTCGAGAAACATGGACTACAAAATTTTAATGTAGAACTACAATTCCGTCTCTCTGGGAAAAGTTAATAATTAGCCAATTAGTAAAGAATGACAAATGTCTGCCTAATAAAGTGGTCACTGCATCAGATTATAGAACTGGAACCTGTGCCGATTCAGTAATCAGGCACTCGCAACAGTTTGGGGAAGGCCCGCACCGGTTTATAAAGGTATGGAAGAACTGGACTGATGCAACCCTCACCATGGAGATGCACCGACCTCGGTGCGCAACCTTTAAAGGAAAGACATGATGAAATATCCCAGGGTGGTTTCACTCAGGTCCTGTTTGAGACTGCACTGAGCCTCACTAATACAAATGAAGTCGTTACTGCTGATTCTGAGCACTTTATTGTAAAGACTTTATTATATTGGATTTATAAGGACCTCATCCTCAGCAGCAGCAGCAGCAGCCAGAGCCCGTCACCACTTGCAGCCTGTTAAAGTAAGACGAGCTACTCGGCTTTGTTGCTGTTGGCCGAGGGAGACGTGCTTCCCAGTTTGCTCCGCTCCTCCCCGACAACAGAGCGAGTTCCCGGGCTTTTAAATAAGCTGTTGGCAGAGTGGCGGCTCTAAATATAGGAGGAACTTTTAGCTTTCCTGTCATGGTGCTGTCCACAATCAGCGTAAACAGCACCTGTTTCTATTGAGGCACTCGCTGTGCCGTTCCGGCCCCTCCGAAAGAGAAACCAGACAGATTTTGGCACCGGGTGGGCGCGCTGCCGTTCCCATGACCGGAGGAGCTGCAAAAAAAACGGGAAGAAAATCAGCATAACCTTATACGCTTCATTATTAGATCTCATTTACGCTGTTAACCAGGTATTATTAGGGTGGTGGATGACTCGCAGTGGCACTCACATGCTGGTGGTGGGTCGGCGTTTGTTGGATCGGACACAGCAGTGCTGCAGGGTTCTGCACGCCAAGCTATTCCTTAAACATGTCTTTTTGGAACCTTATATGTGCAGGGAAAGGCCTTTCCCAAACCGTTCTCACTAGTGAAGTGCTTGATTCATTCAGACTCATTGGCACAGCTGGATAGAAACACCTGGATTTCGGCATGTCCCAATACCGTGGCCTTACAGTCGCTCAGTAGTCATCACATGGAGGACGACTTCGCTTAAACGAGCCGTGTGCACCTCAGGTGGAGGTTGCTAGACCAAACATATACCTTCGTAGACGAGCCAATGACTCAGGAGGTTATTCAAAGCCGCGCCGCATCATCCACAGATAAGAGCGGCTGATATCTGAGAACTAGAAAGCACGGTGTCGGATGGACGTACTGGAAATCGGTGCGTCGTGACTGATGAGTGTGATGTCTGAGCTGCTGCCATGTTATGATGTCACCATGAAGTATGGGATGCCAGGTGAAGGTCCTGGTTGGCTATTGGTCTGGTATTAAGTGGAGATGTCCTCATGGGAGTGCTGGAGTTGATGAATGTCTCTCTCTCTCTCTCTCTCTCTTTCTCTCTTTCTGCAGGTCGGCTGGACGTGAGCTGGATATCCGCGTCCCTTAGCGTCTCTGCTTCCCGCCGCGCGGCTTCCACCCGAGACCTTCTGCCGTCCCGTGTCCATCTGTCAGTGTCGCCCCCGCGAGACGAATCCCGCCGTCGATTCCCGGTCGACTTCTTAAGCGGTTCATCCACCGAGGATGAACGTCACCTCGCTGTTCTCCTTCACCAGCCCGGCGGTCAAGCGCCTGCTGGGCTGGAAGCAGGGCGACGAAGAGGAGAAGTGGGCGGAGAAAGCGGTGGATGCCCTCGTCAAGAAGCTGAAAAAGAAGAAGGGAGCCATGGAGGAGCTGGAGCGGGCGCTCAGCTGTCCCGGGCAGCCCAGCAGCTGCGTCACCATCCCGCGCTCCTTGGACGGCCGGCTGCAGGTGTCGCACCGCAAGGGCCTGCCGCACGTCATCTACTGCCGGGTGTGGCGCTGGCCCGACCTGCAGTCGCACCACGAGCTCAAAGCGCTCGAGTGCTGCCAGTTCCCCTTCGGATCCAAGCAGAAGGACGTGTGCATCAACCCGTACCACTACAAGAGGGTGGACAGTCCAGGTGAGCGCAGCGGCAGGGATGAGGGGCAGGGATGGAAGGTGGAAGGGTGCAGCATTTCGGGGTGTAGAGATGTTCACATCCAGGTGATGACCCTCTGCATCCTGCCACCTGGAGGTGACTGAGGGATTGCGTTTTTTTATCTTTCATATTACACACAGTTTAGTCATTCTGTAGTATCTTGTACAACACCGCTGTGGGTGGGGGTGGGGGTGGGGGTGTGGGTGGGGTGGGGGTGGGGGGGTGTGGGTGTGTCGGTGTGTCAGCGTGTGGATGACAAACCAGGAGCAGTTGCTTTCTGCCGCTTGGAGAAAAAGCAGAGACTTCAAAAGAAGCAAACCCCCTTCGTGTTGGCCAAGCAGAAGATGGGGGTCAGCTGACAACTCAAAAACAGCTGTCTACCGTGTGTGTGTGTGTGTGTGTGTGTGTGTGTGTGTGTGTGTGTAGTAAAATAAGAGACGGATCAGGAAATTCCACTCAAATGAAGAATGAGGCCTTTGTTCTGTAAAGTGTGAGTGTGCGGGTGTGCGGGCCAACATGTGGCTGCGAGGAGGAAAAGTGTGCGCAGCCGGATGTCCCATCAGCATCTCACACAATGACGGGAAGTAGTGGAGGCCTGCCTAAAAAAACACACACACACACACACAAAGAGCACCTGTCATACACACTCAGCCCTCCACTCCACTAACCTTATGGTCTAAACATAAACTGATTTACAATCATCAGTCAGATCCGGGATCCTGTCGCTGTGTTTTTATTAATAAAGACGTCATTAACTCACAGCAGACCTTATGTAGGTACACGTTGTCGTTCATAACGATAAAAGACTCGCGACAAACGTGGACTTAAAAACGGTAGTGCATCAAGGAGGCAATTACGACCTCATAACCATGAGGTGTCAGTGTAGGTCTTTATATTCTGCAGTGCATTGTGGTTTTAATTGTTAAATGCAGCTTTAAAAAAAAGGACACATTTATAACGAATCTCTTAAATGATCTAGTGTTTGTTCAAAGACTAGAAGAAAGTACCAAGGGTCCAACAAATACCTCATCATCCACCTCATCTTACATCTAGCGTTTACGCTCATATACATAGTGTCTGCTACATCTCACATTTTATATGCTGCTATATTTATATTCTATATTTAAATTTCTAATGTATACTACATTTTATATATATATATATATCCAGTGATTGCCCAGCGATGGATTGGCGTCCTGTCCGGGGTGTATCTGCCCAGCGCCCGAAATATTCTCCCCTGGATGGGGAGATTATTCCCCCCCCCCCCACTACCCTAATATAGGATAAAAGCGGAAGATAATGAATGAATGAATATATATATATATTTTCTTCTTTAACATTAAAATTTAATTTCTAACTTTAGGGGTCCATGGGCCATAACTTTTTTGTCTCATGTACCACGTGATATAAATAATAATAAAATTTTCTTGAATCTTGAAACAACATAATATTTTCTGCATTGATTCAGAAGTGTTTGGCGCCATCTTGTGGACCTGGGAAACGCTACAGTAATCGAGGATCAGAATAAATATGATCAGTATATTTAGGAGACTGTACAGATATGAGGCTTTGTGACGTCACATGGTGTGAATCGGCTTCCTCCTCGTGTTTGGAAAGCAGCGGGAGGTTGTGAGGGAGTTTATCGAGGTTTCAGAACAAGTGGGATAAATGTTTCGGGGTCCTTTTACAGTCTTTCTGATTGGCTGTCGCTTCCTCCGTATGTCTCCGCAGTCCTTCCACCGGTTCTCGTCCCGCGGAACAGCGAGTTTAACGCCAAGCTGTCGATGCTGCCGCGCTTCCGTAACCCGCTGCACCAGCCCGAGCCCACCATGCCCAAGAACGCCACGTACCCTGACTCCTTCACCCAGCAGCCTGGGAACAGCTTGTCCTTCGGCCCCAACTCGCCCACCAACAGCTACCCTGGCTCGCCCAACAGTGGCACGGCCAGCAGCGGCACCTTCCCGCAGTCGCCAGGCAGCTCTGAGCCCGGCAGCCCCTTCCAGATGCCAGGTAACGCCGTAACAGGGAACTGAGAGGTGGAGCCACGGGAAAAAGGATGGAAGTCTTTCCCATGAAGTAACTCCTCTCTGTTCTCTGTATCTGTCGCTATAGAAACACCCCCACCAGCCTATGTGCCCCCTGAGGAACCTATGACGCAGGACTGTCCCCAACCAATGGATACCAACCTCCTGGGCCCAAACCTACCCCTGGATATTACCAACCGACCAGGTATATGACTGCACACACACACACTTTTTGTGGATGGACAAACAGTGGAGCACTCCCAACCCGGGCAGAAGGTTGTAGGTTCGATTCCCATGGCTAGGAAGGACAAGATCTCTTTTGGGTGGAAATGTTCTCCTCAATGCCTGTGATGCATCAGTTTCCTCTAAAAACATGCAAGTCACTGAATATTTATGTTAATTATTTGAGTAAATTTTTTGAGTTGATGGACCCTTGTGTCTGACCTTCAGTGGGACGGTCACCTTGAACCCGCTGACCCCTGTGGGCTCTGAACTGAACTGAACCGTGGTGGGCGTGGCTTCTCATTTATAAAACAGTCGGGAAAGTTAGTTTAACAATTCAGCAGCCATGTAGGAGAAACACCTCCCTCTAGTGGCGATTTTATTTATTGCTCCTCTGTATGAGACCATTACAGGAGGTTCTATGACATCATCCCATTTTGAGCTGGTCCTCGTCAACCGTACCCCGGATTCTATTCTCCCTGGAAGGCTTTCGACAAAAATTTGGAGTAAATCTGTGGAAACACTGAGGTCGGACACTGATGTTGGACAGGAGAGCCTGTTTAACCATTCCTGTTCTAATTCATCAAAAGCCATGACGGAAGGGAAACGTTGAGAAAACGTCTCAAATATAAACAGGGTCGCCTGGGAACAATGACCTCACTGATATTCTCGTCCCTGAGACGTGAGGTTCTGTGTTATCTGAGCTTTAATAGTCTGTTTAAAGACGTCTGTTGTCCCGTGCAGATGTGCAGTCCGTGGCCTACGAGGAACCCAAACACTGGTGCTCCATTGTGTATTACGAGCTGAACAACCGCGTGGGAGAGGCTTTCCAGGCCTCCTCGACCAGCGTGCTAGTGGACGGCTTCACCGACCCCTCCAACAACCGCAACCGCTTCTGCCTGGGCCTCCTGTCCAACGTCAACCGCAACTCCACCATCGAGAACACGCGCCGGCACATCGGCAAAGGTACGTGTGTGTGGTAGCTCAGGGTCAGGGTGTTGGGCTATCAATTTAAAGGTTGGGGATTCAAATCCCAGGTCCACTAAAATTACCAATATGGGTCCTTGAGCAAGACCCTTAACCCTCATTGCACCAGGGGGCGCTGCGATTAACCCTGTGCTTGCTTTGTAAGTCGCTTTGGATAAAAGTGTCCGCTAAATGACCCAATGTAAATGTAATGGTACTCATCCTTCCAGGGGTGCACTTGTACTACGTCGGGGGCGAGGTGTACGCCGAGTGCCTGAGCGACAGCAGCATCTTCGTGCAGAGCCGCAACTGCAACTACCACCACGGCTTCCACCCCACCACCGTCTGCAAGATCCCGAGCGGCTGCAGCCTGAAGATCTTCAACAACCAGGAGTTCGCCGAGCTGCTCGCCCAGTCGGTCAACCACGGCTTCGAGGCCGTCTACGAGCTCACCAAGATGTGCACCATCCGCATGAGCTTCGTCAAGGTGAGCGCCACCTCCCGCCCGCGTTCCGTCGCAGACATCCGCTAGGATAGCTCTGCAGAACCTCCCTCATCATGTTGGGTCCACTTTCAGGGCTGGGGCGCGGAGTACCATCGGCAGGACGTCACCAGCACCCCCTGCTGGATCGAGATTCACCTGCACGGGCCTCTGCAGTGGCTGGACAAGGTGCTGACGCAGATGGGCTCGCCTCACAACCCCATTTCCTCCGTCTCCTAAACCCGGGGAGGCCGGCGGGATGCCAAGGGGCGACCGGGGATTGGGTAGTGAGGGTGTTGGGGGGGGGGGGTTGCATTTTTGACTGACCCAGTCAGTAAACATCTGGAAGATACTTGATAAACTGCGACCAATCGTATTCATTGATGAGGCCATTGTGCAAGTATCCTTCTTCAGTGACGCTTGTTTTTCTTTTTTTTTTTTTTTTTTTTTTTTTTTTTTTTTTTTTTTGCAAATCATTACAGTGTTCCATGGGGGGAGGGGGGGGAGGAAGGGGTTTGGGCGTGCTGTAATCCAGTGCTGGAGTGTTTTACGGTCATGTGAGCAAATGTTTGGGGCGGAGGACACGATGTGCGAGCTTAAATAAGGGACATCCGTAAGTGAATTGGAGGGGTGGAGGGGTGGGGGGTGGGGTAACAACGGCCTTTAGCAACACTACAGCTACAAAAACACCCGAACAGGACTCGTATTTACTGGATGCAGGCGTTGTATATAGTCCCAGTACCACGGGGGTCTGATATCAGGTGCCTATCCCTGCAGTCTGTCCTTATAAACATTAGAGACAGGCGGGGTTGGGCTGTGCGTCCCCAAACTGAAGCTGAGTAACTCAGTAACTAAGGGCTCTGTCCCAATACCTCTGTCTGTGTAGTGTGTCTTCTTTAGGACGTGGCATTGTTTCGAGGACCTCACGCCCTTCGGTCCCTCGCTCTCTCCGGAATTGAGGGAGCCTTCTGATGGGGCGGAGCCGGCCAGTCGTTCAGTACGTTCAGGTACTTTAATTTCATTGAACCGTGACGTCGGGTGATGTAGCTCCGGCGCGGCGTGGCGCGGACTTCTGAAGCAACCCTGCCCCCGTGAAGCCGCCGGTCAGCGTCCCGCGTCCTCACGTCCATCTCTTTATGATGAGGGACGGGAACTGTACGGCGATACCGGTTCATTCAAGGTCAAAAGGAGTCCTTATTGTTGCATCAACAAAAAATTGTATTACATCGACCGCCTTATTTCTACTCTCAGTGTCTTATCATCTCAGCTCCACCTTCATACAGATGGAGGTTGTAGTTCTACCGTTACATCCTGTAGTCCATCTACTCTGTCCACTCTGCTTCGCTGATGATCAGGACCACGCACACAGCAGGCGTTATTAGGGTGGTGGATGATTCTCAGCATGGTGGTGCAGGTGTGCTGCTGGAGTTTGAACCCTGAATCCACTCACTGTACACACCTCCACCTTACTGCTCCCCCCGGTGGATGTAGAATCAGAGACAGTAGGTCCTCCGTCGCTGCACAGTTTGTGTTCTTCATCCTCTCGTCCTCATGGTGCTACACACGAACACACCTGCACCACCACGTCAGGGTCACTGCAGTACTGAGAACCATCCACCACCCTAATGATCCCCGCCCGGTAGGGTTCCTGACCGCGACCGTGGTCAGTGAGTGTACGTAGCGAGCCTTTAAAAGTAAGTCGTATAGAAAGCGTAGCGTTGCGCGGGAACCGCTGGAATGCCGTGCATTAACCTGATCTCCGGTCGGGTTCCCCGGTGCCGTCACACTGAATCCACTACAGTATTTAAAAGCTTCCGATTCGTCCCCTCGTTAACACTGAACCTGTAGAAACGAGCAGCTGCGTGTTTTAGTCGGAGCGTTTTTACGGTAACACAACGGCGATTGTTCGGTTACTAAATGGCACTATTTCATATTGTTTTTTGTAAAAAAAAAAAAAAAAGTTGACTTTTCATTAACGTTCTTTATTTTTATTTTTATTTTTTATTCTAGGAGAATCCCATCCACTGTTTAAAGAGGCTTTTTTTATTATTCTTTTATAAAATATATTATCGTCCTGTCATACACTGGTGACTGAAGAGTTGTCGACATTTCAGCATGACTATGACATCAGCAGATTTTTAGTCGGACAAAGACACGCCCACAAAATCAACAACAACAACAAAATCAATTATAGCTGATTAAACTAATGTTGGCGGCACGGTGGCTTAGTGGTTGGCATGTTCTCCTCTCAGCGCTAGGGATTCCCGGTTCGAATCCCCATCTGGGTGGAGTTTCCATGTTCTCCCCGTGTCCGCGTGGGTTTCCTCCGGGTTCTCCGGTTTCCTCCCACAGTCCAAAAACATGGATCAAGTCAATTGAATTCTCCAAAGATTGCCCCATATAGAGTGTGTGAGTGAGTGAGTGTGTGCCCAGCGATAGATTGGCGCCCTGTCCTGGGTGTATCTGCCCAGCGCCCGAAACGTTCTCCCCTGGATGGGCATGGGGAACACCCCCACCCTCCCGCGACCCTAATAGAGGATAAAGCGGGAGATAATGAATGAATGAATGAAAGAAACTCATGTTATTTATGGAATTTCCTCTGTCTGCTGGAAACAAGAACGGGCCTTCCCCAAACTGTTTTATATATTTCATTCATATATATATATAACCTGGATTAGTTGTGTCCCGGTACTTTGGTCTGTATTGTGAATCAGGGAGCCATGAATTATTGTTAAAAACAATCCCACATCATGATACCACCACCTTCATGTTTCACGGAATAAGGTACCATTTATTTAAACGTTATTAATTCGAGGGTTAGGATTATGTCTGATTTAATAAATATGCGTTGTGGTTAGTGTCCCTGCTGAAGTGGAGAACATGCTGAAGTGTTCGCGCAGGCTTCCCGCACCAGTGTAGCTGCACTTTTCTTCATGGCTCTGTGCTTTTGTTTGCGTCCCATTCGTTTGTGTGCTGCTGTTAATGAGTAGTGTTTTCCAGAGGACAGTTTTAACAGTAATTATCAATACTCTGCTGGAAGATTCAATAAAACTGTTCCATTATTGCTGATTTACTGTGAGCTCTTCAATCTTGCCTCATATTAAAGCATTTAATTCATTAATTAATCAGAGCTCTGTATGTTCTGTCTTTAGCTCTGTGCCGTAAAGATCAATAGGAATGAACCAGAGCGGAGGTACGGTGAGCGCAAATCGATCGGTTCTATAGGTCTGATTGATTTTTATGGGACGAACCACCAGGGAACAGTGATTAGCATGTTCTCCTCTCAGCGCTGGGCATCCAAAAACATGAGTTTAAGGTAAATAAATGCTCGGAATTGTCCCATATAGAGTGTGTGAGTGAGAGAGAGTGTGCCCAGCGATAGATTGGCACCCTGTCTGCCCAGGATCCCTCCCCCCTCCCCCGCAACTACACAGGTATGAAATATTTTTGATTTTTTTTATTTAGATTTTTTTTTTAATTAGTGCAGTTTTGGACATAATTTTTAAAAAATAGTAAAAATATTTTACTTTATACCGTAGATATTATTTATTCTTTTTTAATTATAAAATAAAAAAAATTGCTGAATTTAAAACTCATATCACCTTAAAATATTTCACAGGCTCATTACATTAATGTAAAATAATCTAAAATTAGACAATATTGTCTTTTAATTTAATTAATTAAAAAAAAAGTATCTTTTAATTAAAAAAATTAGTGCATAGTTTTGGACACAATTTCAAAAATAGTAAAAATATATATATATATTACTTTACACCATATATATTCTTTATTTTTTATTAATTATAAAAATAAATTGCTGAATTTAAAACTCATATCACCTTAAAATATTTAACAGGCTCATTACATCAATGTAAATTAATTTAAAATTAGACGATATTGTCTTTTAATTAAATTAATGTTAAAAAATTATCGTCTTTTAATTTAAAAAAATTAATTTTTTTTTAATTAGTGCATAGTTTTGGACACAATTTAAAAAATAGTAAAAAAAAAAATTTTTACTTTATACTGTATATATTCTTTATTAATTATAAAACTTTTTGCTGAATTTAAAACTAATACCACCTTAAAATATTTAAAGACTCATTACGTCAATGTAAATCAATGTAAAGTTAGACGATATCGTCTTTTCATTTATAGACTTCGTTCTCTTTGTGGAGGAAGCAACGACGCCGTTTTAAATCAATTTAAAGTGAATATAAACCGCTGGTCTGTTAAGTGTTAATTTAACTGTTTTGTTTATTTTATGTATTTTACAATAATTCCGCCAGCGTTAAATATTTTAACGAAAGCAATTTGTACTGTGGCTTAGTGGTTTAGCACGTTCTCCTCTCAGCGCTAGGGATTCCCGGTTCGAATCCCCATCTGGGTGGAGTTTCCATGTTCTCCCCGTGTCCGCGTGAGTTTCCTCTGGGTTCTCCGGTTTCCTCCCACAGTCCAAAAACATGGATCAAGTTAACTGAGTTCTCCAAATTGCCCCATATAGAGTGTGTTTGTGTGAGTAAGTGTGTGTCCAGCGATGGATTGGCGTCCTGTCCTGGGTGTATCTGCCCAGCGCCCGAGACGTTCTCCCCTGGATGGGCATGGGGAACCCCACCACGACCCTAATAGAGGATAAAGCGGAAGATAATGAATGAATGAATTTGTATTGTAAAATTGTAAAATTACGATGTTTTCAAATTTAGGTTAATTGGATTTTATTATGCCGAGAACGCGTTCGAAACGGACTCTTAATTTGACAGCGACCTCTGGCGTGACTGGCCAGGGTGAAAGCGAACGGAATGACCGGGCCGTATTTCAAACCTCGCCTCATTCGGTTGAGCAGCGCACTAAGGAGGGAGCCAAACGGCCCGTATGTTCCCTACATAGGGCACTCTGTTTTGTAAAGAGTGCTGATTTGAATCGGGCCGCTGTCTCGACGCTAATGGAGGAGAAGCAGCGTTTCTGTAAAAACTTAAACTAATCGGAATAAAAACGGGGTTTAATTTAAAGACGGCTGAATGTTCCTTTAATAAAAGGTGAGATATGAACCGCAGAGTTATTATTCAGAAGCGGCAGCGAGATTTTGCAGTTTAAAAGACGCCGTTTTTAAGTTTAATTTAAATGAATCAAACGTTTGTGTGTTTTTAATAACCTGCTCATTTAACGTTACCGTTAGGGGGCGCTGTAAATAAAAAAAATAAAAACAACACAGTGCTGGGGGTCCAGATTCGAATCCCAAACTGGGTGGAGTTTGCATGTCCTCCCCGTGTCCGCATGGGTCTCCACCCACAGTCCAAAAACATGGATTCAAGGTGAATTGAATGCTCTAAATTGCCCCATATAGAGAGTGTGTCCAGTGATAGATTGCCACCCTGTCCTGGATGTTTTTGCCCAGCGCCCAAAACGTTCTCCCCTGGATGGACATGGGAACCCCCCCCCCCCCGTTTGTGTGTTTTTAACAACCTGCTCATTTAATGTTACCGTTAGGGGGCGCTGTAAAAAAAATAAATAAAACAACACAGTGCTGGGGGTCCAGATTCGAATCCCAAACTGGGTGGAGTTTGCATGTCCTCCGCGTGTCCGCATGGGTCTCCACCCACAGTCCAAAAACATGGATTCAAGGTGAATAGAATGCTCTAAATTGCCCCATATAGAGTGTGTGTCCAGTGATAGATTGCCCCCCTGTATTGGATGTTTTTGCCCAGCACCCAAAACGTTCTCCCCTGGATGGGCATGGGAACCACCCCAACCCACCACCACCACCACCACCACCACCACCACCACGCCCCTAGTAGAGATTCAAGCAGAAGCCAATGTATGAATCTAGAACCATTTCTGGAAGCTCTTTTGTCTCCCGCAGTTCGTAAGCGGGACAATCGGAAGGTTTCGACCTCGGGAGGACGACCCCCGTGTGGAGAATGACCGCGCCCCTGCTTATCTGAAGAGCGCAGCGACCCCTGGTGGAGCAGCATGGCTTCGGCGGCCTTTCCGCCGTTCTTGCAGCGTGTCAGGAGGTTGGGTTTGTTCTCCGCCCGCGTGCTACGGAGCGCCCCGCGGGTCCTGTCCATACGGAGAACCGGCTCCGGCGTGGAGGCGCTGCACCGCCACCTCACCCGGCTGTCGGACGGAGAGCGGACGCTGCTCCGGAGGCTTCACGAGGGTCTGCTGGGAGGTCAGAGGGCGGCGCTGGCCAAGTGCATCACGCTGATCGAGACGCAGCACCCGAGGAAAAGGGAACTTGCGCAGGTGCTCCTGCAGGGGGTGCTGGCTGCCCGGCAGGAGCGCGAGAGGGCCGGCGGCGGGAAACCCGTGGCCTTCAGAGTGGGTGAGCGAGGGACGGGGTGCTGATGAGTTAGGGGTGGTGAAAAAAGAAAATCGATTCTTCAATGAATTCGGAATCGATTCAAAATGAATCGATTTTTAAAAAAAAATGTTTTTAAGTTTAATATTTTGGCGCATGGGTGGCACGGTGGCTTAGTGGTTTAGCATGTTCTCCTCTCAGCACTAGGGATTCCCGGTTCGAATCCCCATCTGGGTGGAGTTTCCATGTCCTCCCCGTGTCCGCGTGGGTTTTCTCCGGGTTCTCCGCTTTCCTCCCACAGTCCAAAAACATGGATCAAGTCAATTGAGTTCTCCAAATTGCCCCATATAGAGTGTTTCTGTGTGAGTGAGTGTCTGCCCAGCGATGGATTGGCGCCCTGTCCTGGGTCTTTCTGCCCAGCGCCCGAGACGTTCTCCCCTGAATGGGCATGGAACCCCCCCCCACGACCCTAATAGATGATAAAGCTGAAGATAATGAATGGATGTTAAGTTTTAAAGTTTTGCAAAATCTAAAGTCACGTTTCGAAATCTCGAAAGAACGTTTCGGGCGCTGTGCAGATACACCCAGGACAGGGGGGGCAATCTATCACTGGACACACACTCACTCACACCCACACACACACTCTCTATGGGGCAATTTGGAGAACTCAATTGACCTTGAACCCCTGTTTTTTTCTGTGGGAGGAAAACCGAGAACCCGGAGGAAACCACGCGGCCCGGGGACCTGGAAACTCCCCCCAATGGGTTTGAGGGGAAACCCCCTGAGAGGGAACATGTGAACACTCAATCCTATTTTTATTTTAAAAAATAAAAAAGAAGCAAAAAAG
This sequence comes from Corydoras sp. C115, assembly GCA_019802505.1. NCBI lineage: Eukaryota > Metazoa > Chordata > Actinopteri > Siluriformes > Callichthyidae > Corydoras > Corydoras sp. C115. The sequence continues at coordinate 415,751 of JAFMOC010000250.1, forward strand.
ATTTGATAAGGAACCCGGGAACCCGACTATTGTTTTTTTTAAAAAACGTTCGTTTGTTTTTCGTCGTCGTTGCTTCTTTTCAAAACCAAAATTTCAACAAATTAAGCATTTTTAACTGAAAAAAAAAAAAAAATTTTTCTGAAACGAATTTGACTCAACAAACGGAATCGAATCGAATCGTCCCCCCCCTAATAAAAATAAAAAAATCAACCCCGAATAAGGAAATACCGGGGAACAGATGGACTACAGGAGGAACTTAGAACTACAACCCCCCCAGTATGAGGGGAAAGAA